>OZ018402.1:31939731-32438303 GCA_963969585.1 Drosophila helvetica | reverse complement strand
TGGCCTCCACGATGGTCTGCAGACCTAAGTCTTTCTCCACCTCGCTTGCCTGCAGGGTGTGCGCGTCTTGATTTCAGGCGCAGATATACACTGCCCAATCCCCTCGCCATCTTCCCGAACCTGGGATACAGGAGGTCTTCAGCCTCCTTGTTTATTTGTATTATTAGTAGTATTACATCCTCCCCCCCTCGTTCCAGTTCCCTGAGCGAACCTCTGGGTTCTTTCGTTGTAATAGATTCAACGCCCGATCCCCTTGGATCGCGATGGGGAAAAGTACCTTCGCCTTTGGTATGGACGGGATTAACTCCCTGTCCACTACCTCCACCGGCCTCCAGTTGGCAGACCGTTCGCGTCAGCCACTTGGACGTCGGATCGTCCTTACACTTCAGGGTCTTGACCCCGTTCTGCCCATCGAAGGTGGTCATGGGAGCTGTGGGGTCCTCCTCCATCCGCGTAAATAGCGCATCGACGAGCCGTGAACCATCTTCCACTGCGCCGCCGTAATCTTTCCGTTCTCGTTACTCCGGTCAATGAGTGCCATGAGCTTGGCTTTCTCCGCTTCGGCCCTTCCCTGCGCAGGTAGCTGGTTTCTGGTTCCGGCGAGCGGTGAAGGCTTTCCTCCTCCGTCTTGCTGATTGATAGCACGCTCTCCAGATCCGTGCCTGTATCGACAACGGCATCCGTGCGGCTCAGCTTGGAGTGATTGAGTGTGGTGTTGGCAGTAACTTTGCAACCAACGTAGCCTGCTCCCGTCACGTCGGAGGTGTGACCGCTGGCGACACGCAGAGAGGATTGCTCCTCTCAGTGCCCACCGGTGGTAGCAGCCACGCTTCCCAACGACGTTCGGGCTGACATCCCAGCCCGTGTTTGACCATTCTTCCTTCCATATTTGGCCCGAAGGTCCATATAGTTGATATTTTTCGGAGGAACCACCCCCTGGCGTTTTATGCCTGACCGCCAGGCACCTCTAGCCATGGCTTTGACCCAGCTCCCCCGACTCGAGGTCAAGAGGAATCATTGCCTTAGCTAGACACTGCATTGCCTCGGACAGAACAAGCGACAATGCATTACCCTTGTCCGGGATAATGCAGGGCCCATTGCCTAGTCGGGACCCTCGGGGAGGGTTCAGCTAGAGGGTTTTTCCAGCCGAATAAACAAAAAAAACAAAATACAGTTATATTTTTGGGTTGAGTCTTGTTTTTGTTCTTGCATTTAGCTTTGTCTATTTTGATGTTGTTTCATTTTCATTTTTATTATACTTGAAAAGTCAGAAAAAAGTTCTTTGAATAAAAATGGCTAGGATGCAGTTTCCTGCCTTCGGGAGGAAGACAACTCTTGCTGTTCTCCATTGGATAGGGAAATAGCCTATGCCTAAACATGCCGAGTATATTGCGATCGTCTCTTTGGTGGCTTGCAGCATGGCTAGGAATATTCCGTCCAGTCCAGGTGCTTTTATGCCCGCAAAGGAGTCTATAGCCCATTGGATTTTCTTGTGGTCTATTAGGTCCTGCTAGGTCCTGTTGCGTTTCGGCATCAGTGACATCGGTGCATCCCGGGAAGTGGGCCTCCATGAGTGCAGTCAGAGCCTCTTCGCTGCCTTCTGACCACTGTCCGTTATTTATCTCACTGTGCCCGGACTCGCGAGCTTGGAGGTAACGGTCTTTCTAAACTTCTCCCAGTTTGTGTTCCGGGGGTTTCTATAGATTGTTACCGTCGGAGTGTATTTGAATTCGCACTTGAACTGAATATACCTATGGTCCGAGAAGGATGGTCTTCCGAGGACTCTCCATACAAATACCAAGGTACTCTTTCCCGTTACGAGGGTTAGATCTAGCACGTTGGACGAGGTGGGACCTACGTAGGAGTATTCCTCTCCCACGTTTGCTACATCTATGTTAGTTGATGGTATAAAGTCTAGGAGTGACTCACCTCGGACGTTGATATCGGGGCTTCCCCACACACTGTGGTGGGCATTGGCGTCCGTACCAATGATGAGTTGTTGGTCTTTGGAGTCGGCTTCTTCCACCATACTCCTTAGCTCTTCAGGTGGTGCGGGCCTGTCGTGTGCCATGTAGCAGGAGGCTACCAGAAGGCGCTTATCCTCACTATCCAGCATCACTACTGTCAGGTTGTGCTGTAATGAGACATACGGTAAGCGTGGATTCCCTTTCGTACTAGTACGACAGTTCTATTCCTGCTTACCGATGTTGGGTAGAACGAGTTGTAATTTGCGAACTTTAGTCCGGCCACTGTATTGCCTGACGCAATCCAGGGCTCCTGGACCAAAGCTATGTCAGCGGGCCCTTGCTCCATAGCCATAAGGAGCTCCGCCGATGCTTCATTGCTTTTATGCAAGTTGAGTTGCAGCACACTCAGTGTCATGGGCGGCTGGCTCAACTGCATACGACGGGTTGACTATAATTGTCAGGTCACCGTCATCATCTTCTTGAGAGTCCTCTAGCGCCAGACCCTGGGCGGCCTCCACGATGGTGTCCAGACCGAGGTCATTCTCCACCTTGCCTGCCTGCAGGGTGTGTGTGTCTGTGTCTTCGGGGTGGCGCTTCTTGAGGCGCAGGTACACACTGCCCATGCCCCACGCCATTTTCCCGTATCTGGGGTAGAGGATGTCCTCTGCGTTTTTGGTAATCTTGAGGATCGTATGCTGGCCCCCCTCGTTGGGTAGTGGGCTACCAGCGTGCAGAACCTTCCAGTCTGCGGTTGGTATATAAGGGTTCGGCCGTTGAAGGAGCTTCAGCGCGCGGTCTCCTTGGATGACGATGGGGAAGAATACCTTCGCCTTTGGTATGGACGGGATTAGCTCCCTGTCCACCACCTCCAGCTTGTATGGTCTTCCTCCATCCGTGCAAGCAGGGAGTCCACCAGACCAGTTTCCACTGCGCCACCGTCATCTTCCCGTTCTCATCACATCTGTCGATGAGAGCTAAAATCAGGTGTCTCTTGGACACATCGCTGACCTTTGAAGAATTGACAGACCTCTGCTTCGCCGTTTTCGGTGGTGGTGGGGGTGGTTCCGCTCTCTTGGGCCCGCGCTGCCGCTTGCTTGCCGGGGAGGCGGTATTGTCGGTCGAGCGCTGCCTCTTGGTAGCTAGCAACTCCTTCACCTTATTGGCGTGTTCGCTAATGGACGCCTTCATTTGAGGCAACCGTGCGTAGTATCTGCGACCCTCTTCCACCTTTAGCTCGGCCCAAGCTAGCTTGGATTTCTCCTCCGGGGCAATATCCGCCTTGCTTTGGAGCCTGCTACAAATCTTCAGGGCCGCCTTGTATGCTCTTCCCTACGAGGGGAGCTGGAACCTGGTTCAGGCGAGCGGAGAAGGCATTCTTCTTCTGCTTTGCTGATGGATAGCACGCTCTCCAGGTCCGAGTCTGTCTCGACTACGGCACCTGCGTGGCTCATCCTACAGCGAGTTTTTCCGGCAGTAGTATAACAACCAAGGTGACCTGCTCCCGCCACGTCGGAGGTGTGACCGCTGGCGACACGCAGAGAGGATTGCTCCTCTCAGTGCCCACCGGTGGTAGCAGCCACGCTTCCCAACGACGTTCGGGCTGACATCCCAGCCCTTGTTTGACCATTCTTCCCTCCATATTTGGCCTGAAGGTTCATATAGTTGATATTTTTCGGAGGAACCACCCCCTGGCGTTTTATGCCTGATCGCCAGGCACCTCTAGCCATGGCTCTGACCCAGCTCCTCTGACACTGATAGGACGAGAGGACGCTGAATCATTGCCTTAGCTAGACACTGCATTGCCTCGGACGGAGAAAGTGGCAATACATTACACTCGTCCGATATAATGCATTGCCCATTGCCCAGCTGGCACCCTCGTGGAGGGTTCAGCTAGAGGATTTACGCCAGCCTGACTATAAAAAAAAAAACTTTATAATATTTTCCTCAGATATTTTTTGTATATGTTCATTGAATATTTCTTTACCTAAGTTCCCAATCCCGTTTTGCGATTTTGAGCCGTTTGGCTTCTAGATCTATTGAAGTGAGGCTACCTCCTCTAAAAACTGCCAAAACATGATTTTGTATGGGATTTAGCACCTGCGATAGCCCTTTTTGCCTGTTTTTCGTGCGAGGTACCTTATTTAAATCGGAATAGAAGCCAAACGCCTCAAAATCGCGAAATGGGATTGGGAACTTAGGTAATGGAATATTTAATAAACATATACAAAAAATATTTCATGAAAATGTTATAAATTTGTATTTCAGTCAAGTCAAAGTTGAAAAACAGCTCAAACATTTTTCTTATTACTGACAATGCAACAGAACAGCGTTTTATTGAACATTAATAACAATAAATATACCTAAAAGGAAGCACTAAAAACAGAATCATATCACTAGCCATACAATATATAGATATGCCATTTCATAAAAACGGCTGTCGCAAACGAAGTCTGAGAAATGCAGTACCAAGCGTTCGGCTCGGTATAGCAACTGTTCGGCTCATGACGCGGCGTTAGCAGAAGCCGATAGCAACGAATTAATTGCATTGGTGTATGTGTTATAATACACAAACAATTTTTGATTGTATGCATTGTCAGTTCTTTCCCTGTGGTTCTGGCTTGGACTACTTGCTCACATGAACTAGCCCATTGCCTAGTTCGAATAGACTAGTCTATGGTCTAGTATAGGCTGGTGCAAGGAAATACATTGGGTGGGGCACTCGGGACACTTAGGTTTGGCCTTAAGTGATCCACGTAGACTAGTTGTCATCGGTAATTTTTCGCGAAGTTCCTGCTCACCCTTCTTCTCTACGGCTGAAATGCAGTGAAATAATAAAATAAAACACTAATTTTCACAAATACAGGGCCAAAGACAATTATGCATATGCTCTCATGCTCTTATGCATATGCTAAATATCACTTTTACTTACCGATTAACTTTTATTAGGTTTAATTATTTAATTATTTTTATTATTTAATTATTATTATTAATTTAAATATATACAAAAAAATTGATCATTAAAATTCTGCATAAGCCTGGCAATTACATTTGAAGTTGAAATTTGAAGCTGTGCCATCACTTTAGTGCGTCACTGTATATTAAACGCACGAATTGGTAGTTTAAAATATGTGTGTTTATTGTGTTTTGAGATAGTAATAGAGAAATTTTAGAGTTGGATATACGGCCGAAGCAGGACGAATCTGACGTTTGCTTAGCACGATTCAAGACGCGGTCATAACGAAGATGCGACGGCTCGGTTCGAGACAGTGTTGGTATTCAGGCCCCGTGGGTGATGCTATTTCAAAACGCAATGGCTTGCATTACAGTTGTGTGGCATGCCGGGTGGTTGAGAGTGATGTCTATGAAGCAGACGCGAAAGGACTTTATGGAACTGACCGTTGGCTTTAAAAGTCAGTACGATCGGCTCCTAGCTATGGTGTCTCAATTTGGCAGTTTGCAAGATCTGGGAAGCCCCCCTGGTTTACCAAAGAGTTATCCAGTCTAAAAAACTTAAAATCAAGACTTTACAAAAAATTTCAAGAAGTTGGCTCTCCTTCTTCTCTCTCTCGCTATGTAATGGCAAACTTTTCAGTTCTTAATTCCCAGTGCTATCAGAACTACCTATCTAGATGCAGGATACGTTTTTCTCAGGACCCTAAGCAGTTTTACAGCTTCGTAAACAGTAAGCGTAAAACGTCCGCTCATCCATCCTCGCTATCATTTCTTAATGCGTCGACAAATACTGATCAGGCAATGGCCGATTTTTTTGCCCAATTCTTTCAAACAACCTATTCACAGGAATGCTACTCCGGTCAGCCGTACCCATACGGTTTACCGAGGTCGAACGGCATCTCAAGTCGTTGCTAAATGAAAGCTCTCTGCTTCATGATCTCCGGAAAGTTAAGCCGGTGTTTTCACCGGGTCCGGACGGAGTTCCCGGCTGTGTACTTAGATACTGCGCCGAGTCTCTGTGTGGTCTGTTGCTTAAACTATTCAGCCTGTCCATTAACTCTTCATGCTTCCCCTCCATATGGAAGGAGTCGTTCATAATTCCTCTCCATAAGAAAGGTAGTAAGTCTGACGCGAAGAACTACAGAGGTATATCCAAGTTATCCGCAATTCCTAAAGTGTTTGAGAAAATTGTAACTCCGCACCTGCAGAATCTTTGCAGATAACTTATATCTCCTGCTCAGCATGGATTTATAAGGCGGAGATCAACAACCATGAATTTATTGGAGTTCACCTCCTTTATCATTAAAGGCTTCCAAGGTAATCTACAGACGGATGTCATTTACACAGATTTCAGTAAAGAATTCGACTCTGTAATCAACTCTCTCCGAGCACAAAAAACTTGACCTTTTAGGGTTTCCGCTCAATCTATTGAGACGGATTTCTAGCTACCTTTGTTCCAGGTCTCAAAGAGTCCTCTTTAAAAACTCCCTGTCTTCACCAGCTATGGTTACTTCGGGTATACCACAGGGCAGCCATCTAGAACACTTACTCTTTACTCTCTTCATTAATCACCCGCCTTCGGTATTTACATACTCTCGAGTACTTATGTATGCGGATGATATTAAGCTGTGCGTCCAGTACAAGGATAGTTTATTTCAATCCAGGCTGTAATCCGATATCAATAGCTTTCAGGCTTGGTGTTGTGCAAATTGTTTACACCTTAATGCTTCGAAATATAAAGTAATGACATTTCATCGCTCCAGCGCCTTTCTGTCACCTTACACCCTAGGCGGGGGTTCTCTTGAGAGAATTACCCTAGTTGATGATCTTGGTGTTCTATAAGATCCAAAGTTAAAGTTTTCTGAACATATTTTTACCATGGTAAAATGGCCCGAGGACTGATAAAACTCTACTTCTACTCTCTCAAATAGTTCCTGCAAATATTTTTTTGTGGACACAGTGTAATCAGTTTAATCAGTTGCTATTGTTATTGCTGTTATTGTTTTCTAAAATTTCATCGTAAGGGCTGTTTCATAAAGAAGGCATATACTTACAACAAAAAGCTCCACATTTTGCTTCATAAAGATGCGAATTCATCCTGCTGATAGGACTGTTCAGGTGTGTGCATTCCTATATGAAGGCTCATCCGTAACTTTAACAGATGAAACATTTTTTAACAATCTCAACGTCGAGGGCCTATATACTTGCAATGGACCAGTGAAGCAACACGCAACGAAAACTCAGCCTCTCGAGCATCACTGCAAATTTGTGGATAAAATATCGATAAAAAAAGCTGCAGTTGTTAGGTCCTTCACCAATTCGAAGCAGACAGCCTTTGCTGCAAAACCGATGAAGACGCTAATGTAACATTTCATAGGCGCTTGGTTGCGCCCATCTGGCTTTTAGTAGAAAGGTCGCAGTAGTCAATTCCAGTTACGCTGAATGCAGGTGAATTCGATCCTTCGGTAGCTCTGCCCTGATATGTTCTACAAGACGAGGTCTGCAGCAGATGATGCATATCCGCAAAGCCACAGTTTTCAGGCCGCCCATGGGCCAGAACTGTAAGCTAATCGGTCCGAGTAGCGACTGCGGACCAGCATGGTGATGCTACCGATAAAAGTGCGTGATAATAGCGAACGTCAGTGGATGATCCCTTGGCAAAATGATTGGGTGGCGTGCATCGAAGTCGAGAGTTGAGAACCGAATACGAGTACCAAGACGAATTAGACCAATTTCATCAATAAATGGCGAGGGCGATATAATAATGCGATATGATATGAAGACTCCACACAGTTCCCATTCGGCAGAGCAAGGTTCTCCGGATACGGGTGGACCCATTGAACGGTGCGACATCCTTTATAAGTACGATCCTTTGCGAAGGTTTCCAGACGAGAGACCCAGTGACTTCGTCCTACTGATGAACTTCTGAACGTAGCCGAAGATGCGCATGATGACTCCGAATGAGTAGATGTGCTTAAAAGAAATGGAGATGTTGTCCAAGTACAAGTCCTGTAGAATGGTTTCCAACTTAAATGGATCCGAAGAAGACTATGGAAGAAGACATGGCTAGCTGATGTATAACTCGATTAGCTAAAAACGATGCAGGCTTAAGATTTTTACGTCGTCGTCAACAATATGCATTGGAGCATGGTGTCAGGCACCGATATCACCTGTAAGAGCAATGGAAAATTTACGATAACGTATGAGTGGGTGAAACAGCTTGGCTTGTATGGGACCTGACACAAGCAGATCATAGAACGTAAGATGACATGTGATAGTTTCAGCTTTGCTGTGGTGCTGTCCTCTTTGACGACGCAATGATGTGGTAAGAAAAAGTTACATTTTGTTGAATATGAGGTCGTAATTGTGCAGCGCAAACCTATGCAATATGGGCACATCTCCATTCATTTACTTCTGCATGTTCCTCTTGCGTTAGATTAAAACGGTAACTCTGACTACTTCTTGCATGTAAGTCGTCCAAAGCTAAATTGTCTAATAGCATGCATTAAATAGGCAAATAACTTAATTGATTGTAAATATATTATTTTAAAAATTATCTCGGACTTAGAACTGATTTCCGACTATAACAATTGGCTCTTCGCCTACTATTGAACGTCTGAAATTTTTTTTCAGAAGACACAAGAGTCTTCAGACACTTATTATCTTATTCACATTAGCAAAAAAAAAGAGATTTTACATCATTTGAATATTTTTTTGAAGTTAATAAAAAACACACCAATTTTGTATAGAAGCTTTGAAAGCTCTGAGAAGGTTTTAACGGGGATTTTTATGTTCATGTGCACAGAGCATGTGTTTTTCTCCGCGTAAAATTTTACTTGCTGCTTGTTGTGTTTTGTTTTGCTAATAAAATTAAATACATAAAACCCATCCAGCTCATAATTTTGTTCGTGAAAGGTATGTTTATTAACTATTCAGTATGACAGAATGTTGAAAATGTGGAAAATATAGAACAGGAATCTGAGCCTACCCAGAAAATCATTTAAAAGCCCCTCGCCATTTTCTGGTGGCTTCAATGGTTTTGGTAAGCAAACATATGCATTTTCGATATGTTATACAAGAACCTACTTAATTTGTATATAGGTATTGGATCAATAACAAAGGAGCCGACGAAAATTATGTGGCGACAGCAATGTATGCAGTTTCATTTCAGCAACATATCCTTTCGAGGAGATTCTTCGCTGCCAGCTGAAATAATGGAGCTCAAAATCTTAATACCGCTATTTTGCTATTTTGTTTAGTTCAGAAATCATGAATATGCTCGTTGAGGAAACCATGCGCGCTGTTTAAGCCGATAATATAACAAATAAGTTCAAAATTAACAATGATTATATCCATAATTACATCTGTAATTTGATTTACATGTTCATTTACCGCTACCCGAATAATAAAAAGTTACTGGTGAAAAAATGCCATTTGAGCTACATACAAGCCTCCATGACTCGAAGCAAATTTGAGGCAATTAAGCAGTTCTCACTGAGGGATGAGAGCGAGCGGATTAAAAAAGGCAAATCAGGGTATGATCCACTGTTCTGCATACGAAAATTTGAGATCTTCAGCGGTACTGGTGATAGCGTGATCATGACTGGTCATCCAGATCTGGGTGCTTCGGCCAATATTGTTGTATGTTTCATAAAAACCGTACAAAGCTTCAAGCACCACTTTATTTATAACACCACATTTGATATCTTTTTGCCTTTGATGGTCTATCTGCGTGCGAAAGGTATTTATAGCCTTGGAACAGTGCGTGTAAGCTTCCCCAATTGGAAGCTGTCAAACGGTAGCACCATCAACAAAAAGCCAAAGGGTTTTTCGACTTACATACTTAGTCTTCATATGGAGTCGAAATAAGTAATGTTGTGTGGAAAAAAAGTAATTTCGCTTGTTGTCAACTTATGCGGGTGTTAAGCCATTTGCAAGTGCAAATTCGTAAGAAGGAACTGCGAAGGTTGCTCGCTCACATTTTCCGAAATGGCTGGGTCGAGTCAGAGGAAGATGATGGTGCAAGCCAGGGGTGCCCAGGCCTATGCTCTTCGGCTCGCTTTGTTTTTGTTTTTACTCTTGGGATAGGAACTCACAGAACGTATACATGAACGGCACCAAGAATAAAAAAACCCAACACATGCAAAAATGATGTGTGTGTATGCTATGAGCTTTGAGCTTGCACTGAAAAAAACCTTTTGTGTGTTCAACCTGCCGGCAAAATTTTGAATAGCGCATGTTTGAGTACATTTTTTTTCGCTCAAAACTATTGTTGCGAACAGCAGTGCATTATATATCCTACAAGATTGATTTTGAATACAAAATTTAATCATTTGGGAAACCTTATTTTTCACATTAGTGAAAGTTCTTTGTGAGTGTTGGTGATTGCTCTTCCGTATGCAGGCTTTGGGCACCCCTGGTGCAAGTAATGTAAAACTTCTTAAATAAAATGCATTTGCACCAAATGCATGCTGCATTTATGCTGCACAGAATTGAGTGCCTTGAGGCACTTATTCACTTTTTACACCTTACAGCACATATTTGAGTTCATTTTAGAAAAAATATTTGAACTATTTTATTCCATTATTTTTGAAAGTAGTCACAGTGCCGATATGTCGACTTATTGTTGACACGAATCGGAACGTTAAAGTGTGCGATAACGATAATTGGTTTTCTCAAAGGCTCATGTCAGGGTTAACTTCCAGCCGGCGGTCGGCTGCCAGGTTGCAAATTTATTGGCTTTATAAATAGATGAATGAGAAGCGACTATTGAACAGCTGATTTAAGAAACTCAGATAAAGAAGAAGAAGAAATGCGTTTAATTTAAGAAAAATCTTTCCAAGTAACTGAATAATTTTTCTCATTCTTTAACAATTTTTTTACTCTCTACTGGATCGCCTACGTTATGCTCCTCCACCAGGGAAAAGTTTTTCGCATGAACTTTATCTTTCGACATTTTCCAAATTACGAACGAGAGCAAACAAAGCATAAAAAGCTGATGAAATAACACTATTCGACAAAATTGAACTTTTTTTTTGGCCCAAAATGACTTTTTTTGATAGATTATGGTTTTTTTTTCAATTTTGAATTTACATTTTTTAATTTTGAATCTAATTTAATTTTTTTCATTTTTTTTCCTGAGGTTTCCTTAAACTTTGCAGTTCAGAAAAGCTGACAAATGCAGCTATAAATCCGACCTAGCCTAACGTCTGGAAGATATTAAGTCTTCAAATTCAAATTTGATAATTTATTGCGCTATTTTTTGCGGACATTTTGACTTCAAAAACTCAGTAAAAGTCGAAAAAATATTTCTTAGCATGAGTTTTCGGTTTTTGATAGACGCATAAATGGGGCGTCGTTTAAAATATGGATAGATAAACGACCAAGTACCAAAACGATACAAACCTCATTTTACCTGAAAAATACCGTCCGTGCTGGTCCAACTTACCATAAATAGCTGAGATATAGGATTTCATGCTTTAACCCATTAAACCATTTGTACTTTTCAGTCTTTTAATAAAATAAAGAATTTTGTATTCAAATGTTATGTTACTAATAGGTTGGTTACTGCTTTTTACTATGTCTAAAATGATAGCTTGGCTGTCTTTCTTTTTCATTAGAATCATGAGAGGCCATCACCTTATGAGAGGCCACACATAGTCGCCCAATATATTCTCATTCCAAATACCTTGATACCGTCATTCCATAGTGAACAGTTGGAAAGTGAGGATACAGTTGACCACCTGATAAACTCGGCGGTAAAACAATTCGTTCTCTTGAAATCCGTTTGACAACCAGAACGAAAAAAGTAAAAAACTGGTCCCGGAACGACGCGGTTTTGGGCTAATACTCTGGCGGAGCAAACATTGTGTCTCCGATAAAAAAATGTTCTGGAGTCAGTACCTCCAAGTAGTCTGCATCAGCTGTGAGAGTACACAGATGCCGCGAATTGAGACTTGACTCGATAGTAATAAGCATCGTCGATAGCTCTTCATATGTGAGAGGCCGATCCGCCATGATTTAGATGATACTTTTAGGTACAGCCTTTATTTTGGCTTCCCACTATCAACTAAAGTTGGGCGAATGGGGAGGAATGAAATGCCAAACTGTTTATTGAAATGCCAACTTAGGTGCTATCATCTCGTCGAAATCCTTTCGGAGTTGAGCATGCGCCTTCTTCGGAGCGTTGTCCGCACCGACCAAGTTGGTACCATTGAGGAGGCATAAATGAATTTGGTGGGTTACTGGCCGAAGGCTAGATGATTGCAGTGTCGCAGACCTTGCAGTATGAAGTGACGGGAAAATGTAGCAAAGTATGGTACCGTTGCCCGCACACTTGACAACCCTTGGTGCTGGTGCAGCTAGAAAAGGTACGGGACCGGCTTAAGCAATTAAGACATAGCTTCGCCTTGTTTGCAATGTCTTTGCGCTTGTAGCAATCTATGGCCAGAAATTCTGGACAACGCCGCAGCAAGTGGTTGCCGTTGCAGTAAAGGTATTGTACATTCGAGTGCATAAGGCTCAACGCGCTTAACGAGTGCAGCCCGGCAAAGTATTGGAGTCGTACGATGAGCTGAGGTTATCGATCGCTTCCATTATGACTAGCCGGTCATTCAGAAACGATTCTAGCTCCTTAAACGAAGGGACAGTGGAGCTGCTGCCTTGATGATGCTCCCACAGACAATAACCGTACTGAGAAAAGTCCGTATGAACTCAGCAGTCTCTTTTTGCAAACAGGGAAGGGCACAGATGGCATTCATGTGACGTGAAAACACAGCGCCCCCCGCGTTGTTGTGTCTCTTGCCCATCATACCCCACGCCATCGTGTAGTTAGCGTCCGTGAGCTGCATTTGGCGAATATCGTTGTCCCGGCCTGGCAGGCGTGCCTCTTTGAAAAAATTCAACATTCGTACACCGCTTAAAGTAGAGTTCTGATAGATCAAGAACGCGTCATAAAACCCAGGCCAGTCGATGCATGCACCGGAAAATTTGGGTACAGGCATGTATGGCATTTTAGATAAGCCTCTGGTGCGTCGGTGTGCCTTTCGGATCAGATAATAGGCAGATTGGGAGCTACAGGTAGCAGCCTCTCGGACTCCTTGGCCAGAGTACACACCACTTCCATATGACGTTCCGCAAACTCCGAAGAAAACATTTTGGTACAATAGACCGATTTCGTCATATCCATCCAAATTGAGGAGCTCTTCGTGAGTTTCACGAAATGCCTTCCGCAAAAATTCCACTTGTTCCATACGTTTCTGAAAGTAATAAAATAAAACTATAAAATTAGCGCTTGCACAACTCATCCCTCAATTTAAAATTCGTTTAGAAATTCTAAGGAGCTGATTTCGCACACAAACTCAAATTCCCACCCGCACCAAACGCAAGCGATGAGATTAGCGAAGAGAAAAGCAAAGAGAGCAAGGCGATGAGCCGTTGGCGAAGAGAGCGGATCGCCAAGCGAAACACAAGCGCTGAGACGTTAACGAAGAGAGCGAGGCGTCAAAGACTAGCACCGCTTGCGGTTATCGCATTCTTATATTGCACTTCTTCGTTTAGCATCCCGCGATCTAACGGCGTTGAATTATGTCCACGAAATTTTTTGTGTTTTGCAGCTGGGAAGAGTCCGAAAATGTCGTGGCAAACGCACATGTCATCCTTCGTCATATAAAATTGTGCGTGAACCAAATAACGTGTACGGAGTTGACATTTTCCTTCAATAAAAGGGCATCATTTAAAAAAGATCCAAGGAGCTGGGCTTTACTTTAAGGAAGATCCAGGATCCTCACCAAATCGATCGATTGTTCCTGTGACAGAGGCTTGCAATATTTATATTCTCCTGATTGGTCATTATTTGAATCCGTTGTTCCATGCGACGAAGAGGACATCTCCCCTTTTTTGCGTTTTAGTGGTGGTATTTTCACTGAAGGAAGCAGGAAGCGTAAAGCCTTGACCAGATTTTTTCGGGTAAACCCATTTCATGGATCTTCCGATTCCAATTATTTTGAATGAACAAAGGAAACGTTCAGAGCCGTGAATCTCTGGTTTTCTCCACAGCATTGGAGTTCCAAATTCAAATTGTTTTCTAAAAAAAAAATTTGAAAAAAAAAGTAATGCTTAATTTTTTTGTACACTTAATAGCTATGTTGGGGTAACTTACTTTTCGTGTTTATTAAATGCTGTTAAATTCAATTTATACATTTTGGATATACAGCTTGTAGCCAACTCTTCGCCAATACTTTTGGGCCTGATTTTAAAGTTTTCATCATAGTGTTCTTTTAACTTTTCGGTAAAATGTAATTTTCCTTCCTTATTTTCCACATACATAGCAAAATGAGTCTGATTTGTAAACACATGAAAATTAACGGATTGAGCTATCCATATCCATAACAAGTAGTATTTTTTTAACACACACGATCGTATTCTGATGGAAGTCAGAACTACACTGAGGCAGGGATTCTATAGGTACAGAGTTATATATCCTTTTCTATGAATATCTAGAAGAAAAAAGAGTATATTTTGTCGGGACCAGCACCTGTGAAGGAAAAAAATCGACATTTTACCATAACTGGTATTTTTGTATATTGTATATCCACACCGAGGCTTAGGTATAAGGAATAAAAGTAACTGTCGACCAGATTTACAGCTCAAATGGACATGAACAGGACCAAGGACTCGGTATTCCAAAAATTCAGGTCCTTTTTGTTTTCTGCAATTCCATTTTGGCAGTTGGATCAGCAACGTACAGGACGGTATTTTTGTAGGTAAAATTAGGTTTGATTCGTTTTGGTCAAACGGCTGCAGCCTGGCCGTTTATCTATCGATTCTTACAAACGATACTCTAAACGACGCCCAATTATTGCGTCTATCAAAAGCCAAAAAGATGCCAAAAAAAATATTTTTTTACTTTTTCTGAGTTTTTAAAGTCAAAATGTCCGAAAAAATACCTCACAAAAATGATCAATGACATTAAGCTGCAGCTACACAGTGTCTGGGTGTTCGACCAAATGGCTGAAAAACATCGATAAGACTCACTATGAGATTGACCGGCAGGCAAACTGGATTGCTGGTCGGAAGCATGAATGAGTTGTGTGGGTTACTGGCCGAAGGCATAGATGATTGCGGTGTCGCAGTCCTTGCAGTATGAAGTATGAAGTGACGGCAAAATGTATGGTACCGTTGACCTCACACTTGACAACCCTTGGTTCTGTTGCAGCTAGAAAAGGTATGAGACCGGCTTAAGCAATTAAGACATAGCTTCGCATTGTTTACAATATCTTTGCACTTGTAACAATCTAGGGCCAGAAAGTCTGAACAACGACGCAGGAAGTAGTCGCCGTTGCAGTGAAGGCATTGTACATTTTTGATGGAGCCTGAAGCGACTGATTAAGTATTGTAAAATGCGCCATTGAATAGTTGACAATAGGCAATAGATGACAGCTGGAATCAGAGATGATTTTTTTAGACAAGCCAGAGCGCGTATTTATAATACACAGTGTTGCTCCAATCAGTAAACAAGTGACAGATTAAGGCTTCCGGGTTCGCTCTCTTTTTGCGAAATCGCCAAAGCATTCGGTCATGGCATCGGAAAAAATAAATAAAATAAAAACAAGAAATTGTTCCGAAATAGTGACAAAATGTATATTTATATTTATTTCATGCTATATCCTAACGCTACAAGTATTAACTTATTTTTATTGCGCTAGTCACTTTGGTTGTTTAAATTGTTTGGAGGAGTATCTTCTTAAAACTAATACGTATATTAATATTTTGACATAAGTACTTATAAATTAGGTTTTTGTTTTTTTTTTTTTTTGTTTATTTATTTTTTTTTTGATAGCCTTTATTTATTATTATTATTATTTTTTCTTTTTTTATCATTTACTTATTTCTTGAATATGTTTTAATATTATTTTGAAATTGGGTTGCGCTCTTAATTGATTTAAGGTGGTGGGGAAGATTGTTCCATAGGCGGATAGCATTGAAGTAGAACTGCCTCTTCGAGCAAAGTGTTTGAATTCGAGGGCATAGATAATTGTTAGTTCGTTGTGATGTAGCAGGGATAAGTTTGCGGTATAAGTAGATCGGTTCTTTGGTCATCACAATTTTATGAAAGTACACTAGAGTTCTAAAATCTATCCAGGTGGTCAAGTTAAGGTCAAGTATTTTATGAGTCAAGTGTGATACATGGTCAAAACGTCTTAAATTAAACACATATCGAACTATTGAATTAAAGGCTACTACTAGGGTACGCATGTCACTTGCGTCACAATGACCAAATATTTCTACACCATAAATTAGAGTGGGGATAAGAATGACTTTGGAAATTAATAGTTTTATTTGTTCTGGCAAGAAGGTTTTAGACGCTGAAAGCTGACGCAACAGACCATAAGTTCGTCCAGTTGCCTTTGTAATGTGTTTACTCCATGACAGTGTCCTACTGAAGGTTAAACCCAGATTAACAGCATGGTCTTCATAGCAGATAGGTGTATTGTCTATGTATTTGTGGTCGAGATTGTCAGTATCAATCACCTTTTTAGCAATTACCATGCACTTCGATTTTTTTGGATTTATTCCTAAGCCATAACACAAACATTTATCTCTTTCACTGGACTACTAACATAGATTTGAACGTCCTCGGCATATAAGTGTACTTTGCATTCTGACAAGACACTAGGTAGATCATTAACATATATGGAAAACAGTAAAGGGCCTAACACTGAGGGACTCCCCGCTTATACTATACTATATACTACAGCCTGCAATCTGTTTGATAGATACGATTTAATGAAATTGGCTGCAGTCTCAGAAAAGTTGAATAAGTTCGCCAGTTTTGTGCAGAAAATATTGTGATTCACTGAGTGGAATGCTTTACTGTGGTCGAGAAGTGTTAAAAATGTTACCTTGTTCTTGTCGAGTTGCTGCCGAATATCTTCTACAATATCCATTATTGCACTCACACAGCTTATTTTTTTATGAAAACCCGACTGCTTTTGGCTTAATAGCGAATTGTTAATCAAAAAGTTTTCAATTTGTAAGGACATGAGATTTTCTAGTACTTTTGAAAGGAACGGAAGTATCGAGATAGGTCTAAAGTCATTGTTGGATTTTGGGATCGGCAGAATTTTCGCATTTTTCCATTCAGTCGGGAACATGGACGTAGTTATGGCCGTGTTCAGAATATAGGTGACGTGGGATAAGATTTTGGGGAGTAAGATGCTAATGTTATCTAGGCCTTCAGCGTTAGACTTCACCTTAAGTATACACGCAAGGACATCACACTGACTGACACATACAAAGCTAAAACTATTATCACAGAGTGGGATTTTATTCAGGTACTTGTTACAAGTCGCTTCTGCTTGCATTTTCCTATACCTAAACTGTTCATCTCACTCCATCTTTGCTTAATGGTAGAACAATTACGAAACTTTGATTTATAGTATTCGCACTTAGCAGACCTTGTTACTTTATTAACAGTGGATCTTAACTCTTTGTACCTTAAACGAAAGTCGAGAGTTTTGTATCGCTTCCTTTTAAAGAAAGCAACATCACGCTGATGACTGAGTCTTTTAATTTCACTGGTGAACCAAGCATTCTGTCTTGGTTTTATAATCTTGGTTTTTAGTGGTACAATCTTGTTGTAGAGGTACAGAATATGGCTGTTTAGAACACTCAATTGACAATCAACATGGGGAGATTGGTATATTGATTCCCAGTCACATGCATTAAAGTCTTGTTCTAGTTCATTATAGTCTATATTTTTATAGTCTCTATACGTAAATGAATTAGTTTTATAATTCAATGTCAAGTCATATGTCAAAAAGATAAGGTCATGTTTAGAGAATGCTGGTACTGAAACCTGGTCATAAAGTAGAGTGAAAAAGATGTCAAGAAGTGTATCACAGGTACTGCTGAAGTGAGTAGGCATGGTTACATTTACGGCAAGCAACCCCAAGGAAGCAAAACTATCCAAGAGATGACTCTCCAACAAGAGATTTCTATTGAGATCGCCAGCCAGAATGATGTCTGTGTATGACACTGAAATGTCTGAGATAATATTCAATAGCGGCTGATAGTCTATCGTACGATGGGGTCGGTATATACAGCCAAGTATAATTTTCTCACTCATTTTACTTGTGATTTCCAACATTAAATATTCTATTGGACATTCACTCGGTTGTTTACATATAACATTACATTTTAATCTAGTATTTACATATATAGCAACACCACCTGCATGTCCAACGCGATCCGAACGAAAAACAACATAGCCGTCACTCACAATTGACAAATAACATAACTCAGGTACAAACCACGTCTCAGACACACATATAACATCTACATTTGAATGGGTAAACAGTAATCTAAACTCATCGATTTTCCTAAGCAAGCTTTGTGCATTCATATGTACGACTTTGAGACCCTTTCGATGGTTGCTAATAATTTTAATCATGCTACCGGCCATGGAACTACCTATCTCACCGTTCAATGATAGAAAGTGAACATATTAGGGGCGCAAACTCAAGACAATTAATTAGTTGATAATAAAAGCTGTGATAATTGAATATTAATATTAAAGGCCTAACTATAAAGAATAACTGAGTAGTACATAGGTGCTTAAGAGCGAAAGCTATTTGAGACCCCTGCTGCGTCTTCCGATCCAGCCAAGGCGTCAGTGGGGGAGGCAGATGTAGAGCGGGTGAGAGGCTCGCTAGCTGGCGCGAGCGATAAAAGCTCATCCATGCGCTCACAAACATCACGGACTCTAGGTGGTGGGGTCAGCTGTAGATTGAAGCAGAGCTTATTGTATAGCGCTCTGGCATTCTCTCCCTCCACATAAGGGACACCGTGGATGCGCAGATCACACGCGCTGGTTGCGATGTGGCCGGTCACCAATTGCTTCTCGATGCCTCCCACTCCAGCATTCCAAGTCCAGCCGCTCGACCTGCTAACCCAGTTGGTCTCTCTGAGAGCGAAGGTCGACCACCTCACTCTCCAAGGCCATGACACGGGCACCCATCCGCGTGACCTCACCAGCGATCGAGTCCAGGCGCTCCATGAGGCTGCTGAGTATGCGCTTCTCTGCCTCCTGGACATGGGACACGATCATGTTGGTCTGCTCTTGGAAGCGAACCTTCAACAATTCCAATAGTTGTGGCGAAGGGGCGTCGGAGAGGCGCTCACTCGATGTTCCAGCATTATTGCGTGTGCGCTTTGTTGGCGGTGCAGTGGTTTTTGCTTTTTTTGTACTGTTTTGGTGTTTCTCTTTTGTGCCTTTTGTATGTTTGTATGAGGCAATTTTCGCTGGTTGCACTCGAAGCAACAACAAACACTGCGTTAATTTGTCAGCTATAAAAGAAGCGTTTTTTTTTTTGTTTCTTGCCGCTGCAAGTGTGTTTCTTTGATAATTTATGTAAATATAGCGACTTTCTTCAACAGAGTTGTTTATTTTTAGTGGTGTTATTCTATTTCAAATTATTTAAGGCGCGGAGCAAACAAAAGCACGTCTGTTTTTGTTTTTCGCGAACGCACATTGTGCCAAGATTGTACAAAAAAATAAAAAAGCGATTCTAAGGGCCGGTATCTCGACTTCGGGATACGGTGCCGGTTTTGCAAAGTGAGGATAAAATTGACCAGCTGATAAACTGCTCGGTAAAATAGTTCGTTCTCTCAAAATCCGTTTGACAACCAGAACGAAAAAAGTGTTGTAAGGGGAAATAACACTATTCGACAAAATTGAACTTTTTTTTTGGCCCAAAATGACTTTTTTTGATAGATTATGGTTTTTTTTTCAATTTTGAATTTACATTTTTTAATTTTGAATCTAATTTAATTTTTTTCATTTTTTTTCCTGAGGTTTCCTTAAACTTTGCAGTTCAGAAAAGCTGACAAATGCAGCTATAAATCCGACCTAGCCTAACGTCTGGAAGATATTAAGTCTTCAAATTCAAATTTGATAATTTATTGCGCTATTTTTTGCGGACATTTTGACTTCAAAAACTCAGTAAAAGTCGAAAAAATATTTCTTAGCATGAGTTTTCGGTTTTTGATAGACGCATAAATGGGGCGTCGTTTAAAATATGGATAGATAAACGACCAAGTACCAAAACGATACAAACCTCATTTTACCTGAAAAATACCGTCCGTGCTGGTCCAACTTACCATAAATAGCTGAGATATAGGATTTCATGCTTTAACCCATTAAACCATTTGTACTTTTCAGTCTTTTAATAAAATAAAGAATTTTGTATTCAAATGTTATGTTACTAATAGGTTGGTTACTGCTTTTTACTATGTCTAAAATGATAGCTTGGCTGTCTTTCTTTTTCATTAGAATCATGAGAGGCCATCACCTTATGAGAGGCCACACATAGTCGCCCAACATATTCTCATTCCAAATACCTTGATACCGTCATTCCATAGTGAACAGTTGGAAAGTGAGGATACAGTTGACCACCTGATAAACTCGGCGGTAAAACAATTCGTTCTCTTGAAATCCGTTTGACAACCAGAACGAAAAAAGTAAAAAACTGGTCCCGGAACGACGCGGTTTTGGGCTAATACTCTGGCGGAGCAAACATTGTGTCTCCGATAAAAAAATGTTCTGGAGTCAGTACCTCCAAGTAGTCTGCATCAGCTGTGAGAGTACACAGATGCCGCGAATTGAGACTTGACTCGATAGTAATAAGCATCGTCGATAGCTCTTCATATGTGAGAGGCCGATCCGCCATGATTTAGATGATACTTTTAGGTACAGCCTTTATTTTGGCTTCCCACTATCAACTAAAGTTGGGCGAATGGGGAGGAATGAAATGCCAAACTGTTTATTGAAATGCCAACTTAGGTGCTATCATCTCGTCGAAATCCTTTCGGAGTTGAGCATGCGCCTTCTTCGGAGCGTTGTCCGCACCGACCAAGTTGGTACCATTGAGGAGGCATAAATGAATTTGGTGGGTTACTGGCCGAAGGCTAGATGATTGCAGTGTCGCAGACCTTGCAGTATGAAGTGACGGGAAAATGTAGCAAAGTATGGTACCGTTGCCCGCACACTTGACAACCCTTGGTGCTGGTGCAGCTAGAAAAGGTACGGGACCGGCTTAAGCAATTAAGACATAGCTTCGCCTTGTTTGCAATGTCTTTGCGCTTGTAGCAATCTATGGCCAGAAATTCTGGACAACGCCGCAGCAAGTGGTTGCCGTTGCAGTAAAGGTATTGTACATTCGAGTGCATAAGGCTCAACGCGCTTAACGAGTGCAGCCCGGCAAAGTATTGGAGTCGTACGATGAGCTGAGGTTATCGATCGCTTCCATTATGACTAGCCGGTCATTCAGAAACGATTCTAGCTCCTTAAACGAAGGGACAGTGGAGCTGCTGCCTTGATGATGCTCCCACAGACAATAACCGTACTGAGAAAAGTCCGTATGAACTCAGCAGTCTCTTTTTGCAAACAGGGAAGGGCACAGATGGCATTCATGTGACGTGAAAACACAGCGCCCCCCGCGTTGTTGTGTCTCTTGCCCATCATACCCCACGCCATCGTGTAGTTAGCGTCCGTGAGCTGCATTTGGCGAATATCGTTGTCCCGGCCTGGCGGGCGTGCCTCTTTGAAAAAATTCAACATTCGTACACCGCTTAAAGTAGAGTTCTGATAGATCAAGATTAAGAACGCGTCATAAAACCCAGGCCAGTCGATGCATGCACCGGAAAATTTGGGTACAGGCATGTATGGCATTTTAGATAAGCCTCTGGTGCGTCGGTGTGCCTTTCGGATCAGATAATAGGCAGATTGGGAGCTACAGGTAGCAGCCTCTCGGACTCCTTGGCCAGAGTACACACCACTTCCATATGACGTTCCGCAAACTCCGAAGAAAACATTTTGGTACAATAGACCGATTTCGTCATATCCATCCAAATTGAGGAGCTCTTCGTGAGTTTCACGAAATGCCTTCCGCAAAAATTCCACTTGTTCCATACGTTTCTGAAAGTAATAAAATAAAATTATAAAATTAGCGCTTGCACAACTCATCCCTCAATTTAAAATTCGTTTAGAAATTCTAAGGAGCTGATTTCGCACACAAACTCAAATTCCCACCCGCACCAAACGCAAGCGATGAGATTAGCGAAGAGAAAAGCAAAGAGAGCAAGGCGATGAGCCGTTGGCGAAGAGAGCGGATCGCCAAGCGAAACACAAGCGCTGAGACGTTAACGAAGAGAGCGAGGCGTCAAAGACTAGCACCGCTTGCGGTTATCGCATTCCTATATTGCACTTCTTCGTTTAGCATCCCGCGATCTAACGGCGTTGAATTATGTCCACGAAATTTTTTGTGTTTTGCAGCTGGGAAGAGTCCGAAAATGTCGTGGCAAACGCACATGTCATCCTTCGTCATATAAAATTGTGCGTGAACCAAATAACGTGTACGGAGTTGACATTTTCCTTCAATAAAAGGGCATCATTTAAAAAAGATCCAAGGAGCTGGGCTTTACTTTAAGGAAGATCCAGGATCCTCACCAAATCGATCGATTGTTCCTGTGACAGAGGCTTGCAATATTTATATTCTCCTGATTGGTCATTATTTGAATCCGTTGTTCCATGCGACGAAGAGGACATCTCCCCTTTTTTGCGTTTTAGTGGTGGTATTTTCACTGAAGGAAGCAGGAAGCGTAAAGCCTTGACCAGATTTTTTCGGGTAAACCCATTTCATGGATCTTCCGATTCCAATTATTTTGAATGAACAAAGGAAACGTTCAGAGCCGTGAATCTCTGGTTTTCTCCACAGCATTGGAGTTCCAAATTCAAATTGTTTTCTAAAAAAAAAATTTGAAAAAAAAAGTAATGCTTAATTTTTTTGTACACTTAATAGCTATGTTGGGGTAACTTACTTTTCGTGTTTATTAAATGCTGTTAAATTCAATTTATACATTTTGGATATACAGCTTGTAGCCAACTCTTCGCCAATACTTTTGGGCCTGATTTTAAAGTTTTCATCATAGTGTTCTTTTAACTTTTCGGTAAAATGTAATTTTCCTTCCTTATTTTCCACATACATAGCAAAATGAGTCTGATTTGTAAACACATGAAAATTAACGGATTGAGCTATCCATATCCATAACAAGTAGTATTTTTTTAACACACACGATCGTATTCTGATGGAAGTCAGAACTACACTGAGGCAGGGATTCTATAGGTACAGAGTTATATATCCTTTTCTATGAATATCTAGAAGAAAAAAGAGTATATTTTGTCGGGACCAGCACCTGTGAAGGAAAAAAATCGACATTTTACCATAACTGGTATTTTTGTATATTGTATATCCACACCGAGGCTTAGGTATAAGGAATAAAAGTAACTGTCGACCAGATTTACAGCTCAAATGGACATGAACAGGACCAAGGACTCGGTATTCCAAAAATTCAGGTCCTTTTTGTTTTCTGCAATTCCATTTTGGCAGTTGGATCAGCAACGTACAGGACGGTATTTTTGTAGGTAAAATTAGGTTTGATTCGTTTTGGTCAAACGGCTGCAGCCTGGCCGTTTATCTATCGATTCTTACAAACGATACTCTAAACGACGCCCAATTATTGCGTCTATCAAAAGCCAAAAAGATGCCAAAAAAAATATTTTTTTACTTTTTCTGAGTTTTTAAAGTCAAAATGTCCGAAAAAATACCTCACAAAAATGATCAATGACATTAAGCTGCAGCTACACAGTGTCTGGGTGTTCGACCAAATGGCTGAAAAACATCGATAAGACTCACTATGAGATTGACCGGCAGGCAAACTGGATTGCTGGTCGGAAGCATGAATGAGTTGTGTGGGTTACTGGCCGAAGGCATAGATGATTGCGGTGTCGCAGTCCTTGCAGTATGAAGTATGAAGTGACGGCAAAATGTATGGTACCGTTGACCTCACACTTGACAACCCTTGGTTCTGTTGCAGCTAGAAAAGGTATGAGACCGGCTTAAGCAATTAAGACATAGCTTCGCATTGTTTACAATATCTTTGCACTTGTAACAATCTAGGGCCAGAAAGTCTGAACAACGACGCAGGAAGTAGTCGCCGTTGCAGTGAAGGCATTGTACATTTTTGATGGAGCCTGAAGCGACTGATTAAGTATTGTAAAATGCGCCATTGAATAGTTGACAATAGGCAATAGATGACAGCTGGAATCAGAGATGATTTTTTTAGACAAGCCAGAGCGCGTATTTATAATACACAGTGTTGCTCCAATCAGTAAACAAGTGACAGATTAAGGCTTCCGGGTTCGCTCTCTTTTTGCGAAATCGCCAAAGCATTCGGTCATGGCATCGGAAAAAATAAATAAAATAAAAACAAGAAATTGTTCCGAAATAGTGACAAAATGTATATTTATATTTATTTCATGCTATATCCTAACGCTACAAGTATTAACTTATTTTTATTGCGCTAGTCACTTTGGTTGTTTAAATTGTTTGGAGGAGTATCTTCTTAAAACTAATACGTATATTAATATTTTGACATAAGTACTTATAAATTAGGTTTTTGTTTTTTTTTTTTTTTGTTTATTTATTTTTTTTTTGATAGCCTTTATTTATTATTATTATTATTTTTTCTTTTTTTATCATTTACTTATTTCTTGAATATGTTTTAATATTATTTTGAAATTGGGTTGCGCTCTTAATTGATTTAAGGTGGTGGGGAAGATTGTTCCATAGGCGGATAGCATTGAAGTAGAACTGCCTCTTCGAGCAAAGTGTTTGAATTCGAGGGCATAGATAATTGTTAGTTCGTTGTGATGTAGCAGGGATAAGTTTGCGGTATAAGTAGATCGGTTCTTTGGTCATCACAATTTTATGAAAGTACACTAGAGTTCTAAAATCTATCCAGGTGGTCAAGTTAAGGTCAAGTATTTTATGAGTCAAGTGTGATACATGGTCAAAACGTCTTAAATTAAACACATATCGAACTATTGAATTAAAGGCTACTACTAGGGTACGCATGTCACTTGCGTCACAATGACCAAATATTTCTACACCATAAATTAGAGTGGGGATAAGAATGACTTTGGAAATTAATAGTTTTATTTGTTCTGGCAAGAAGGTTTTAGACGCTGAAAGCTGACGCAACAGACCATAAGTTCGTCCAGTTGCCTTTGTAATGTGTTTACTCCATGACAGTGTCCTACTGAAGGTTAAACCCAGATTAACAGCATGGTCTTCATAGCAGATAGGTGTATTGTCTATGTATATGTGGTCGAGATTGTCAGTATCAATCACCTTTTTAGCAATTACCATGCACTTCGATTTTTTTGGATTTATTCCTAAGCCATAACACAAACATTTATCTCTTTCACTGGACTACTAACATAGATTTGAACGTCCTCGGCATATAAGTGTACTTTGCATTCTGACAAGACACTAGGTAGATCATTAACATATATGGAAAACAGTAAAGGGCCTAACACTGAGGGACTCCCCGCTTATACTATACTATATACTACAGCCTGCAATCTGTTTGATAGATACGATTTAATGAAATTGGCTGCAGTCTCAGAAAAGTTGAATAAGTTCGCCAGTTTTGTGCAGAAAATATTGTGATTCACTGAGTGGAATGCTTTACTGTGGTCGAGAAGTGTTAAAAATGTTACCTTGTTCTTGTCGAGTTGCTGCCGAATATCTTCTACAATATCCATTATTGCACTCACACAGCTTATTTTTTTATGAAAACCCGACTGCTTTTGGCTTAATAGCGAATTGTTAATCAAAAAGTTTTCAATTTGTAAGGACATGAGATTTTCTAGTACTTTTGAAAGGAACGGAAGTATCGAGATAGGTCTAAAGTCATTGTTGGATTTTGGGATCGGCAGAATTTTCGCATTTTTCCATTCAGTCGGGAACATGGACGTAGTTATGGCCGTGTTCAGAATATAGGTGACGTGGGATAAGATTTTGGGGAGTAAGATGCTAATGTTATCTAGGCCTTCAGCGTTAGACTTCACCTTAAGTATACACGCAAGGACATCACACTGACTGACACATACAAAGCTAAAACTATTATCACAGAGTGGGATTTTATTCAGGTACTTGTTACAAGTCGCTTCTGCTTGCATTTTCCTATACCTAAACTGTTCATCTCACTCCATCTTTGCTTAATGGTAGAACAATTACGAAACTTTGATTTATAGTATTCGCACTTAGCAGACCTTGTTACTTTATTAACAGTGGATCTTAACTCTTTGTACCTTAAACGAAAGTCGAGAGTTTTGTATCGCTTCCTTTTAAAGAAAGCAACATCACGCTGATGACTGAGTCTTTTAATTTCACTGGTGAACCAAGCATTCTGTCTTGGTTTTATAATCTTGGTTTTTAGTGGTACAATCTTGTTGTAGAGGTACAGAATATGGCTGTTTAGAACACTCAATTGACAATCAACATGGGGAGATTGGTATATTGATTCCCAGTCACATGCATTAAAGTCTTGTTCTAGTTCATTATAGTCTATATTTTTATAGTCTCTATACGTAAATGAATTAGTTTTATAATTCAATGTCAAGTCATATGTCAAAAAGATAAGGTCATGTTTAGAGAATGCTGGTACTGAAACCTGGTCATAAAGTAGAGTGAAAAAGATGTCAAGAAGTGTATCACAGGTACTGCTGAAGTGAGTAGGCATGGTTACATTTACGGCAAGCAACCCCAAGGAAGCAAAACTATCCAAGAGATGACTCTCCAACAAGAGATTTCTATTGAGATCGCCAGCCAGAATGATGTCTGTGTATGACACTGAAATGTCTGAGATAATATTCAATAGCGGCTGATAGTCTATCGTACGATGGGGTCGGTATATACAGCCAAGTATAATTTTCTCACTCATTTTACTTGTGATTTCCAACATTAAATATTCTATTGGACATTCACTCGGTTGTTTACATATAACATTACATTTTAATCTAGTATTTACATATATAGCAACACCACCTGCATGTCCAACGCGATCCGAACGAAAAACAACATAGCCGTCACTCACAATTGACAAATAACATAACTCAGGTACAAACCACGTCTCAGACACACATATAACATCTACATTTGAATGGGTAAACAGTAATCTAAACTCATCGATTTTCCTAAGCAAGCTTTGTGCATTCATATGTACGACTTTGAGACCCTTTCGATGGTTGCTAATAATTTTAATCATGCTACCGGCCATGGAACTACCTATCTCACCGTTCAATGATAGAAAGTGAACATATTAGGGGCGCAAACTCAAGACAATTAATTAGTTGATAATAAAAGCTGTGATAATTGAATATTAATATTAAAGGCCTAACTATAAAGAATAACTGAGTAGTACATAGGTGCTTAAGAGCGAAAGCTATTTGAGACCCCTGCTGCGTCTTCCGATCCAGCCAAGGCGTCAGTGGGGGAGGCAGATGTAGAGCGGGTGAGAGGCTCGCTAGCTGGCGCGAGCGATAAAAGCTCATCCATGCGCTCACAAACATCACGGACTCTAGGTGGTGGGGTCAGCTGTAGATTGAAGCAGAGCTTATTGTATAGCGCTCTGGCATTCTCTCCCTCCACATAAGGGACACCGTGGATGCGCAGATCACACGCGCTGGTTGCGATGTGGCCGGTCACCAATTGCTTCTCGATGCCTCCCACTCCAGCATTCCAAGTCCAGCCGCTCGACCTGCTAACCCAGTTGGTCTCTCTGAGAGCGAAGGTCGACCACCTCACTCTCCAAGGCCATGACACGGGCACCCATCCGCGTGACCTCACCAGCGATCGAGTCCAGGCGCTCCATGAGGCTGCTGAGTATGCGCTTCTCTGCCTCCTGGACATGGGACACGATCATGTTGGTCTGCTCTTGGAAGCGAACCTTCAACAATTCCAATAGTTGTGGCGAAGGGGCGTCAGAGAGGCGCTCACTCGATGTTCCAGCATTATTGCGTGTGCGCTTTGTTGGCGGTGCAGTGGTTTTTGCTTTTTTTGTACTGTTTTGGTGTTTCTCTTTTGTGCCTTTTGTATGTTTGTATGAGGCAATTTTCGCTGGTTGCACTCGAAGCAACAACAAACACTGCGTTAATTTGTCAGCTATAAAAGAAGCGTTTTTTTTTTTGTTTCTTGCAGCTGCAAGTGTGTTTCTTTGATAATTTATGTAAATATAGCGACTTTCTTCAACAGAGTTGTTTATTTTTAGTGGTGTTATTCTATTTCAAATTATTTAAGGCGCGGAGCAAACAAAAGCACGTCTGTTTTTGTTTTTCGCGAACGCACATTGTGCCAAGATTGTACAAAAAAATAAAAAAGCGATTCTAAGGGCCGGTATCTCGACTTCGGGATACGGTGCCGGTTTTGCAAAGTGAGGATAAAATTGACCAGCTGATAAACTGCTCGGTAAAATAGTTCGTTCTCTCAAAATCCGTTTGACAACCAGAACGAAAAAAGTGTTGTAAGGGGCACAAATTTTCTGTACAGCGCGAAGTGTGCTGCACAGCGCAAAACACAGGAATGCTGTAATTATTGTATCAGCAGTTTATGCTTTGCTTACTTTCGTTCGTGATTTACAAAAATGTCTAAAGGCACTCAAGGAAACTGTCAATATTTTCAGCTGTCAAATTTTCAATCGGTCAGCGGACCGCCAGTTGGAAGTTAACCGGATCCCAGCCGCCGGTTGGAAGTTAACCCTGACACCTTAACGTTCCGATTCGTGGTAACCCGAAGTCGAGATATCGTCCCGAAGTGCCATTTTCTATCCCGAAATCGACGAGCTATTTCCGGTTATTGAAGGATTGCGTGGAGAGGCACCGACAAGAGTGAAATTAATCCGAAAACATCCGTGGATGCCTTTACTTTCTGGGTTAGATTTTATCCAACTCGTACTTTATTGCCTGATGATTAACCGAGAGAAACCATATATCTTCTCAGCGAGAGACCTGTATGAGATTTTCCTGATCGACGGCACAAAAGCACACAGCCTTGCGTCGGCTGGCCATCTTGACATCGTGCCGGCTCAGCGTAAGGGCAACCAGTTTGGGGCCTTTGAGAGTGACCATATATGCCTATTGTGACTTGCGAGATCCACGTGCGGTCTCACAACTACACACTTTCTTCTTCATCATATTGTAGCCCACGAGAACTTCGTGTGGCCGCACGACAGCACACTATCTTCATTGATAAGTCAACTCATCTGGACGGCGCACAGTATGACATTCTGCCATTTCAGTTTGCTAATAACTTCTGAACGAATGAAGATATCTTCATTCAATTCCATTTCAATTTTGAAATAAACTGCATTTGAAACATAAATCTTTCAAAATGTAGTATGCAAGATTACATGGCGCTACATTGTTTAGAAGCTTACCTATAAAATACCAAAGTTGAACTTTGTTGCCGGTGCATATTTTACTATATAATGTGATGAATTAAAATTTGTTTGGATCGATAAAGTACTTTTATTGGTTAATTTTACTATACATAACTATTTTATATCATTTTTACTTTTCTCAATCTAATAAACTTAACATTTCTAAAGAATAACTATTTTCGAATTTTTTTTGAGATCTCACATGTCTATTGGATGAAATATATGGATCTGAAGAGGTTGCTGACATGTTGAAAATATCCCTGTTTTTGGTTTTTCGTGATATCTTGCACGTATTCATGTACCTGTATTTCTTGTAATCCTTGTTTCTCACTTCCTGTGCATCCTTTGACATCTCTCCAATTGGTAAGCTCTGATACTCAATTAAAATTTGACCAAGTGTCAAAATTGTATGAAGCGTAGGAGTAAGCTTCTTTTCAGGATATTTTTCCTGTAAAAGCTCTGCAGTCTTCGAGGCATATTCACCAAATTTTTGGGTGTTAATGTTTTCCTTGCAGCTTAAAACATTTAAAATGACACCCAATCTTTTGAATTTGTCAATATCCACACCAGTTATTTCTGCAATAATTTCGACTTTTTCAAAGAATGTCCGTGATGAGTTTCCATCGTTTGTGTTTCCATATCCTTGTTTGGGCAGTCCACCTTCAGTGATAGTTTATCCACGAATTTTTCTTGAATAATTTGATTCCAATTGTTTTATTTTTCCTTGGCTGTCGTGCTGTTGTCAAAAGATTCTCCCTATCGCAGAATGGTATATGCAAGTTTTAGAATGAACTCCATATATCTTATTCTTGCATGCAATGGGGAAATACCATATTCCATATTTTCCTCTTCATCTATGGAATCATCAAAATTTTTTAAATCCTTTTAATCCGAGATCAACTCTGTGTATCGGACTATCGAGTTCACGATATGTTCATACCTCTCTTTATCGTTCTCTTTTACTTTTGATCCACCGAGCTGTACGCAGGCAAATCGCAGAACATGAACAGAAACATAAAAAGTAATTTGAGTATATTTCAAACCATGTTATTATTGAATTATAGGCTGGTATTTCCAACAGGTTTTTTCTTCCTTGATTATTTTTACCGGCCTTATATTAGAAATCTGGTTCTTAATATCTTTTACTGTGGACTTTATTAACTCCGAAGATTCGTTGGCGTATTTGAATAATATAGGGCGGCAATAGCGAGCGGACGAAGGTCGCGGATTTTTCCAATATTCCGATGTATCCGATTTAAGTCGCAGGGGTACAAGAGAAGCCGTAAACATGTTAGAATCTTTTATGGTTTTATCGTCTGTGGATATTGCTTGCTTATATTCACTTTGCCCAGAAGATCCATCGCAGCCCCATTTGCTGATCAATGTGAGATTTTGCGAAAGACTCTCAATCTGATGGTGAGGTAAACTCTCAATGAGCCGTTTCGCAGTGTTTTCTTCCTTAGACATTCCCAAATCCAAAAACAATGTTAAAGCCTCTTCAAATATGTACTTCCTTGGTTGTGAATTTGGTGACGTGAGGATGCTATTCTTGATCCTGTCAAGTCTTACCAGGCTTGCATTTGAAACAGCTTCTGTAATACACGACCTCTTGCTTTCCTTGTCGCTCGTATATTTGATTGACAGTGCTGATAATGATAAATGATCCGTACGTATATGACATGTTGCATCTCCAAGTTTTCTCTTTCTTGTATAATCTGAACAGTCATCCAAGGTTTTTGTTGGTCTTCCTGTCTCTTGTCCTGTGGAGGTGGATGGTCCATCATACAGCAAGCTGTTTCCAATCAACCAGTTGTGTTTTGGACGTTGACGTGCAATGACTGCACCATCAAGTGGCCCATGGGACACCAGCCGAATGCTGTTATGCGCGAATCCCAGGCCGAAACGCAGCCCTCCTCCCACCCAACCGACCGAGGGGCGCTGCCGCAAAACGCGCGACTCGTTAACCGAACCGATCGCGATCATGCAGGAAAGATAGATGTTAGACTAGTATTCGAGGAAAATTAGAACTAATCTTACTAAAGGAATTAATCATGCATTAAAACTATCGTACCCCACAACTACAATTACTAACTACGAGAAAGGTATGTGAGTATTAGTAATTTAAGAAGAGGAAGGGAATTAGTTGCCGATATAATATGGTAGAGGGAATTATAATCCGAATAATCTAAAAGGTTCATGCAAGGAATAATTCGATCTACAAATCGGAAGGAACAGAGGGGTATAATTTCTGGTAATTCTAATAGGAATCGTGAAGTTTATGCGGCTCAACAAGTCAGGGCTATCTACGTCACCCTTGATCAAGTTGTGCACAAAAATCACACCAAGCATTTTTCTACGGTTAACTAAAGATGGAAGGTTTATTAAAAGCGATCTACTAGAGTAAGACGGCAGTCTCACACTTGCATCTCAGTTGAGGCCGCGTAGAGCGAAAATTAAAAAGTTTTTCTGTACTGATTCTATACGGTCCTGGTGTACTTTGTACTGAGGGCACCATACACAAGAACCATATTCTAAAATCGGACGAACAAGCGATACATAGAGAGTCTTTGTTATATAGGGGTCGTCAAATTCCTTTGACCACCTCTTTATAAACCCAAGCACGCCCATGGCCTTATTTACCATGGTAGAAAGAAAACTTTAACTTGGGATCTAAAAGAACACCAAGATCATCAACTAGGGTAATTCTCTCGAGAGAACCCCCGCCTAGTGTGTAAGGAGCCAGAAAGGCGCTGGAGCGATGAAATGTCATTACTTTACATTTCGAAACATTAAGGTATAACAAATTTGCACAACACCATGACTGAAAGCTATTAAGATCGGATTGCAACCTGGAGTGAGACAAGCTGTCCTTGAACTGGACACACAGCTTAACATCATCCGCATACATAAGTACTCGAGAGTATGTTAATACCGAAGGCAGGTCATTTATAAAGAGTGTAAAGAGTAGGGGGCCTAGATGGCTGCCCTGTGGTACGCCCGAAGTAACCATAACTGGTGAAGATAGGGAGTTTTAGAAGAGGACTCTTTGGGACCTGGAACAAAGGTAGCTAGAAATCCATCTCAAGAGATTGGGTGGAAACCCTAAAAGGTCAAGTTTTTGTGCTAGGAGAGTGTGGTTTACAGAGCCGAATGCTTTACTGAAATCTGTGTAAATGACATCCGTCTGTAGATTACCTTGGAAGCCTTTAATGATAAAGGAGGTGAACTCCAATAAATTCGTGGTCGTTGATCTCCGCCTTATAAATCCATGCTGGGCTGTAGATATAAGTGATCTGCAAAGATGCTGCAGGTGCGGAGTTAAAATTTTCTCAATCACTTTAGGAATTGCGGATAACTTTGATATACCTCTGTAGTTCTTCGCGTCAGACTTACTACCTTTTTTATGGAGAGGAATAATGAACGACTCCTTCCATATGGAGGGGAAGCATGAAGAGTTAATGGACAGGCTGAATAGTTTAAGCAACAGACCACACAGAGACTCGGCGCAGTATCTAAGTACACAGCCGGGAACTCCGTCCGGACCCGGTGAAAACACCGGCTTAACTTTCCGGAGATCAAGAAGCAGAGAGCTTTCATTTAGCAAGGGACTGAAGATGCCGTTCGACCTGTGTAAACCGTATGGGTACGGCTGCCCGGAGTAGCATTCCTGTGAATAGGTTGTTTGAAAGTATTGGGCAAAAAGATCGGCAATTGCCTGATCAGTATTTGCCGACGTATTAAGAAATGATAGCGAGGATGGATGAGCGGACGTTTTACGCTTACTGTTTACGAAGCTGTAAAACTGCTTAGGGTCCTGAGAAAAACGTATCCTGCATCTAGATAGGTAGCTCTTATAGCACTGGGAATTAAGAAAAGTTTGACCGAGCCATTACATAGCGAGAGACAGAAGAAGGAGAGCCAACTTCTTGAAATTTTTTGTAAAGTCTTGATTTTAAGTTTTTTAGACTGGATAACTCTTTGGTAAACCAAGGGGGCTTCCCAGATCTAATAGGACAGGAAAGTGGGACACAAGACTCAAAAAGTGAGTCAAGTGCATCATAGAAAATGTTTGTGCATATTGTAACATCAGTGCACAAATACAAAGCGGACCAATCAAAATCCCTAATGAGGTTATTAAGCTTCGCAAACTCGGCTTTACGAAAGCAGCGGACACATTGAGGTAGCCTACCCGACCGATCCAATGCGGTTGGTCCTATATCGAGCGACACTTCAAGTGTAGGATGGTAGGCGTCTTCAGGTATAGTGAGCGGAGGACTCGGGTTAACAACGCAATGGTCGGATCCGTTACAAAGCACAGATCAAGCAATCGACCCAGGGAATTTTTCACATGGTTGACTTGAGACAGGGATAAGTCGAGTAAGCCGTCAATAAAGTCATGTCGTGACATGGGGACTAGGTTATTAGACTCGTTTACCGAAGACCAAACAGTTCCTGGTAAATTGAAATCCCCAAAAACTATCATATGAACTTTATCTGATAGCGAGGAAGAAACAGCGCTTAAGGCGGACAAGTGCTGCTCATAAATTGCGATATCCGAAGAAGGTGGAATATACGAGCATGTAATAAAGACTGAAAAAGCGGGAAGAGTGCTGAGCTTACTACGAAAGCCTCTAACATTCTGGTAGGTGATTAAGAGAGAGGAAGTTAGTTTTTTGGATGGGTGGACTGGGAAGATGAGGATAGAGCACTGGCCTGACTAGTATTAGGAGTTATTGGGGGCCTTCTCTTCTTCTTTGCCTTAAACTCCTTCACCACCATGTTCTCTGGCCAAAATTTGGCAGAGCAAATGGTGTCAAAATGAGTTGGGGAGACGCTTATTTTGAATGGAGCTACATCCCTGGCATAAGAGAAGTTAAACTTCTCCACCCTTACACCGTCGGCTTGTATATTGCTTTGAATAAAAGCAGTAACGTCATCTATAGTGGTGTAAGGGGCAAGCCGTGAGACAAATATTTGTCGTTTAGGTGTAGGTGTGATCACCACCAATCTTGGGTTTGACACCACAGACCTTGTACCTGTGATGGCAATACCCGGTGGTCCGGGTCGTTTGTTTGTTGGTGGGATCGAAATGGACGGGATATTAGGAATTTTGGCGGACTTGACGGACACGGACGCTACGGAAATTTCTGGTTGTGCGTTCTCCGAAGTGATAAATTCGGCTGCCGAATTTGCATCACCAGCAGCTGTCGTTGCCCTTGGAATAGCAACAGGAAGTGGAGTGTAATAACAGTGAAGTGAAAATAAGCACCACACTTTTACCCAAACCCAAAAATCATAAATACACCAGACTTACCCAAATAAAAACCACAGCAAGTGCAACGAAACGCTGAGTTCAAAAACAAGTGAAGTGAAACTTAACACACCTTGTCCAAAATAAAACGATACCCCAAACGAGTTAAAATGGCATTACCACCATCAAGCTTAAGTGAAATTCATTTGAATCAAGCACTACTGTCTATTAGACAAGTGCCAGCATACGACGGCTCAGTTGGACAACTGAGCTCGTTTATAAAAAGAATCGAGTACATCCAAGAATTGTACCTTACGCAAGAAGCAAGACAACAGCGTATATTATTCGGAGCAGTGGAAGTTCAGCTAACGGGCGATGCACAAAGAGCATCACAGATGATACAGCCAAACACATGGCAGGAATTAAAGGCAGCATTGATCGATGAATTTAAAAACCACACCCCATACGAGGACCTCCTGCGTCAAATTTACTTCACGAAGTTCACTGGAAGTCTCCGTAAGTTCATCGAAGATATAGAGAATAAAGCAATAATTGTTAGTAATAAGTTATCACTAGAGACAGATGCAACCAATATTCAAATCTATAAAAACGCTCTGAAAAATACCATTAAAGATGTAATATCAAAGAAATTACCTGACAGGCTTTTTATGACCCTTGTTAGAAAAGATATAACTACCTTATCCAACCTCAAAAGGGCCGCTCAAGAAGAGGGCTTATATGAAGCCAGGGCCGAGGATAAAAGTAACAATAAAACAGCTCAAAAGTCACCCAATTCAATTAGCAAGAATGAAGGGAATTACTACCCAAACTATAGTGCCAATACTCACCCTAATCAGAATTCATTCGGTTCAAGTAACGCTCCGCGAAACAATTATAGCAACCCGGGATTATACCGCGAGTTTCGCAATTCATTAAACCAAGGTCAGGTACGAAACCTAATCAATTACCAGATCAATCAAAACCAGTTTAGTAGTAGCAAACCCAATCAGCCGACAAAAAGAATGAGGGAAAGCGATAGCGGAAAAATGAAAATGGATGTAAATTTTCATCAAGGAGCCTCGGAAGAAACCGAGGGGGACCCTTTATAAACATTACCCTAAACAACAAAGTCTTAAGAGGAATAGTGGATTGGGGATCTTCCATTAACATAATAAAATAAAATTTCCTGAAGGTCCATACCATCAACGGACCTGTCAGATTAACAAGTAGTATAATAAGGCCCCCCAACAAAGTCTGCCCAACCGAGCAGAAGTTCTACGTGTTCGATTTTTCCAAAAATTACGATATCCTATTAGGCAGAGAATATCTGATGGCCAGCCAAGCCGTAATCAATTACAGGGATAACACTGTAACGTTAGGAGAAAGGATATTCCCAATTATCTCTAGTGGAGAAGTTATTGAAGAAGTCGAGACCGCACGTAAGTGCCTCGATTCATCCTCGGATAGGGATCAATACTTCACTTCCGCTCTTAATAACGAATTGAGGGAATGTCATGAACTTAGAATAGAACACTTGAACGAAGAAGAAAAAGAGAAGTTGAAGAAAGTGCTATCCGAGATCAGCGACTTACAGTATAGAGAAGGTGACAATTTTACTTTCACAAGTACTGTCAAGCACGCGATTCAAACACAGCACGAAGACCCGGTATACCGGAGGCCATACAAATACGCGCAAATACATGACGAGGAAGTCAATAAGCAGATCAAAGATATGATGGCACAAGGAATAATTCGTAAGTCGAAATCGCCTAACTGTTCCCCCATTTCGATGATCCCCAAAAAGATAGATGCATCTGTAAAACAGAAGTACCGGTTAGTTGTAGACTATACAGGTCTCAATGAAATAACTATCAAGGATAAATTTCCTGCACCCAGAATGGATGAAATATTGGACAAATTAGGAAAGTGTCAATATTTCACAACGATTGATTTAGCCAAAGGTTTCCATCAAATTCCAATGGAACCTTCGTCGATCATGAAAACAGCGTTTTCAACTAAACACGGCCATTACGAGTATACACGAATGCCGTTCGGGCTAACAAACGCCCCAGCAACATTCCAAAGATGCATGAACGATCTTTTGGAAGAATTGATGTTAAATGATTGTCTAGTATACTTAGCCGACATTATAATTTTCTTCACTTCGTTAGAAGAACATCTGTTGTCACTAAGAAAGGTTTTCGGGAAGTTAAGAGACGCAAATCTCAAGCTTCAAATGGATAAGTGTGAGTTTCTGAAGAAAGAAACTGAGTTCCTAGGTCATGTAGTTGCACCAGAAGGAATCATACCAAATCCAAAAAAGATCTCAGCCATAATCGGATTCCCGATACCAGAAACTACGAAACAAATCAAGTCATTCATAGGACAATGCGGATTTTTTAGGAAGTTTATTCCTAATTTCGCGAACACAGCAAAGCCTATGACTCTCAAATCAAAGAAGCGAGCTGTCATAGATCCTAAAGAAGAAAAATATGTCGAGGCATTTGAGAGACTAAAAGTACTCATCACCTCAGACCCAATTCTCGTATATCCAGACTTCAACAAAATGTTCTCAGTCACTACAGACGCTAGTAACATGGCTATAGGAGCGGTTCTATCACAGGACCATAAGCCAATCTGTTACGCCAGCCGAACACTGAAAGAACACAAGGTCAAATACTCCGCCATTGAAAAGGAATTGCTAGCGATTGTATGGGCAACCAAGTATTTTCGATCATACCTATTCGGCAGAACTTTCGAAATACTTAGCGACCATAAACCTTTGGTCTGGTTGAATAACCTCAAGGAACCCAACATGAAGCTGCAACGGTGGAAGATAAAATTTAATGAATTTGACTTTAAAATCAAATATTTACCTGGCAAGGAAAACCACGTAGCAGACGCATTGTCCCGAGTAAAAGTTAACGAAAACTTACTTGGAGAGGTTTCCGATAGTGCAGGCGCCACAATACACAGCGCACACGATGATAACCTCAACCATATTCCTCTTACCGAACGACCCGTCAACTATTTCAATCGCCAGATTAAATTCATAAAGGGAGATAACGACGAAGTAGTCATACATCACTATTTCCATAAGCTGATCATAAAAATCACTTATAAAGAAATGACCAACAGTTTAGCTAAAGAAATTATCAAGGAATACGTATGCACGAAAAAGAGCGGTTTATATTTCCACAACGATATCGACTTTCCAATATTCCAACAAGCTTTCTTGGAAATAATCAGTCCTAGCAACTTCATGAAAGTCATGAAGTCTACTACTAAACTGATCGACCTTTCAAACTATTCAGAATTTAAGCAACTGATCATGAAAACCCACAAAGAATTACTTCATCCGGGAATAGAAAAGACCGTCAATTGGTTTAAAGGGAAATATTACTACCCAGACTACCAGAAACTCATACAGAACATCATAAACGAATGTCCCTCGTGCAATATTGCCAAAACCGAACATAGATACACAAAATTGGCATTCGAAATAACTCCTGAAATACAAAACGTTAGAGAACGATACGTGATGGACTTCTATCTCATAGGCAACCAACAGTTTCCATCATGCACAGATATTTATTCCAAGTTCGCCACCCTCGTAGAAGTAAACAGCCGCGACTGGCTCGAAGCAAAAAGAGCCATATTGAAAATCTTTAATGAGATGGGTAAACCTCAAGAAATAAAAGCCGATAAAGATTCAGCTTTCATGTGCGCAGCTTTGCAAGCATGGCTAATCTCGGAAGAGGTAAAAATAGAGATCACATCCAGTAAAAACGGCATTTCTGACATCGAACGATTCCACAAAACCGTTAACGAAAAGTTAAGGATAATAACAAGCGAAAACGATCCAGAAACAAAGTATACCAAGTTCGAATCAATCCTGTATACTTACAACCACAAGACAAGACACAATACTACAAACCGAACACCAGCGGATATTTTCATATACGCTGGAACTCCAGATTACGACACCCAACTAAATAAGGTAAAACAAATCAACCAGTTGAACAAACGTTGTAACGAGTTCGAAGTGGACACGCGATTTAGACAATCACCATTAATAAAGTCCAAGATAACTAACCCTTTCAAAAAGACAGGAGAAATAACAAAGTTAGATGAAAAGCACTACGAAGAGAAAAACAGAGGAAGAAAGATAACGCACTATAAATCTAAGTTTAAAAAGAAAAAGAAAATTAACCTTAGCAAATACGACAATTCCAGGCCAGACCCCGAAACCAATGCGAACAATCAGCAGCAGCCTAATTAAGATCTTCATCTTCTTTACGCTCCTGAAAGACACAACTAATGGACAAAATATTGAAATAAATCCAATTCAGTCCAGAAACGGATATTTAATGTTTAAAACCGGATCCATCGATCTGCCAACTAACTTTGAGTACCACTATCTAATAATAAATGTAACTAAAACCGAAGAAACATATAATAACCTTTTAATAATGGCTAAAGACTTCGAGAACGAAATACAAGTAAAATATTTAATAGATAAACTGAATAGGGAATTCGTCACTCTAGATCAAGAAGATAGGAAAGAATTAGAACAAAGAATCGACACTCTAGCCAGCTTTAGTATCCAATCCAATGAACTTAATTTAGTTATAGATGTAATAAACCACGGATGTTCAAGCAGAACATAATTATATTGTCACACTGAACTGATCTATATATAACGTACATAAAATAAGTCATTTTTGACTGCTAGGGTGTGTGTTCATAAAACATGAACAGGAACCGACAAAAGCCAACCAATAAAAAATACAGTCCACTTGAGAAAAGGGACACATAGAGTTCGACCATAAAATCATATACATGGGCACGTCTAACCCAAATCTATTAACACATGTTGTTGGTGTCATTAGAAGGGATGAGCGGGGGAACAAGTGCCGCACATCCCTCCTTTTCTTAGCGTTGGTCTTAGTTGTAATTACCTTGTATTTTCCTATATATAGTGCATAAGTTTTGAAAATAAAACAGTTTGAATTTATAACTCAACTCGCAAGTGTTTTGACTTTTCCTTTTAAGGTCTTAACATTTTGGTCCTTCGAGACTCTCCGTTGTTTCCCCCCTGTGGTAAGAGCACGAAGTTAAACCAGCTCCTTATAGACTGCAGAAGTGTCAAGTACAACTACAGCTAAAGGTAGCAAAAATAAAAAACTCTGGTTTTCCCTCTCGGAGTAAGAAACCGAGTATAAAATTAATAAAACGTAAGTTTCTATTAATAAAAAAAAAAAATACATGCTATACACGCAGTATTTTTTGACGTGTAAAACACGAGGCCTGATACATCGAACAAAAATTTGAAAAAAGAAAAAATATAACAGCAACATCGGAAGTGCAAGGTGAAGTGGAGGCCAGCAATAATAAAAAAATCACAAACGGCCGAATAATAAAAAAAAAATACATAAAAAAGGACTAACTGAGTGAACAAAAAAAAAAAAGTGTGTGTTTCAAAAATAAAGCCGCAACAAAAACAAATCAACAACGACGGCAGCGACCAAAAACATCAACGGCAGCGTCAACTAAGACAGCAGCGGTAACAGCAGCAAACAACAGCAGCAAACAACAGCAGCAGCGGCATCAACAAGACGGCAGCGACCAACAGCAGCATCCCCGGCAGCGTGAACTACGGCATCAAGCAGCAGCAGATACAGCAGCGGCAGCAGCAGCAGCACCAGCAGAAGAAGCAGTCCTCAGTTAAGTCAGAAATTTTTTTTGTATATAGATATTACTTCTAATTTACTTAATAAGATGTTGTCGGATAAAATCATTAAGCTACTAGAGGCTCAGGCCGTAATAGCAAATGAAGTTAAAGGGATTGAAGCTGGTATATTGACCAGTGACGTAATCTGTAGGCTAGGAGAGCTTAAAAAAAACGCTGCAGCAGTGTTATTTGCATTAATGCTATGTTAAGTAGTCGATCATGACTATTACAAGAAAAATCAATTTGTTAAAATGATGAAAAATATAGAGGACATAGAAAAGAGCTATGATGAAACTACTACTGAAACTTCGATGAAAGGGAAAGAAGAAAAAAACAAAGTTAGAACCAGTGGTGACTGGAACTTTTAAAGAAGATATGGAGCCAAAAATTGACCAGAGTCTTGAGAAAGTACCGGACAGTATCGATACATTTGTGGAAAATCTAAAAATGTATTTAAAAGAAAGTATAGAGAGGTTAGATCAGGCTAAAACAAGGGAGTGTAACCTGAGAAAAGCCAAAATTGAATTCTTTAGTAAAAGACTAAACAAAAAAGTTGAGGAATTCTATAATGTTTATGAAACAAATGACAGCTTCGACGAACAGATCGCCGAACTAGACTTTGATATTCAGAACACGTTAAGCAACTTAGAAATAAGGATGCAGGAAGTTATGGAGGAAAAAGCTAGCGTTAGTAAAGCGTCAATAGCAAAGAAGGAAGATGAAGATTTTCCGGTTCTACCAAAGGCAGAAGTACCCACATTTTCGGGAAAAGAAAAAGAATGGGATGGGTTTTCACAATTATTTTGTGAAATAATTCATAATTGAGATGGGCTGAGTACATCTCTAAAATTCAATTATTTAAAAATGTCAATAAAGTGTGAAGGAGCATACCCCTTCACAACGACGTAGGCCAGCAAGGAGCAACATTCGTCCGGGAGGCGAAGGGACAGACCAGGCTGGAGCCTGCCAAGAATATTTTTATTTTAATTTCTTCCCCCTTTTGTTTTCTAGCTATTAAGCCTTAATCCAAATAATATAAATATAGAGTAAGAGAACGAAAAAGGAAGTATTATTTAAGGGAGCGCAGCACTGGCAGAAACCAGCAGAGAGCATCACTGACAGCAAACGCAGCAGCAGAGGCCTGAGCAGAGACACGAAGCAGCAGACACCGGAGCAGAGAGCAGAGATCAGAGCAGAGATCACGGCAGAGACCAGCAGCAGACACCGGAGAAGAGAGCAGAGATCCGAGCAGAGATCACGGCAGAGACCAGTAGCAGACACCGGAGCCGAGAGCAGAGATCAGAGCAGAGATAACGGCAGAGACCAGCAGCAGAGGCCGGAGCAGAGACACGAAGCAGCAGACACCAGAGCAGAGATCAACGGCAGAGACCAGCAGCAGAGACACGGAGCGAAGACAAATGCAAACCCACCCTCACATGCAGAAGCAAGTCGCGCACGACCCAAAGAGAGCGAGAGCAAAAGGCACGCGACAAAAGCGGTGGGTCACGGCAGAAGCTGGGAGCAGAGGCTCGAACGGCCGGCTGAGCCAGCTGCCAAAATTATGGAGAGCAAAAGCTGCGCCAATAGCGCCCACGCACGACCCCGAGGAGAGCGAAAGCTGTGCCGAAAGCACCCACGCACGACCCAAGGAGAGCGAGAGCAAAAGGCACGCGACAAAAGCGCCGGGTCGCGGCAGAAGCTGGGAGCAGAGGCTCGAACGGCCGGCTGAGCCGGCTGCCAAAAATGATGGAGATCGGGAGTGAAAATCGAGCCTCTACCAAGGGCAGTCGTGAGTGCGGGAAAATTAAAACGCCTGGAAACCAAAACGGACAGCACGAGGTCCGCCATTTTCTGGACCAGCGAGGAGCAGCAGCCGCAGAGGAAAAAATGATGGACCAGAGTTCTACGGAGCAAGAGGGGTAAGCTGGCCTGGCGTAAGCGAGTGACAGGGAGATAGGTGCGACGTAGGGAATAGATTTTCACACATATATGTATAGATAGAGAAGCAGGCAGACAATAAATCAATGAATTAAAACAAACTTCAATTATTCACATACCTATGACCATTGCACATGAACCACCGCCAATATCCGCCGCCCGATTGTTTTCACCCCTTCCCCTCTGTCATTGTAGAACACCCCCTTCCCTATCCTTGGGGACGCCAGCGAGCAAGTTTGTACGCGGACGCCACGAATTTGCGAACCTGACGCTCCCCTTCCCCCTTGGTTTCCCTCCTTAACCTCCCCCCCCCGGGTCATACGCCCCGCCTCCGCACGCGCCACGAGGTGCTGAGCAGACCCTACCCCCCCCGGGACCACGGCCCCACAACACGTGTTTTCCCCGCCGGCGGCCACAGCCAGGCCGCCCGTGCTACGACCGGTCACCGTGGAGGATACACCCCTTCCACGCCCCTGCAAACCTAACCTAGGGTAATCTGTACTAGGCGAGCCACGTGTGTCGCCGGGTGACCCTCACCCGCGCGATCCCTTCGCACACGTTTTTCCCCCCCCATCAGTCAGAGCGAACCCCGCACCTGACACACGCCCCGATCACCCTCTTTGGTCTGAAAATACAAATTTGCTGTATGGAAGATCGGGCCCTGGACAGACTGAGAGGCTGTACCCCGGCCTGAGACAGGAACTTCCTTACAAAAAGGTGAAGCAAGGAGTATGGTTGCTCACTTATTAACGGGGCCATTGGAAAATTATAATGCCGCTTGGGAATTGCTGACCAAGCTGTATAAAAAGAAAAGGAAAAAATTTTCAGATCAGCTGAATCGGTTGCTAGATTTGCCAATGCTAGACAACGATTCAGCAAATCATATTAAATTGTTTTCTGACTCGATAAATGAGTCAATACATTTAATACAGTTAAAGTCACAATTAACAGAAGAAGTTGATGTGATTTTTGCCCACATAATTTTGAGAAAATTTAATAAAGATGCCCTTCAATTATATGAAAGTCATATAAAAAGGAAAAAAGAGATTCAAACATTGCCCGATGTAATGGAATTTCTGGAACAACGGTGTACTTCTCTGTACTCATCGCAGGATGCAGAGAAAAAACCGCTGAAAAAATTGGGGCAATATAGTAGCATTAAAGAAAGTTGTCCGCTGTGTAAAATGGCAGGCCATACAATAATGCAATGCTATAGGTGGGTTGTGGGATTTGTAAAAAATCCCATCACACGATGCTCCATATTCCCACCCACAATCAATTAGAGCTCTAAGGTTTTCATAGCCACCAAGAGCGGTGAGTTCTTATTTTTATAAGTGCTGTGGCTAAAAATGGTCACAATGCACCATCATTTCAGAGGAAGCAGCACAAATATTAAAAGTGGCGCGCAAAAGGGAAAACACCGAGGTGAGTGGAGTATCATCGAAAGACTCTTCCACTTCAAAGTATAAGGTAACTTTAACAGTAAAAACTCGGGATGGCGATAAAAAACTTCTTAATATTGAAGCAATCATTCTCCCAAAACTTATGAAGGCTTTACCTGCAAAGTCGTTCAAGATTGATAAATCGAAATGGAAAGATTATGTGTTGGTTGACCCTAACTTTTATAAACCAAGTAGGGTGGATATAATAATTGGGGTAGATTTGTATGCCCATATTGTAAAAGACGGAGTAGTGAAAAGAGATGGACTACTTGGTCAAAATACAGAATTCGGATGGATTATATCCGCTTGCACCAAGTCAAAAGGTGATAAATTGATTGTAGCGACAATAATTGAAGTCGGGGACTTAGAGCGTTCTGGGAAATGGAAAACGAAAGTACTGACGTGGAAGAAGATGTTTGTGAGAAGCATTTCTTGGAAACTACAAAAAAAGATGCAAATGGAAGGTATGTGGTGAAAATACCATTCAAAAAAGATATGGATCTAGGAGATTCAAAGGCACAAGCTATAGCGCGATTTTACAATTTAGAATAGAAACTCGGTAAAAATAAAAAATTAAAAGAAAATTACATAAAGTTCATGCATGAATATAAAAATTTAGGACATATGGTAGAGTCCAAGAAAGAAGGAAAATAATATTTACCCCATCAGGGAGTCATAAGAGATTCCAGTCTTACGACAAAACTCAGGGTGGTTTTTGATGCGTCAGCAAAAACCACAAATAATAAAAGCTTAAATGATATCATGTGGGTGGGACCAAGAGTCCAAAAAGATATCTTCGATATTATGGTAAAATAGCGAAAGTGGCCATTTGTAGTATCAGCGGACATTGAAAAAATGTACCGGCAAATTAATGTTAATGAAGAAGATCAGCATTATTTGCATATAATCTGGAGAGACGATCCAAACGAAAAACTAAAAGAATATAAACTAACAACCGTTACGTACGGTACAGCTTCAGCACCCTACTTAGCTACTAGGGTGCTTGTTGCAATAGCAGATAATTGCGGAAATAAAGCAATTAGAGAAATCATAAAAAATGATTTTTATATGGACGACCTGATGACAGGTGCTGATTCCATATTAGATGCCAAACGGCATGTAAAGAAAGTTACCCAGGAGTTTGATAAGGTTGGGTTTAACTTAAGAAAGTGGATAACAAATATCCCAGAAATTGTTAAGGACGTTAGAGATAACGAAGAAAATAAAGTATTAACCATTGAAGAGAATGAATCCGTCAAAACATTAGGACTTCAATGGGAGCCAGTTAAAGACGAGTTTAGGTTCAACTTCCATTATGAACCTACTAAAAAAACTAACAAAAGAATATTTTTATCTACATTAGCAAAGATGTATGACCCTTTAGGCTGATTGTCTCCAGTTACAATTGTTGGAAAATTGTTTATGCAAAAACTTTGGTTGTCAGACAAAAATTGGGATGAAGAACTATCAGATCAGGATTCTCGTGAATGGAATGCATTTAAAGACAATTAAACAACATTAGAGAGCATTCGGATACCAAGATGGCTTAATTCTCAGCATAGTAATCCGATGCAAATTCATGGTTTTGCCGATGCATCCGAGAAAGCTTATGCTGCCGTAGTGTATGCAAAGGTAGATGGTTTTTCAATTATAATAGCCAGCAAAAGCAAGGTTAATCCGAAGAAGAATCGGAAAACCATTCCCAAATTAGAACTTTGTGCAGCTCATCTTCTAGCAAAATTGATTGAACGGGTGAAAATAGCGGTTGCAAGTGAAGCAGAAAGTTATACTTGGAGTGATTCTACGATTACTCTAGCCTGGATAAAGAATGGAGACAATAAAGACAAGTTAAAGAAATTAAATGGAGACATGTCAAATCTGAAGACAATCCAGCTGATGTAGCATCAAGGGGCATTAGTGCAGATAAGCTGAAAGATTTTGAAATTTGGTGGAAGGGTCCTCAGTGGCTAGCGAAATCTAAAGAAGATTGGCCAAAAGAGCAGGTTGAAGAAAAAATAATTGTTAGCACAAAGTTTATTATCGATAAAGCTAACATAATTAATGAGTTATTACAGAAATACTCGTGTATGCATAAACTAGAAAGAGTCATTGCATATATATTAAGGTTTATTCAAATAAAAACCGAAAATAAAGAATTTCCATCATATTTGACAGTCAATGAGATTAAGATCGCCAAGATATTGATATTGAAAAAACAACAAGCTATGCAATTCAGTTCTGAAATAGCTAGCCTAGTTAATAAAAAGGAAATAGAAACAAAAAGTAAAATATTGGGCTTAAATCCGTTTTTAGATGAAGATGGATTACTGCGAGTTGGAGGAAGATTACAAAACTCCAACGCAGAGTTTGAGGTTAAACATCCCTTGATTTTAAATAAGTGTCACATAACGTCTTTAATTATCAATAATGCACATAAGGAAACATTGCACGGTGGAATTAATCTGATGCGAAATTATATCCAGCGAAAGTATTGGATATTTGGGCTAAGAAACAGTTTAAAGCAAAAGCTTAAGGAGTGTGTTACCTGTGCTAGGTATCGGCAGAATACGGCAGAGCAAATTATGGGAAATCTGCCGAAATACAGAACAAAAATGTCACACCCTTTTACAAATACAGGGGTAGACTTCGACGGACCTTACCATATCCGATGTTCTAAAAACCGTGGGCAGAAATCTTATAAGGGATATATTGCCGTATTTGTGTGCATGGCGACAAAGGCTATTCATTTGGAAGTTGTCAGTGATCTAACTTCGGATGCCTTTCTAGCTGCACTTAGAAGATTTTTTTCCAGAAGAGGAAAATGTTCAAAAATCTTTTCGGATAATAGAACCAATTTTGTGGGAGCTTCGCGTAAATTAGACGAAGAATACCAAAGAGCCCTTAAGGACAATATAAAAGTGGTTCCAATATTAGAAAGAGAACAAATCGAGTGGCACTTTATCCCCCCGGCAGGACCTCACTTTGGACGTATTTGGGAAGCTGGGGTAAAATCAGTGAAATATCACTTAAAAAGAGTGATTGCGGACAATAATTTATGTCAAATGCGTCTTATGTCAAATTGAAGCTGTACTGAATTCACGCCCGTTGTATACCGCTTCAAATGATATTGACGATTTGGATGTATTAACACCAGGTCATTTTATTATTGGAAGGCCAATATTCGGCCCAATTGAAACAGTGTCAGATGAAAGAATTGGAAATCTGGATATGTGGAAATTAATTCAAAAAATTAAGAGAGACTTCTGGATTAAATGGAAAGAAGATTATTTACACACTCTTCAACAAAGAAATAAATGGAAAATAGGAATACAGAATATTAAAAAAGAACAGATAGTTTTAATAAAAGATGAAAACTGTCATCCAGCTAGATGACCGTTGGGGAAAATAGAAGAAATACATAAAGGTAGGTACGATAGAGTCAGAGTAGTCACCATCAAACATCAGGATGGGTCGATCAAAAGACCGATTACTAAAGTTTGTCCATTAGCTGGAATTGAGTCTGAAGAAAATAACTCAGAAACGCCTCCAAAAGAAGCAAGAAGTGCTCGCGGTAGACCTCGAATACCCAAACTAGGACTCATGGCAGTAATGTTAATGCTTATGTTATTTTGCCAAGTATCAAATGGAAGCATAGCTGCCAGAGGAAAAGAGAAGTGGTCAATTGAAAAAATGAACAGCTCCACTTCAATATATTTAGACCCGATGGAAGACGTATAAATAGTGGCCTCATCTTGGGATCTAATAGTTTATTACAATATGGTCCCGTATTTTCAAATGATAAAAAAGGGAAAAGAATTAATTGGGAAAATGAGATTAGTGTGCGGTAAACTTTACACTTTTGAAGAGCAATGCAACAGTGTTTTAGATAACACTGACGGACAAATTGCAGATCTACTGATAGATATTAATCATGGTAGATTGAATCCAAATATTTTAAAACCTATGCAGTTAAAGGCAGAGATATCAAAAATAAAGGATAGGTTATTAGAAACATTAGTTCTTCCAGGAAAAAGTACAGGTACGGAATTGAACGAAATTTATAGCCTATTAACCGAGAAAGGGATTTTCGTGGATAACAAATTAATTTTGAATGTGAAGATTCCACTCTTTGGTAGACACCCATCCCATTTGCTTAGTATTATTCCAATGCCAGTTGAGCACGAAAGGGAATTGGTCAAGGCAGAGTTGAGCTCTAGGTACTTAGTATATTACTTCGAAATTGATTCCTATCATTCGATGACTGAAGCTTCTTTAAACAAATGTCAAAAATGGCAAGCAAATAAAAGATTATGTGAAGGTAATTGGCCTTGGAGCAGCGCCAATGACAATTCTTGTGAGATAACTCCATTCAAACCAAATAGTCATTCAAATTGTGTTTATAAAAAGATAGCAGAGACAAGGTAATTTTGGGTCGAATTAGAAAAGAAAGGTAGTTGGCTCTTCAAAGTTCCAGTCAACACTAATGCTAGAATTCAATGTAGTAACTCAAATCATGAGTTAATTGATCTCCCTCAACAAGGAATTTTAACAATAATAAATGGTTGCACTGTGCGAACCGATAATAAAATATTAGTACCTCATCATAGCCTTCATACAGAAACCTACGAGACAATTTCATCCTCTTATATAAGTAATATAAACAAAATACCAAAAATTGTTTGGAATCCTTTGAATGTACCATTAATTAACCATACTGAAGAAATTGATAAGTTGAAAAACGAATTAAAATTGTTAAGAGAGGGTTATCATGAATTAAAAGGACTTAAGTTCCATTATGTATCTGGACATGCAGCCTTGATTATCGGAATAATAATGATGTTAATATTAATAATCTATGCCATAAGAAGAATTAAGGTAGCGCGAAGACTGCAAACAATAGCACTTCCCTATTCACTGTAATTTACTTTAAAAAAATTATCGGTAATTGTAATTATAACTATAAAGAAAATATATACAAATGTAAAATAAAAACAAAACCATGCCACTTCCGGCCCCTTTGCAGAATGTTCAAGCAGAACATAATTATATTGTCACACTGAACTGATCTATATATAACGTACATAAAATAAGTAATTTATGACTGCTAGGGTGTGTGTTCATAAAACATGAACAGGAACCGACAAAGGCCAACCAATAAAAAATACAGTCCACTTGAAGGAGGCCACTTGAGAAAAAGGTCACATAGAGTTCGACCATAAAATCATATACATGGGCACGTCGAACCCAAATCTATTAACACATGTTGTTGGTGTCATTTGAAGGGATGAGTGTGGGAACAAGTGCCGCACATCCCTCCTTTTCTTAGCGTTGGTCTTAGTTTTAATTACCTTGTATTTTCCTATATATAGTGCATAAGTTTTGAAAATAAAACAGTTTGAATTTACAACTCAACTCGCAAGTGTTTTGACTTTTCCTTTAAGGTCTTCACAATGGAATCGAATTGATAAACCGACTTAATGAAGAAAACAATAAGAAACAATAATAAGAAATTCTAATCTTCAATCTCCAACATTTGACTGAATACATAGAAGATATAGAAATGGGTATGCAACTAACTAGGCTAGGTATATTGAATCCAAAATTATTAAAACAAGATTACATGAGACATATAAATTCCGAGAAATTATTAAACATCAAAAATGGTTAAATGGTCAAAAATTGAGACGAACGAAATCTACATAATTTCTAACATTCCAAGCGAAAGTACTAATGTACCCGTATATAAAGTAATTCCCTACCCAGACGACCAAAGAAATAACAACTGATAAATATTACTGTTATGAAGATAAGATTTATAATAAAGAAACTAAGAAATTAATAAAAGACGAATGTATAAATGGAATTTTAAAACAAAAACCAACAAAATGTCCTTATACAAAAACCTACAAAAATTTCCAAATTAATTACGTTGAACCAAACATATTGTTAACTTGGAACCTTCCAAAATCAAATTTAAATCAAAACTGCTTAGACAAAGATATCACAATACAAGGAAACAACATAATTAAAATTTATAATTGTTCAATCCAAATATTCGAATTTACAATAACTAATTCAATGCTGGATTTCACACAAAATGTTTACATCAGTAATAACATAACTAGATTAGAACCCCTGTCTTATGTACAGACAAAACAAATAATTGTAGAACATGCAAAATTCAATAACATGATACAAATAGTTATAATAACCTTGTTCATATTATTAATATTTAGTATAATTGGGTATCTAATTGTTAAGTTTAAGAAAATATCTAAAAATATTAGTATCAAATATGTAAAACCTCGAGAAGAAGAGGAGGAAGCAAATAGCACACCAATAGTTTTGGAGGAAACTCCAACCCCATACCCTAAAATAAAAACCTGAGGACAGGCTTATAACAAATGCCGAGGGAGTAACATATCCATAATGCTCCACACCATATTACGCATCATATATATGTTAAGCACTAGACTACATTCATAATCACACCAATACCAATACACATTATGCATATGCTCTAGCACTCACCCTTACACCCATGTACCCATATCCAAATATCTAAGAGAGATAAGATAAACATAAGATGAGACACCCCAACACCTGCATAAACAAACGCATGAGTCGCCAAGCCGAGATCAACAGGAAGTCTCATGCATTCCGATCAAACGACACTGACCACTCCGTTATCAGTTCGTTCCCACACTCCAATAGTTCTTGTAAACAAATTAGCTTTCCCAGACGAAATCCAATACCGATCACCAGATGCGGTCGCCTCTCATCTAAGCCGACGCATCTCCCACGCCACCCTCTTATCTAAGCCGACGCATCTCCCACGCCATCCTCACGTAAGCCAACGCATTGTTTATCAGTCGCTCTCACGAAAGCAGCGCCTCTCACAACTGAAGCCATCCCCGACGCACCCGAAGACCGATTCAGCCCCGATGTGGAAAGCTTAAAAAACTAAGCATTAAAGCTTTCTAAAGGAGGTTTCGAGATCAAGATCTCGAAAAGAAGAAATCAGTTCCGTTTGAGACTTTCTTACATTAGGTCGGGGAATTCAAATCATCCTATGTTCTAAAATAAGTTGCGGTTAAATAAATCTTTTTAAAAACCTACTTACGAACCTCGGAATTGTTATTATAAAAATATATATTATACAAATTTTTTTTTCTTTACTCCTATATTGTTAAATAATGACCTCATATAAATAAAAAATGCGTAAAAAAAATCAAAGTTCTAGCACTTCATCTTGAGGGTTCGCATTAAGAATGTTTGAAATGTCATTTGCCAAAAAAGGTTTTTTTTGAAGTTTAATTTTTCTTTTGCTTCCGCCAAAAACTAAGAGCTACTTTATAAGTAGTACTCTTGGTAGGAACGACAGATAACAACCATAAACATCAATAGTAATCGCATATCAAAATAATCGATCAAAATAAATATCGTTCGAACTATTTTATGTAAACTTCCCGCCTTTTTGCACGTTTTTTTTTGTTTACTCCACGGACTGGTAAGTTATTTGATAATCTAAGCCTATTAAACGTACATATATAACATTTACAACCGTTTAGGTGATCGGCATTTGATATATGATATACGTACATAGTACATGCACACAATTCGTCAAACAAACTATATAACAAACTATAAAATACGAAATGCCTCAACCTCGACAAGATGTGCGCTGCCCTATATTTGGTGATCCAAAAAAAATTAGTGGAAATACTTTGCCAACACATTGCGATATTATGAAACATTACTTGTGGACAAGAATCGACTTTCTTGAGTTGAGTAATGGAAAAGATCCTGCAGTGAAGGAAATATATGACGTGATTGCTACTGACATCGAAAACATTTGGAAAAAGTCATCTATACCGTCAATTAGTCACCAACAAGTTTTCAATAGGCTAATTCTGTATCACAAAAAGTATCCAGGTATTAAGAAATTAGGCGCGGTCAACAAAAAGCAGACTTTTTACAAAGATTCGCTCACTAAATTATTTGACATCGCAACATGTAAGTGTGCTTCCAGAGCAGTATGTAAATGCCCAACCAAATGCCCTCCATCAGAAGAAATATTCTTAATTGACCAACGAAGTGATCGGAAAATGTATATTGGTAATGTGGATACAACTGTGATGAAATCTATTCAACGTAATGAAACCCGAAAGCGAAAGTACGACGAATTTGCAAAGAAAGCGGTCGACAGCTTAAGTGCCACTTCGTCTGGAACTGGAGTTTCTGATCGATCAGCTGCTTTTATAGTAAACGCTGCCATGGTAGATATGAATATGATTAGTTCCAACAAATCATCTAATGTCATAGACCGAAGCAAGATTCGTCGAGAGCTTGAAAAAGTTCGCAAAGATTTGCAATGTGTACAACGAGATAAACATATGATGGTTATTTATTCTATTTATTCATCTATTTATTCATCTTTCTATTGATTCGGGAAAAGCAGCCACAATTGGAAAAAATATTGTCGAGTTTTTAGAAAAATCATTTGAATTTCGTTCTTCTCTTGTGGCAATTGGATGTGATGGAACTGCTGTAAACACTGGACATAAAAATGGACTCGTTTGCCTAATGGAAAGAAATCTTAATCGACCCTTGCAGTGGTTTGTGTGCTTGTTGCATGCGAATGAATTACCACTGCGCCATTTATTTATTACTGTGGACGGTACGACAACAGGGCCGAAAAGCTTTACTGGAAGCATTGGCAAAATGCTGGAAAAATGTCGTGATCTTAAACCAGAAGCCTTTGATACTATACCTATTCAATTGCCAATCGTCGATAGTGGTTTGTTAAGCAGCGATCAAAAATATCTGTACGACATATGCTCCGCAGTTTCTTCAGGCTCCGTATCACAAAACTTGGCTAGGAACCCTGGCACATTCACTTTGGCTAACTTGCGCAAACAGGATTCTTCGAGTATACATCGGAACAGCAAAGCCCACACAATCTCTAATAGATCTGGCCACTTTCGTTATGAAAGTATACGCACCATCTTTGTTTGACATCAAAACAAAGTCATGTTGTAAATATGGACCCGTCCACATATTTAACATGGTCAAAAGGAGTTTATATTTGAAAGATCGTCTAAAGAGCATTGTTTTGAAAACCATACAAAGAAATTCCTTTTTCGCACACCCAGAAAATATTCTAATGGCCATGTTACAAGATGATGCTTCTCATATAAGGGAACTGGCTATCCGAAAGATACTGAAGGCGCGTAAGGAGGCCAAAATAGTTCAAATTCGGTATTTTCATCTTCCAGAACTTCAAGTTGATGCCTCAGTTTATTATAATTTAATAAATTGGGCTAAAGAAGAAATAACAGAGCCTCCGATGACAATGACGTATACAGACAGTGAAGTTGAGAGATGGATATCATCACGTACTGATTTCCTACAATTCGATAAGTTTCCTTGCCACACTCAAGCTGTAGAAAGATGTGTCAAGCTTGTGACAGAGGCTTCATTGTCTGTCTGTGGACCACGAGCTAGGGATGGGTTCATTCGTACCCGAATAAAAGCAAGGAAGGAACTACCTCTGTTTGAGACAAAATCTTAATTTTTCACCTGAAAAAATATATAGAATATTCAGTACCTTAGGTTAATTTAAATTACCTTTCGTTATTTTGCATTAAATATTAATAGTTTTAAGATAAATACACGAAAATAATCATTAAAAATACATGAAACACATTTTTTTTTGTATGTCTCATAATGGGTTGTTTCCCCAAATTAAAGTCTAGTGCGGAACCTTAAGACATTTTTTTTTAAAGTTGAAATTTTGCACAGATTTGTTTAAGAGTAGGGATCATCGATTAATAATATAAGAAAACCCAATTTAAATGTTTACTCCACTTTAATATACATGTATAAAAGTTTGGCATAATAAAAGCCAGGTTAGAGAATCTGGTCAACAAATTTTTCCGAGATATTTTTTGTATATGTTCATTAAATATTCTCTTACATATGTTCCTTGTTATCTTGTATTCATTTTATTCAAAGCGGTCAAAAAATTCTTCGACTTTTGCCACCTCTTTTCGTCTGATGTCCCACTGTGCGCCGGCCAAAACTTTAATAATTTTACAATAGAATGTGTCGAGACTCTTAGGGTACTTGGTATATATTTTGAAGAAAAAATACTTTTTAAAATCATTATTTGTACCTACGATAAAGTCTGGAAAAGCAGTCCCTGATCAACATTAATAATTTATGTAACATAATTCGCGTTCTGATTCTCTCCAAAATCGAATATGAGCTACCAATGTATGGATGGTGCGCAAAATCGTATATCCGAATGTTTAAACCTGCTTACAACATTGCAGCTCTGCAAAGCATTAACGCTTTCCCAACTTCTCCAATAAAATCACAGAAACAACTGGCAAACTCATCCCAATCTCCGTGAATCCGTCAACCAAAAGAAAAAGTTCAGATATCCCTCCAGACTATGGCGATGTGCCTCTATCTCCAAAGTACTTAACATCCTACTTTCGCAGTTTGTGAGAAAGCCCTCATCCTCGCCGTGGCTCCTCCGACCAGCATCTATCAACAGCACACTATATCGAAAATTATAACGAAAACGAGAGGGAACGTTTTGAGCCGCGGCTGTAGACTACTTTATATCCGATACTCAGTCAGTATATATGTATGTCAGCTAACGATATACATACATATTTAATTTATTACATGTTCGCAAAAGGGACAAATAAAATTTTAGCCAAAAAAGACAAAAAAAAAAAATTTGAGTCGAACACTTTCCATTTTTGTTTGCATTTGTTTTTTACATCTGTTGTCTCTACATTTCCATATCTACATATATACGTCTTTACTACGACTCGTCTTTACTACGCGCTTGGAAGGCGCTGCTTGGCCACTGAAATTTCATTTGTTCTTTCTGTCTATAATAATGATCCGATCTGATTCAGATTCGGCAATCTGGTACATACGGCTATTTTCCATGATTCTGCGTTTTTGGTTTTCTCGTAACTTAGAAATTGTGGACTTTTGTCATTTGTGGGGGCGGAAGGGGGCGTGGAAAAATTTTGAAATACACTTGTACTGAAGTGATGTCACAGGAGCATGGATAGAGAGTTTGGTTGCTCTAGAATATATATATATTATGGGGTAGAAAACGCTTCCTTCTTGGTGTTACACTCATCCATTTTTTAAACAAATCTAATATACCCCTTTACTCTTGGAGTACCGGGTATAATTAAGTCGAACCTTTTCGGAGATTTGTATCTATTAGATGTTTCCATTTTTGTTTACATACGTTTTTTACATCTGTATTTTCTACATGTCTAAATCTACTTCCTACATACAAATGCACGGCTGTGTGCGAGAGAGAGAGGGAATGAGTCTGCGCTTGGAAGGCCACTGAAATTTCATTTGTTCGTTCTGGCTATACTATTGATCCGATCTGATCCAGACTCAACACTCTAGATATGGTAATTTTCTATGATTCTGTGTTTTTGGTTTTCCCGTATCTTCAAAATTGTAGATTTTCGTCCTTTGTGGGGGCGGTAGGGGGCGTGGCCAAATTTTGAAACAAATTCGTCTCAGTTTGATATTACAGGAGCTAGAACAGAAAATTTGGTTGATCTAGCTCTTAGTCTCTGAGATCTAGGCTTCAAAAAATTCGATCAGGCATAACGCCCACCCCTGTGGGTGAGAGAGAGCGTGAGGGAACGATGCATTTTGAAATGGTTTTCTTCATTGTGGCTATATTTATGATCCGATTTGATCCAGATTCAACGCTCTGATAGATAGATATTCACTACGATTCTGCGTTTTTAGTTTTCTTGTAACTTTAAAATTGTGCATGCCACAGATTTTCGTACTTTGAGTGGGCGGAAGGTGGCGGGGCTGAAATTTTGAAATACACTTGTAACAGTGTGATATGACAGGAGTCTGGATGCAAAATTGTGTTCCTCTAGCTTTTACAGTCTCTGAGCTATAGGCGCTAATGAAGACGGACGGACGGACAGACAGACATAGCTATATCGACTCTGCTATTGAAACGCTTCCTTCCGGGTGTTACACAAATTAATTTTTTCAACAAATCTAATATACCCCTTTACTCTTCAAGTACCGGATATAATTAGCTGAGATATTAAGTGAGACCAAAAGAGACCAAAATTAGTTGGTGCAATATTGCAAAACCCCATGTCATCCTTGATACTGGGATTCAGAAAAAACAAATATACTCCAGCGTAACGCACTGGAATGATATCATATGGGAAGATATAACTAAAGTATCCATACAATCAGATTTAAGTAAATGAGATACAAAAAAGCGTTTCATCCATTATCATAAAAATCAAGCTAGAAGAATTTCAAAATGCAGAAGAATTAATAAAAACAAGTACAAAACATAATATTTTCCTATATCATATAAACATAAACGTGTAAAAAAAATATTTAAATGAACTAGCAGATTGCTCAATATATCTAAGATACAGTGATTTATATAACAGTGAAAAAAAAAATAAAAAAAACGCTTAACTTGAATAAATCAAAATTAGAAAAATTATACCATATTCTATATGACGAAGCAGAGGAATATAGTCTAAGCCAATGGAAGATTTTAACAACCCCATATGAAGAATTGTTTGATGATGGCAAGGAAAAACATACCTTGCTTTTTAGTGGGAGATGTAAAGCAGTCTATCTACAGATTTCAGGGATAAAATCATCACTTATGTATTCAATTATATACAGGAATATATTCGTGTAAAAACTGCCGGGATAGATTGGATATCATGCCAACTTGAGAAATCATTTAGATCAACTCCGGAAACTTTAGCGCTCGTAGACAGAATATTTTGCAACTTTCAAGAAAAAATAATATATATAAATAATATGACATGAAACTGATTAGAAACGCATCGCAATTTAAATTAAAACTCTGCACACACCTAAAGAACCAACTAGAAATTTAAAAAATTTAAGTAATTTAATTTAGCTAATTAAATGTATAAATGTTTAGAATTGAAAACAAGTATGTAAACTATATTATAAGATTAAATAAATTATAAATTAAATAAATAAGTAAAATATCTGTCAATAATTGCTAAAACCTTAAAAGAAAAGTCGAAACACTTGCGAGTTGAGTTGTAAATTCAAACTGTTTTATTTTCAAAACTTATGCACTATATATAGGAAAATATAAGGTAATTAAAACTAAGACCAACGCTAAGAAAAGGAGGGATGTGCGGCACTTGTTCCCCCGCTCATCCCTTCTAATGACACCTACTACATGCAAACCACATGTGTTAATATATTTGGGTTCGACGTGCCCATGTATATGATTTTATGGTCGAACTCTATGTGACCTTTTTCTCAAGTGGCCTCCTTCAAGTGGACTGTATTGCTTATTGGTTGGCCTTTGTCGGTTCCTGTTCATGTTTTATGAACACACACCCTAGCAGTCATAAATTACTTATTTTATGTACGTTATATATAGATCAGTTCAGTGTGACAATATAATTATGTTCTGCTTGAACATTCTGCAAAAGGGCCGGAAGTTGCATGGTTATGTTTTTTACTTTACATTTGTATATATTTTCTTTATAGTTATAATTACAATTACCGATGATCATTTTAAAGTAAATTACAGTGGATAGGGAAGTGCTATTGTTTGCAGTCTTCGCGCTACCTTAATTCTTCTTATGGCATAGATTATTAATATTAACATCATTATTATTCCGATAATCAAGGCTGCATGTCCAGATACATAATGGAACTGAAGTCCTTTTAATTCATGATGACCTTCTATTAACCATTTTAATTCGTTTTTCAGGATACCAATTTTCGACAGGCAATCCCTTTGGAGAAAAGGATAGCCATAGCGCTATATTGCCTGGGATCCTCTGCGGAATATCGCACTATTGGCAATTTATTCGGTGTGTCCAAAGCTATTGTGTGTTGAATGCCATCTGCCGAGTGCCTGGCCCAGGAGTCCAGCCAGTTGTGCCGTCTGTTCAGTGGTTAGCTGTGGTCTTGCACCAGCACCAGCTCCAGCTCCAGCTCCCGCACCAACTCCCAATGCAGATCCCGAGGGCGTGTAGGCGGGCGTGGCGGAAATTCCAGCTGTGATTCCGTAACGGATTGTAGCTGGGTCTATAGTTGTAGCTGGGATAGCTGCTGCCGTATTACTGATCCGACTGTGCTCCAGCTGCTGCCGCAGCACCACCCCCGGGTCGTTGTGGCGGCAAGGGCGCTACTGGAACGTCAAAGAGGGATCCACCATCGACGCCCAGGAGCAGGGGCGTCAACAGACCCAAGGTACGTCCCTGTGGACGATCCGATCTCGATTTGCTGCTCCTCTCCGCCAAGACGGCAGTAAGAAGGAGGCTCATCAGAGCCAAGCGCGCGCTAAAATTCATTCCGTATCCACGAGATGAAACTAATCTGTGGCATAGTCCACAGCCAACTGAAGACGGGCCAGAGGAGCAAAATAAGTTATATAGCGGAAAAGTTCTTGGGCAAAATTTCCAAATTAGTCTGCCGCAAAACTGGCAGACCTTCACGGGCCCCAAACAACATGACAATCCCTAGCATCCGCGCGAGCGAGCGGAACTTTGCACGCACACGCAGCGAAACACAACTCTTGGCCGAAACGTCATCAACTGGTTGACCCCAGATGGCTTTCACGCTCCGCTCCAACAATTTTCTGCAGACGGACTCGCTTTGGGCATCGTCATCGGCACACCCGACATTGACCTTGCTGGCCAAAATGTTGGCCAAATAAGTCAGAAATCTGTTTCACACCCTTAACTCGATTGCTTACTTCCGCGGGCTTTTCGCCTCTTTAGGCTTTTGTTTTCTACCAGTTTTTGGGGGCGTTTTCGCAGAGCAGAGCCAATTTAGTTGTGTGTTTGCTTTGCAATAAAGATTCTCAATAGCAAAAGTTAATTGGTGACTACTTGAGATTTGAGGGAGGCATTGAAACCAATCACCCACTAACAGGTGCATCCCACCATCCGATCTGTGGACTATGAATGACAGTTCTGAATCACCTTATATACTTGGTAAATGATCTGATCTGATCTCCCGTTCCCCCAAAATACCCATGTGTTGCCAGGCACCCGTAGACTGTAGACTGCCGTGAATTATAACATCTCCACTAATTGTGGAAACTTTGCGAGACATGGAGATCTCTGGCTCTTAATTTGATGTGTCTGGCCTGACGTCTGGCGACATGTTTATCAAAACAATCGATTAATCATCTCACATATGAATAGGCAACTAACTACGGCATATATACATATACATATATTCATATGCACATATACTCGTAGAGTTATAATTAAAGGTAAGGTGGAATGATGGAATTTTGTAGGGAGGTGACTGCTGAACTCGCTGACGAGTATTTTCCAGCAGAATTTTTAAGGATTATATGTATATTTGTACCTTTTCCCTGAGCCATAATTTTTACGCGCCAAAAGTCGATTTTCGATCAGCTATTTTTCGTTGCTGCTAGTGGTGATAGTTTGGCTGATAGGCAGGAAAATACAAAAATGTGCTGTTAAGCGCAAAAACAGTCGAATATATCGAATAGACGCAACTGCCTCGGAAACCGACGCAACTTTTTGCCACCACTAGGGGCCTATGCTTAACCTATATAAAAAAAACTGCGTCTCTGGGCAGACGCAGAGAAGCAGACGCAGACCCAGTGTAAACGCAGCCTAAGTGACATTTAATTTTTAATTATACATCCCAAGGTATTTGACAAACTTGTTGTGTTTTTCTTTTTGCAGGTTTTTTGTAAACATATCACCTACATTTTCATTTGTTGGTACATAGTTGATTGAAAATACATTATTGGAAAAAACTTCTCTGATGTGATGATGCTTAATGTCTATATGTTTAGTTCGCTTATGGTGCACTATATTTGCTACAATCTGTTGTGCACTCAAATTGTCACCATTAATTTTAACTGGGTCTATTACAGAATGGCAGTCAATCTCTTCCCGAAGTCTACGAAAATAAGTCGCATCCATTGCTGCTGTTGACAGAGCGACATACTAAGCATCTGCACTGCTAAGTGCCACCAATCCCTGCTTCTTTGATTCCCATGAAAATGCTGTGCCGGTTTTCCACTTGTGCCGTGTTTGTAGTTCTTGGAGGTATTCCATAGACCATTGTTTCCAAAATGAATGTTTTAAGCGTGATACCAATTCCCAGCGCTTTACCAGTGTTTTTTCTTGATGCTCAGTGTTGACGTCCGGTGGGGTTGTCAATGGTTCACCAATCAAAAAGTGTCCTGGGGTGAGCGCTATTATGTCAGTTGGACCGGTTGACATTGGAGTAATGGGTCGATCATTGAGAATTGCTTCAATTTCAATTATTACTGTGTTTAGTTCCTCAAATGTCAAGGATGCTGTGTTTGTGGTTGTGATCAGCAGCTTTTCTGCTGATTTAACCGCAGCTTCCCAAAGGCCTCCAAACGATGGGGCCCGGGGAGGAATGAATTTGAAGTCCACTTGTCTTTTGTTGCAGTGATTCGTTATTAGATCATGTGCCTTCTCGCTGAAGATGGCTTCTTTTAATTCCCTTAGTTGATTGTTTGCGCCTATGAAGTTGGTTGCATTGTCGCAATGAATAGTCTGGCATTTCCCACGCCTGCTTAAGAATCGACGGAGAGCTTCCAAGAATGCATCTGTGGTTAGGTCGCTCACCAATTCTAGGTGCACTGCCTTTGTGGAAAAGCAGCAGAACACGGCGATGTATGCCCTGTCTGGCCTTTTCCTCGGATCTTATGGTGGATCGCAATCGGTCCACAGTAGTCAACGCCTGCATTAAGAAATGGGCGTGCTTGTGTGACTCTTTGTGCTGAAAGATTGTCCATAATCTGATTCATTAGCTTTGGTCTGGATCTGGTGCATCTAACACAGCTGTGAATGAAGTTACTAGCCATCGTTTTGTCGTTGATGATCCAATACTGTTGTCTTGCTATTGCCCTTAGGGCTTGGGCACCGCAATGCATGTTCTCCTCATGGAGTTCTCGCATAATCATCTTGACCATCGGATCATTGTATGGCAGTAGAATTTGATGTTTAGCGTTGTACGGAAGTAGAGCTTCTTCTAGTCTACCGCCAACTCGGATGAGCCCATCTTCTCCTAGTATGGGAGATAACGATATGATCGAGCTCTTTTTGTTCACAGTCTTATAGCGTTGTAGCTGCCTTAAGTCTGCGGTAAACTCGACTTGTTGGATAGTTCGCAAGATCATAGCGCGAGCACTATTCAGTTCTCCTGTGCAGAGTGTCGTTGTAGCCGCTTTATTGGTTTTGTAGCAAAAGCGTAACATGTATGCTTTAATGCGTTGAAGCTTGTAAAATGAGTTGCTATGTCTGCATGTGTATAGTTCTTCTCCAAGTGCTCTGGGTGTGATTGACAAGCTGACATGCTTCGCCTTTCTCTCGAGATTAGAAGGCTCACTGATTGTTGCTGTCGGACATTTGTCTCGGGATCCGTGGAGGAATAGCGGTCTGCTTGCTGAAATTCCTCTTGACAGTACGTCGGCAGTATCATGCCAACTTGAGAAATCATTTAGATCAACTCCGGAAACTTTAGCGCTCGTAGACAGAATATTTTGCAACTTTCAAGAAAAAATAATATATATAAATAATATGACATGAAACTGATTAGAAACGCATCGCAATTTAAATTAAAACTCTGCACACACCTAAAGAACCAACTAGAAATTTAAAAAATTTAAGTAATTTAATTTAGCTAATTAAATGTATAAATGTTTAGAATTGAAAACAAGTATGTAAACTATATTATAAGATTAAATAAATTATAAATTAAATAAATAAGTAAAATATCTGTCAATAATTGCTAAAACCTTAAAAGAAAAGTCGAAACACTTGCGAGTTGAGTTGTAAATTCAAACTGTTTTATTTTCAAAACTTATGCACTATATATAGGAAAATATAAGGTAATTAAAACTAAGACCAACGCTAAGAAAAGGAGGGATGTGCGGCACTTGTTCCCCCGCTCATCCCTTCTAATGACACCTACTACATGCAAACCACATGTGTTAATATATTTGGGTTCGACGTGCCCATGTATATGATTTTATGGTCGAACTCTATGTGACCTTTTTCTCAAGTGGCCTCCTTCAAGTGGACTGTATTGCTTATTGGTTGGCCTTTGTCGGTTCCTGTTCATGTTTTATGAACACACACCCTAGCAGTCATAAATTACTTATTTTATGTACGTTATATATAGATCAGTTCAGTGTGACAATATAATTATGTTCTGCTTGAACATTCTGCAAAAGGGCCGGAAGTTGCATGGTTATGTTTTTTACTTCACATTTGTATATATTTTCTTTATAGTTATAATTACAATTACCGATGATCATTTTAAAGTAAATTACAGTGGATAGGGAAGTGCTATTGTTTGCAGTCTTCGCGCTACCTTAATTCTTCTTATGGCATAGATTATTAATATTAACATCATTATTATTCCGATAATCAAGGCTGCATGTCCAGATACATAATGGAACTGAAGTCCTTTTAATTCATGATGACCTTCTATTAACCATTTTAATTCGTTTTTCAGGATACCAATTTTCGACAGGCAATCCCTTTGGAGAAAAGGATAGCCATAGCGCTATATTGCCTGGGATCCTCTGCGGAATATCGCACTATTGGCAATTTATTCGGTGTGTCCAAAGCTATTGTGTGTTGAATGCCATCTGCCGAGTGCCTGGCCCAGGAGTCCAGCCAGTTGTGCCGTCTGTTCAGTGGTTAGCTGTGGTCTTGCACCAGCACCAGCTCCAGCTCCAGCTCCCGCACCAACTCCCAATGCAGATCCCGAGGGCGTGTAGGCGGGCGTGGCGGAAATTCCAGCTGTGATTCCGTAACGGATTGTAGCTGGGTCTATAGTTGTAGCTGGGATAGCTGCTGCCGTATTACTGATCCGACTGTGCTCCAGCTGCTGCCGCAGCACCACCCCCGGGTCGTTGTGGCGGCAAGGGCGCTACTGGAACGTCAAAGAGGGATCCACCATCGACGCCCAGGAGCAGGGGCGTCAACAGACCCAAGGTACGTCCCTGTGGACGATCCGATCTCGATTTGCTGCTCCTCTCCGCCAAGACGGCAGTAAGAAGGAGGCTCATCAGAGCCAAGCGCGCGCTAAAATTCATTCCGTATCCACGAGATGAAACTAATCTGTGGCATAGTCCACAGCCAACTGAAGACGGGCCAGAGGAGCAAAATAAGTTATATAGCGGAAAAGTTCTTGGGCAAAATTTCCAAATTAGTCTGCCGCAAAACTGGCAGACCTTCACGGGCCCCAAACAACATGACAATCCCTAGCATCCGCGCGAGCGAGCGGAACTTTGCACGCACACGCAGCGAAACACAACTCTTGGCCGAAACGTCATCAACTGGTTGACCCCAGATGGCTTTCACGCTCCGCTCCAACAATTTTCTGCAGACGGACTCGCTTTGGGCATCGTCATCGGCACACCCGACATTGACCTTGCTGGCCAAAATGTTGGCCAAATAAGTCAGAAATCTGTTTCACACCCTTAACTCGATTGCTTACTTCCGCGGGCTTTTCGCCTCTTTAGGCTTTTGTTTTCTACCAGTTTTTGGGGGCGTTTTCGCAGAGCAGAGCCAATTTAGTTGTGTGTTTGCTTTGCAATAAAGATTCTCAATAGCAAAAGTTAATTGGTGACTACTTGAGATTTGAGGGAGGCATTGAAACCAATCACCCACTAACAGGTGCATCCCACCATCCGATCTGTGGACTATGAATGACAGTTCTGAATCACCTTATATACTTGGTAAATGATCTGATCTGATCTCCCGTTCCCCCAAAATACCCATGTGTTGCCAGGCACCCGTAGACTGTAGACTGCCGTGAATTATAACATCTCCACTAATTGTGGAAACTTTGCGAGACATGGAGATCTCTGGCTCTTAATTTGATGTGTCTGGCCTGACGTCTGGCGACATGTTTATCAAAACAATCGATTAATCATCTCACATATGAATAGGCAACTAACTACGGCATATATACATATACATATATTCATATGCACATATACTCGTAGAGTTATAATTAAAGGTAAGGTGGAATGATGGAATTTTGTAGGGAGGTGACTGCTGAACTCGCTGACGAGTATTTTCCAGCAGAATTTTTAAGGATTATATGTATATTTGTACCTTTTCCCTGAGCCATAATTTTTACGCTCCAAAAGTCGATTTTCGATCAGCTATTTTTCGTTGCTGCTAGTGGTGATAGTTTGGCTGATAGGCAGGAAAATACAAAAATGTGCTGTTAAGCGCAAAAACAGTCGAATATATCGAATAGACGCAACTGCCTCGGAAACCGACGCAACTTTTTGCCACCACTAGGGGCCTATGCTTAACCTATATAAAAAAAACTGCGTCTCTGGGCAGACGCAGAGAAGCAGACGCAGACCCAGTGTAAACGCAGCCTAAGTGACATTTAATTTTTAATTATACATCCCAAGGTATTTGACAAACTTGTTGTGTTTTTCTTTTTGCAGGTTTTTTGTAAACATATCACCTACATTTTCATTTGTTGGTACATAGTTGATTGAAAATACATTATTGGAAAAAACTTCTCTGATGTGATGATGCTTAATGTCTATATGTTTAGTTCGCTTATGGTGCACTATATTTGCTACAATCTGTTGTGCACTCAAATTGTCACCATTAATTTTAACTGGGTCTATTACAGAATGGCAGTCAATCTCTTCCCGAAGTCTACGAAAATAAGTCGCATCCATTGCTGCTGTTGACAGAGCGACATACTAAGCCTCTGCACTGCTAAGTGCCACCAATCCCTGCTTCTTTGATTCCCATGAAAATGCTGTGCCGGTTTTCCACTTGTGCCGTGTTTGTAGTTCTTGGAGGTATTCCATAGACCATTGTTTCCAAAATGAATGTTTTAAGCGTGATACCAATTCCCAGCGCTTTACCAGTGTTTTTTCTTGATGCTCAGTGTTGACGTCCGGTGGGGTTGTCAATGGTTCACCAATCAAAAAGTGTCCTGGGGTGAGCGCTATTATGTCAGTTGGACCGGTTGACATTGGAGTAATGGGTCGATCATTGAGAATTGCTTCAATTTCAATTATTACTGTGTTTAGTTCCTCAAATGTCAGGGATGCTGTGTTTGTGGTTGTGATCAGCAGCTTTTCTGCTGATTTAACCGCAGCTTCCCAAAGGCCTCCAAACGATGGGGCCCGGGGAGGAATGAATTTGAAGTCCACTTGTCTTTTGTTGCAGTGATTCGTAATTAGATCATGTGCCTTCTCGCTGAAGATGGCTTCTTTTAATTCCCTTAGTTGATTGTTTGCGCCTATGAAGTTGGTTGCATTGTCGCAATGAATAGTCTGGCATTTCCCACGCCTGCTTAAGAATCGACGGAGAGCTTCCAAGAATGCATCTGTGGTTAGGTCGCTCACCAATTCTAGGTGCACTGCCTTTGTGGAAAAGCAGCAGAACACGGCGATGTATGCCCTGTCTGGCCTTTTCCTCGGATCTTATGGTGGATCGCAATCGGTCCACAGTAGTCAACGCCTGCATTAAGAAATGGGCGTGCTTGTGTGACTCTTTGTGCTGAAAGATTGTCCATAATCTGATTCATTAGCTTTGGTCTGGATCTGGTGCATCTAACACAGCTGTGAATGAAGTTACTAGCCATCGTTTTGTCGTTGATGATCCAATACTGTTGTCTTGCTATTGCCCTTAGGGCTTGGGCACCGCAATGCATGTTCTCCTCATGGAGTTCTCGCATAATCATCTTGACCATCGGATCATTGTATGACAGTAGAATTTGATGTTTAGCGTTGTACGGAAGTAGAGCTTCTTCTAGTCTACCGCCAACTCGGATGAGCCCATCTTCTCCTAGTATGGGAGATAACGATATGATCGAGCTCTTTTTGTTCACAGTCTTATAGCGTTGTAGCTGCCTTAAGTCTGCGGTAAACTCGACTTGTTGGATAGTTCGCAAGATCATAGCGCGAGCACTATTCAGTTCTCCTGTGCAGAGTGTCGTTGTAGCCGCTTTATTGGTTTTGTAGCAAAAGCGTAACATGTATGCTTTAATGCGTTGAAGCTTGTAAAATGAGTTGCTATGTCTGCATGTGTATAGTTCTTCTCCAAGTGCTCTGGGTGTGATTGACAAGCTGACATGCTTCGCCTTTCTCTCGAGATTAGAAGGCTCACTGATTGTTGCTGTCGGACATTTGTCTCGGGATCCGTGGAGGAATAGCGGTCTGCTTGCTGAAATTCCTCTTGACAGTACGTCGGCTGAGTTATTGGTCGATGAAACGTGACGCCATTGTTAGGGTTAGACAATGCCTGTATTTTGGCTATTCGATTTGCTACAAACGTATGGTAGGTCGATGCCGGTACGTTTATCCAGGATAGCACAATGGTGGAGTCAGTCCAAAAACATCCTGAAACCGTGTTGATGTCCATATGAAGATCGCTGTAGGGATCTATTGTCTCTCCCAGTTTGACATCGCTTACAATGTCCTCTTTGGGGATTCCTTGAAGAAGTTGCTCATTGTTGGAGCACCATTTGCGGAGTTTAAATCCGCGAGGTGACAATATCCTTGTGAGTTCTTGTTGCACTTGGAACGCTTCTGGAATCGTGTTTGCCCCAGTAAGACAATCGTCGACGTAGAAATCATTCTTCAATGTTGATGATCCCACTGGTAGTCTGTTCTTGTTTTGTATTGCCAAATGATCCAGGCATTTGGTTGCCCGAAACGAAGCAGCTGTTGTCCCGTATGTGACAGTTTTTAGCCGATAGTACTTGATGTCCTCAGACGGATTGTTTCTCCAGACGATCATCTGATGGAATGGATCCTCCGGGCTGAAGAGTGTTCGGAAAATGGGAGTTTCACTATAAGCCGGCCATCAGCTGCAGTTTTAAGTTTTCTAGGAAAAGAGCTTCGCATTGTGTCTCGAGTGGTGTGCTTGGTTTTTCGTCTGTCTCTAGGTTATCCAGAGTCCAGAATCGTTCCATGAGTTCATTTATTCCGGTTGCACAAATGGTCGAAGAACTGTATGCAGACTTAATTTTTCCTGCTATAATCCATCCCAATTTCATATTTTGCATCAAAGGGCCTCCTATCTTGAGGTGATGTTGATTTGGCAGGAGCAGCGAATAATAATGTTCTGCTCCGATGAGCATGTCGATTTTTCCTGGGTAATGGAAGTTCGGGTTTGCCAGTGGGAACTTGTTTGGTATGTTTAAGTTCACCGAATCGAGTGCCTGAGCTGGTTGATCTGCTTTTATTTGAGGTAGTACAAACGCCTCAATTCTTTGCGTAAGACCGCTGTGAAGGGATTTTAGATGCACATTTACTCGTGCTCTGCTGGTCTTTGATTGACCTCCAATTCCTTCGATGCGCAATGTTGTGTTATTAAGTTTAAGCGACAACATTGATGCCATTCGATCAGAGATCAAATTTATCTGTGATCCCGAGTCTTGCAATGCTCTGTCCGTTGGTTGCTTCTACTGCCACTCTTGCTGTGGCCAGAAGATTGTAACTATTGTTACTTGCTGCACAAACAATTGGTGCCTTTGTTTCTGTGGATGCGAATGATGCTGTCTCCAGATGCAGCATCGTGTTGTGTTTTTTGTCGCACTTGAGGCAGGTTCGACCTGGGCATGCGTTTGTTTTGCGATTTGTTCTAAAACAATTAACGCACATTTTTTGCTTTTGTACCCAGTTTAGTCGTTCTGCTGGAGATCTGGAGCGAAACTCTTCGCATGCGTAATGCCGATGATTTGCCTTTTTGCAAAATGAACATAACGGTGGTTATGCATGTCCTGTGTTTGCTGATGCGCAGGCCATGCCTTTTGGCTCTTTCTTCAATGTTTGTGGCCTCTGACCACTTCCTAGAACTCGAATTCTCTGCTCCAGGAACTGAAGTATTGTGTCCAATGGCTGTATATCTTTTGAGCTTCCCAATGATTGCTCATACAAGGCCTTATTTTTGACATCTAGTTTGTTTCTGATTATGGCAATCAATATTGGATCCCATGTGGAGATGTTGATGCCGAGCCCTTTTAAGGATGCAAGTTACTCTATTGTTGTTATGTACAACTCTTTCAATGACTTGGGATCGTCATTGATTGTACTATGATTGAGGAAACGGTTCAGTACCGTATTTGCAACCTCTCTGGGATTGTGGTATGTTTCAAAAAAAATGTCCCAGGCTAATAGATAGTTGTCCTATTTTAGATCGATGTTTCGTATCAATCTTTCTGCCTCCCCAGTAACGGTGGTTTTAAGGTACCACATCTTCCGTACTGTGCATTTTTGTCTCATGAATCATACATGAGAACAAGTCATAAAACTGGGACCATTTCAGTATGTCCCCATCAAACTTTGGAATGGTGATGAGTGGAAGCTGCGAGTCATCATTTTTTGATGTGGCTGGGTTCGCTAATGCCCTTTGAACGTCTTTTTCCAGTGATAGGTACTACTTTATGTCGTATCCTCCTGCTACTGGGTTCTCATATTCTTCATGAATGCTGAAATGGACTTCTTGTGCTTGAGTCCATAGTGATTTTATCAAATCACTTGGGAAAAGTCCTCCCGCCTCTGAAAATAGTTTCAGATTGCGTTTTATGGCTTCGACTATGGCTTTTTGTCGGCGACATAGCAAAGGCAATTTGCTGTAATCTACATTTGACTGCTGATGGAGGTCATTTTCTCTGGAGATGGGCTGACTTTCCCCAAGATTGCTTGATGCCTGTTCCAGCTTGTCCAGGTTCTCAGTAAAGATCGCAACGTATATTTCATATGTGTTACGTATGTCAATAGAGAACTTTATGTATTTTTCAGTTTTATCTTCCTCTCGAATTGTGGAGTCGTTTGTGTTGAAACGATTCCATGCATTTTCGAGTGCTGATATTTTGGCTTGAAAGTATGAAGCTTTTTGCTTCCTTTCTTGAGTATCTTTTTTTAAGTTAAGAATGTACTTCGAGATTTCCTCGCCAATTTCCTGCTGCAGATTGAATGCCTTTGTGGCGGGAGCTTGTTCCTCCTGTGGATTATCCATTCTGTCAATTCGTCTCTTTGTACTTCTGACCCGATGGGTCTGGAGCTGGATTACGCTTCGAATAGCAACCGTTGTTGGTCAAAGAAGTACAAGCAGACTTAACCTATTGGATGGAGGGGCTTGTGCTGGTTCCAGTTGATGGAACGCACATACAGCAGATAATGTCGATCGCTTGGTTAGCAATCGAACATAGATTTCTTGCTGTTGGCTTTACTCTGAATGTGTCAGAATTGCCGAATTGATAAGTGATATCAATGTTGTTGTATGTGGCTGATGCCGTTTGCGTCGAATCCTTTCTCTGTCGCCTAGTTCACAAAATGGAAAGGATGACTGAGGTCGGGGTCACCAAATGTTTATGTGTGTGTGCGTGTATGAAGCTAGGTTGTATACGGTACATAAACCGTCTACAGTTAGGTCGTCGCAACTTGAACTTGAACCAGTTGGACTGCGGAGAGGGTATCCTGCGGTGCGCTATTGAGGATCTGAAGACACGGCGACAACCTCTAATTATTGCAATGGAAATGGTATCCTTTAATGTGCAGGTGAGGGTCTGAAGACACAGCGACAGCCTCTGATGATTGCAGTGGGAATTGAGTGACAGGCAGCTTTAGTACTGTTTCTGATACTGATTTTATTCAACAAAACTTAACTCTATTTATAGGTAACAAAAGGTACAAAACGTGCTGATTTAATAAGAATATGGTAAAATGGTAAAAAATAATTAATGTGAAATAAATATTGATTTAATATGATTTTATTGGCTGGTGTGCAAATTGGGCCATTGTGATGGTCAGCAATTGCACCAGTGTTGTTGGTCTCTGAGGAATGATCGCATTGTCAGCATTATTCGCTGCCGAGGCGGTTTGTTGTTGACTCAGCTATAATGCTGAGTCGTGATATTTCCTGTTGACCGGGTGAGCTTTATTTGTTTTGGTAAAAGTGTCATGTGTATTACAAAATATGTCAACATTGTTATGTATGTATGTATCATGTTACTTATGCATAATTCCCCGACTGAACAAAATTGTTCTCTGCGATTTGCTAAACACAGTTCGAATCGTGACACGCAGCTATTAGATTTGATTCATACGGACGTCTGCGGCCCTATAAACGTACAATCCGTCGGTGGCGCTAAATATTTCATAACATATATAGATGACTTGTCAAAACGCGTTTTTGTCTATTTTATGAAATTGAAGGACCAAGCATTTGAAAAATTTGAAATATTCAAGAATTTCGTGGAATGTCAGACAGAATAGAAGATTTAAGCCATCCTTAGTGACAATGGAGGAGAATATGTTAACAAAACATTCGATATTTTTCTCAAAGAGCATGGCATCAAAAGGCAACTAACCGTACCATACACACCACAACAAAACGGTGTGGCAGAAAGAGCAAATCGCACTCTTGTGGAAATGGCCCGATCAATGATGATTCATTCTAACGTTGAAGAAGTTTTGTGGGCAGAGGTTATTGCGACTGCAGCGTACCTACGGAACAGGTCTCCATCGCTAGCGATAAATGGTACTACCCCCCTTGAAATCTGGAGTGGGCGTAGCCCTTCTGTCGTGCACTTGCGCGTATTTGGGTCATGTGTCTACGCGCTGGACAAAATGCACCACCACAAATTTCGCGCCAAGGGAAAAGATATTCCCGTCTTCGTTGGATATTCCCTAACTGCAAGAGCCTATAGACTATATGACAGATAGGCAAAGCAAGTTGTCGAGCGGCGTGACGTTAAATTTGTTAAAGCCGAATTACCAAAACTTGGATGTAATTCTCCAAGTACTAAAGATCTTTCTTCATTTTTTATAGACAATCTTAATCAAAAAATGATGTCAAATGAAGAAGAAACAGCACACAAAAAAACACAAGAAGAAGAAGCAGATCGTCGAAACGAAGCAACGCAAGAAGAAGAAGCAGAAATAGCTGATTCAGAAGACGAAGGAGAGGAACAGTTTGAAAGCTTTGAGGAAGAGCGGAATGCACGTCGTGGACCTGGAAAACCTTATTCGCACTGGGCAACCAGGTAGACCCAAAAAATAATAAAATATGCTACATAATATGGTCACCTATCATGATATCGAAACTCCGAATACAGCCAAGCCAAATCCATGAAACGAGAATACGATGCTCTCATTGCAAACAAAACGGGGTCTTTGGTTGACCTTCCACCGGGAGGAGAAGCAATTGGCTCAATGTGGGTATTAAGTTAAGGCTGATACCCAGCACCGCGAAAAATTACTGTCAGCAATCTGCTCTTTATTTCGTGTGTGTGGAACGAAACTGATAAATTGTGACCAAGTACTTAAAAAAAGGTCATCTACTCTAATAAATCAGCTGTGTTTTGTAAACAGCGCCAAATATAATAGGAGAAAAAATAAAAAGGAGAAAAATTGACTCTAAAGACGAATAAAATGTATTGGTGGCGGCATATATTGTTGCAAACAAAAAATAGGAAGTACAGCGCAAGCGGAGACACCAAAATGTTAAAATGATCAAAATGATTATTTTCCGTAATCCGCCAAACACATTGCCTTGCCTTAATTGAATTTATTAAAGCAATCTTCTCCTCAGGTTGAAAATTTAGCATCTCACTTTTTCGTTTTCGAACAGTTTTTGACTCCATCTTTCACCTTCACTTCAGTAATAATAGGCGCATATATTTTACTGGCGGGAATACCAGCTGATCTCTGAGTCTACAATCGTGTCGATAGGCTAACTATCGATAAGAATCTGTGGATTTCGTTCAGCTTGCTGGATACTGAGGACAGTAAAACGCAACCGAAAAATTCCTGGCCCAGTTTTTTTTATATGGAGTTTGGCAATAATTTTTTGTTTCCGCGGTGCTGGGTATCAGCCTTTAAACGGGATAACCAAGGCAACATAAGGAAGTTCAAGTATATTTTAGTTACCAAGCGTGTTAGCCAGCAGTATGGGATAAATTACTTTGAAACTTTCTCACTAGTTTTACGATATAAGATATTAGACTTTTGTTAGCCATGGCGGCAGAAAAAGAGCTGTATCTCCAGCCTGCAATGCGCCAAGGTGAACGTGACCGATTACCAATCGCTGATCGGATCTTAAATGTACGCGTGCTGGTGTTGGATAGGGGCGATCGATCTTTCCTTCACTGTAATTCTATTTGTTTCCGCACTCGCGACTGTCCTCTTTTGAGGCTGGATTTCGACTCCTCGATCTTCATAATTTCGGTTGCCGGCTCAGCCGGCCGTTCGATCCTCTGCCCGCAGCTTCTGCCGCGACCAGGCGCTTTTGTCGCGTGCCATTTCTGCCTTCCTCTTTGTTCACGGTCTCTCTTGGTTGTGCGAGGGTGCTTGGCGCAGCTTTCGCTCTCCTTGTCGCCGGCGTCTTCCTTGCTCTCTTAGGCATGTGAGGTTGGGGTTCGCGCATCTTGTGGTCGCTGGTCTTTACTCTCGTGGCTGTGGCCGATCTCCGCTGATCTTTGCGCCGGCGTCTGCCGCTGCGTCTGCTGTTTGTCTCTGCTCTGGCCTCTGCTGCTGCGTCTGCTGCTTGTCAGTGATGCGCTTTCTGGTGACCGCCCCCCGCTATTGCTAGTCCCCCTAATCATAACTTCTTCCGCTGGTCTTTCTCTTACCCTATATTTTGTAGTTAAATTGAAACTTACGGGCTAGGAAAAATAGGAATTATTGAACTTATGGACTAGGAGTATAATAATTATGGGAACTTATGGACTAGGGAAAATAATAATTATGGTCAACAGATTATGGAGAGTCTGTGGCCTGCCTTCATAAAGGGGTATGCCTCTTCACAATGGTGACAATTTGAGTGCACAACAGATAGCAGCAAATTCAGTGCACCATAAGCGAACTAAACATATAGACATTAAGCATCATCACATCAGAGAAGTTGTTTCCAATAATGTAATTTCAATCAACTATGTACTATAAACTTGCAAAAAGAAAAACACAACAAGTTTGTCAAATACCTTGGGATGTATAATTAAAAATAAAATGTAACTTAAGAAATGTAACCAAGAAGAAGTGTAAAAGTTATGCAAGTCAAATTACAATTAATTGTATTCGATATATTGAGTATATCTAGAAGTTTGAAGAGTTCCATTCTTATCATATAATTTTCTGTATCACTCTTTTTACTTCTCTCTTTCTCTCAATAAAACGTTCGTCGTGTGCACATCGTTTGTATTTGTTCTCATTTTACAATTTCACTGTGCAATTCTCGCTAACACCTTTGTCATTAGAGTCAGATTCTCTTATGAGAGTCCACACATAGTCGCCAACATATTCTGATTCCAAACACCTTGATTATTGAAATCTCTCTAGGTGTTCATTACTAACCTACTTTAGTTTTGTCGGAAAAAAGTCTAAGTGGCTGTGCAGGAAAAGGATTTTTAGTGACATGTTGGCTCCAATGTTTTCATAATTCTTAATTAAGTCTTGAACAATAAGAAGGTTTGTTGTAACCAGTCGGAATGAGTTCCAGGCTGCTTTTTCCTTCGTAGGTAAAATATTTTCATATCCATAATCTTTTAGTAGTTTTCGAATTTGAGGTCCATCAAATACGCCTTCATTAACTTTTGCCAGAGAAAGACGTGGAAAAAAAGTTTTTAGGTAAATCATCGATTTATCTTCCATATTTAAAGCTTTGACAACATTTTTTATCAGTCCTAGCTTAAAGTGCAATGGTGGTAATATAATGACTTGGACCTTCACAAGAGCAGCATTTTGCAGGTTGTGATGTCCCAAAGTATTTTCGTTCGATTTTCCCCAGCTCTTTCCCGAGTAATGCACTTTTCTAGCTCGACTCATAGGCACAGGAAGCAGCAGTATTTTGTATAACCGCCTTGCAACCTAGTTAACATGGCTACCACTTTTAAGTCACACGCGACCTTCCACTAGTGTTCTTTATATATCATATTTTCAAACAATTTAGTCATTGTGTGATAAAGTTCTTTCATATTAACAGCATGGCCGATGGGAAGAGAGGGATTTTTATTTCCATTGTTTAGCAAAACAGCCTTTAAACTTTCCTTACTGCTGTCAGCAAATAACCTCCAATCTTTTGGGTCGTAAGTTTCACCCAGTTGCTTGAAGAGTCCGAAAATGTCGTGGCAAACGCACATGTCATCTTTAGTCGAATAAAATTGTGCGTGAACCAAATAACGTAAACGGATTTGACATTTTCCTTCAATAAAAGGGCATCCTTCAAAAAATATCCAAGGAGCTGGGCTTTACTTTTAGGAAGACCCAGGATCCTCACCAAATCTTTCAATTGTTCCTGTGAAAGAGATTTACAATATTTATATTCTCCTGGATGGTCATTACTCGAATCCGTTGTTTCATGAGAAAATGAAGAAGATGTTTCTTCTTTTTTGCGTTTTAGTGGTGGTATTTTCCCTAAAGAAGGAGCAGGAAGGGTAAAGCCTGGAGCAGATTGTTTCGGATAAGCCCAATGCACTCTGCTCCCATTTCAAATTTTTTGGAAACCAAAAGAAGACCAAAAAAACATTCGGAGTCGTGAATCTATGTTTGGCTTGGACCTTCACAAGAGCAGCATTTTGCACATTGCGATGTCCCAAAGAATTTTCGTTCCATTTTTCCCTGTACTTTCCCGAGTAATGCACTTTTCTAGCTCCAGCATTGGAAAATCAAACTTAAATTGTTTTCTAAAAAAAAAAATTTGTAAATAAAAAAATAATGATTAGTATTTTTTGTAAACTTAACAGCTTGTGGATTAGGGTTACTTACGTTTCGTCTTTATTAAATGCTGTTAAATTCAATTTACACATTTTGCATATACAGCTTGGTGCCCAATCTTTGCATAAACTTTTCGGCTTGATTTTAAAATTCTCTTCATACTGTTCTGGCAACTTTTCGGTAAAAACGAATTTTTGTTCCTTGCTGGTCATATAATTTCCGCATATGTAGCAAAATGAGTCTGCTTTGTAATACCCATATGACATTAGACTTTGAAGCTGGACTAGCTTGAAAAATAGAAACAGCCTTATGCAAAAAAAATTTAGAATAGTTTTTCTAAATACGAGACCGGAAAAAAGGGTGGCTGTAATTTTATTAAGAGGCGGGACGAGAGGAATAATGCGTGCGCTCGATCAAAATCAATTTCAACGAATATATAATTTAAATTTATCTCTAGCCTAACTAACCTACGTTGGCAAAGCGGGGCGAATTCGCCAAGAGCGAGAGAGTAAGCTTTTATTGCGCTCCCGCCTTGCCCTAAACTAACTTACACTAGACTTCAAACAATTCAAAACAAACAGACGAGAAACGACGAAACACCGGCCCCGTTGAAGGCCTGCAGGGCTTCAAACCAATGGCAGCGGCGCCAACTTGTGGATGGCCCGCCGGGACTCTGCTCCGTCACTCCTCCTTAGAACAACGACCCTGACCATGCCGTCCTCCCCTGCGTGCGTGGCGATGATCCTCCCGACGAGCCACTCCTGCGGCGGAAGATTGTCCTCGGCCACGAGGACGAGGTCTCCTTCCTCTGGGTTGGGTTGCTGCTGGTGCCATTTGCCCCGAATTTGGAGCCCCAGGACATATTCGCGGAACCATCGCCGCCAAAACGCTTGCCTGACTGACGAGACAAGTCGCCATCGCCGCAAGCAGCTGAGACTCTCCTGGTCCGGAGTCCGCAGTGCTGGGGGGGCGATGAGCGACCCGCCTATCAGCAGGTGCCAGGGCGTTAGTGCCTCGCCGTCGCTTGGGTCCTGGCTGAGAGCTCCCAGCGGCCTGGAGTTCATTGCCGCTTCGATCCCGACGAGGACTGTGGCTAGCTCTTCGGCGTTTAGGAGCGCGCTGCCTACCGACCGTAGGAGTAGGCTCTTTGCAGTTTTTACACCTGCCTCCCAAAGGCCTCCCATGTGAGGCGCTCGTGGCGGTATGAACGCAAATTCGCATCCGCTTTTTGATGCAAATTCGCGAACTGCGTCCCCCTGCTCCTCTATTCTCATCCGTAGAGCGCTGAGGTGGCGGCTGGCTCCGACGAAGTTCATCGCGTTGTCGCAGTGCACGATTTGGGGATATCCTCGGCGCCCGACGAACCTTTGAAAAGCCAATAAAAAAAAGTCAGTGGACAGATCTGATACAACTTCTAGGTGAACCGCTTTGGACGCAAAACAAACAAAAAGCGCGATGTATGACTTGTATGGGACTTCCCCGAATTTTCAATGTCGTATATACTGGTCCACAAAAATCCACGCCGCAAATTGCAAATGGGCGGAGAGCACGGAGTCGATCTGCGGGTAAATTCCCCATAAGTTGAGTCAGCAATCGAGGCTTGCATTTAAAGCAGCGCATACATGATCGGACTGTCTGACTGCAGACCTCCTGAGCGTTCACTATCCAAACACTCTGTCGGAGGATGCTCACCAGTGCTCGTGGGCCGACATGAAAATTCGCATGGTGCAGATGACGCACGTAGCTCCGCACAAATTGGGAGCGCTTTGTCAAAAGCAAAGGAAACTCAACAATTTTATGGAAAGCTTCATTATATTCGGTCGGTGAAACAATTTTTCCAAACTTTATGGTTGGGTCTTTGCATTTTCTTATGAAGCGGAACATATATGCAAACACTCTAAGCAACTTGAGGTGTGACGAAAAGCCCTCGATGACATCTACCAGCTCTGAACTTTGCACAGCGGCGGTCAGTCCGACCGCAGCCTTCCTCTTCTCCAGCTGAGCGTCTTCTGGAAGCTCGAAATGAGAGTTTTCGGGCCAGTTTTCTTCGTCATCCTTCAAAAATAATGGTCCTTCGAGCCAGATTGACTGGACGATTTCGTTGACGTCACAACCTCTTGAGACAATATCTGCTGGGTTCTGTTTCGTGGGTACATGCCGCCACGTAGCTTCATCTGACCACTCTTGAATCTCAGCCACTCTATTTGAAATGAACGTCGACAACGAGGATGGATGAGATCGAATCCAATGAAGATATAGACGCACGCTCCATAAACTCTCATGGAGGCGTCAGCAAAGGCATGTATTTGCACTGGTGACATCGGATCGGTAAACACGAACCGAGGTATGGATATCTCTTCCAAGTGAGACAATGTGTTTTTCAACATATTCCATGCTAAATGCAGCGGAATCGACTCGTCCCAATCTAATTTGTTAAGCCAAAGTTCCTACAATAGGATCTTGCCTGTTATGATGATAGGGCTTAACAAACCAAGGGGGTCGAATAACTTCGATGTCACCGATAGAATGTTCCGTTTTGTCGCTCGGACTGAATCGTCAATTTTAAATTTGAAGGCATCTTCATTAGGCAACCATGAGATTCCTAACGCCTTAGTCGACTCTGAATCCGAGATCGTTATGGGCTTTGCTGTGCTCTCAGATGCGGTGATCTCAGGTGAGTTTGAAAACCACTTTGCCAACTCAAAACCTGCAGTCTGAAGAACCTGAGATACTTCGGACTTAATTGACCTTAGCTCCTTTACGCATGCAGCACCAGTCAACATGTCATCGACGTAAAAGTCGGACCCGATAACGTCAGCATCTTTAGGGAATGAGAGCTTTGCAGACTCACTCAACCTTTTTAAACACCGGATAGCCAAAAATGGGGCTGGTCCAGTCCCATAAGTTACGGTGTTAAGCTTGTACAATCTCAAGGATTCAGATGGGTCTCTTCTCCACACTATGAGTTGAAACTGCCTATCAGCTTCATTTACCATTACTTGGCGATACATTTTTTTAACATCGGCAGTCAGGGCAAACCTGTGCAGACGGAAGCGCAGCAGTGTCGAGTATAGCTCCTCTTGAATGGTAGGTCCGACCATCAGAATATCATTCAAGGCCACCTGAGAGGTCGTCTTGGACGACGCATCGAAAACGACGCGAAGCTTGGTAGACGTACTTTGGGGCCTTAGAACACACTGATGTGGAATTACATTGTGTGGAGTTGAAGGTATCGTATTGTCGGTAGGAGACATATGGCCTAAGGAGAGGTACTCTTCCGTAAATTCCAAGTACATTTTCTTCAACTCAGGGTCACGATGCAATCTTCTTTCAAGCGACAAACGCCGCCGTTTAGCAACCTCAAAGGAGTTGCCTAAACAGATTGGATCTGATTTAAACGGCAGCCTTACTTCAAACCGACCTGATGGCAATACCTGAGTCGTCTTCCGATAGTGATCTTCACATAACTTGTGCTCAGGCGTAGCAACTTTCTTTTGAGATGGCATTTCTTCCAGTGACCAAAACTTTTGCAAGGTCCGATCGATAGACACTAGCAACTCTTCACTGCAACTCAAACTATTTGTAATTTGGGGAACAGAACTTTTGGGAACATATCTTCCCGAAACAACCCAGCCAAGAAGGGTCTTCTGAAGAGTTAGATAGTCCGGACCTTGTTTAATTTGACCAACAGCTAATAGTTCAAAAAATGATTCTGCTCCTATCAGCATATCTATTCTTTGTGGCTTGTGTAAATGTGGGTCTGCTAGAGGTAGGTTCTTTGGGATTCTCCAGTCACTCACATTCACTGACTGGTCAGGATGATAACCTGAAATCGATTTCAAAATCCAAAAATCGAAGGAGAACTCACTACCATTTAATCGCGACTTCACCACCGTATGTATTTTATCTTTTACTTGAGAATTGGATTCACCAATACCAAGCAAGCTAATACATGACTCCTCTTTACGGATCTGTAAGCGGTGAGCAAGGTCCTCTGTTATGAAATTTGTTTGAGATCCAGAGTCCAGAAGAGCTCTGGCCAGAATGTGGTCACCGCTCTTCGTTCGGACACTTACGATCGACGTAGCCAGAAGTACCCTATCCAACTATGTCGCATGCAGAGCATGGGACGTGGAAGGTTGATCCTGGTTTGAAGGAGGAGAGGCACTCTCTTGGGGTGGTGGCAACGCGAGACTATTAGCAGACACTGTGTATCGATGCAATAAGGTGTGATGTGAGCGGCCGCACACACGACATTTATTGGCCTTGCATCTTACAACAGCGTGGCCTTTTTGCAGACAATTAATGCATAAGATTTAGCGAACTCGAACCTTTGCATGACCGAGAGTCGCAAAAATGGAGTGCATTTCGACACTACATGGTCGTCCGAATTGCAATAGCTGCAAGTTTGCTGAACTCTGTTGGTGGAATGAGAAGAACAAGCAGCAGAGCTACGACTATGCTGCTTGATTGGTACAACCTTGTCCGGCTTTGGCTTCGTCAACTCTTCAGCAGACAAATACTGGTATCGACGATTCAAAACTTTCTCAAGGTCGGACCAAAGCGGCAACTTTTCGTAAGTCAGTTGTTCACTTTTGTTTAGTCACTGGGTCGACTCTGTTCAAACGAGATGAATGAGCATTGCATTCGAGATTTTGGTATCGTCTCCTATCGACAGTAATGAACCATAAATCGATGAAACAGTATCGATGAGGTTCCTGAGGGACGATGCGGACTACTGCGAGATTTTTGGCAGATTAAACAATGTGGAAATATTGTTTGTAAAAATCAGATACTCGTTATCATATACTCGTTTGAGACTATCCATGGCCTTTTCATAGTTGGCTTTGGTGACTTGGAACGCCTTAATTGTTCCTAATGCTTCATCCGAGAGGCACGAGATCAAGTGATTAAATTTCTCGATCACCGGTATACTTGCGCCGCTATGAACTAGAGTCTCAAAAAGGCTCAAAAAGGCGCAGATAAGCGACATTATCTTTGCCTTAGTTACGAAAGATAACTCTTCCAACTCGGCTGCGAATTCATCGTCGCCATCTATTTCTTCTATTTTTTCTTGTAATTGTTTAGCCTTTTGGATTGACTCATTCAAGGAATCGAGCCTACATTGTAGCTCTGTCAATTGTATAGGAATCGAACATTCATCTAATCGTACTTCTAAGCGGCGAATGCTTTTAATTTGACTTTGGAGCTTAGATTTCAAGTTTTTAAGAACTGACTTATTGTCTTCTGCCATATTTTTTATATTTATAATATTCTGAAACAAAGAATATAAACAAATAAATAAATGTTCAAAGCAAGAACGGCAATCGAAAACAAATAATAATTGAACTGCGAGGCACGAGGTATCAATATATAATATGGTTGCAAGTGACAGCCGAAAACCATATACCCTCGAAAAGCAGGGTAGCGCGTCACTGATAAGTAACACCCAAAAACAATATACCCTCGAAAAACAGGGTAGCGCGTCACTTGGCGTTCCGTTAAGATCAAGCGCGGCAAACGAAAAATATTCTCCCAACATATACAACGCAAGCAACGGTGGAAAGGCGAAAGCGAAAACGAGAGAGTGCACCGATGCTGCTGCTTGTATGTATGTATGTATGGATATATGTAAGTGTTATCCGCCGCGGCTTGGGTTAACGAACCAACCTTTTGGCGAGATTCAAACAACGAAAACGGGTAAGGGGGGGGCGACAGTGATTGCAGTAAACAATAAATAACGGTTGCATCCAACTAGCGGTTCACATAGGTTATGATATATGTATAATGTATGTCAATAAATATGTATGTGCGTATATTGTTGGTGTTATATGTGTATATATTTGCAAGAATATTATAGTCTAAATGCATGCAATTCAAGCTCTACTATATCATACGTCTGTGCCAAGAATTGAAAGCGAGGTGCAATTTTTCCAGCACAAGATAATTTAAAGAAGATTATATCTGTTTTTAGCTCTAGCTTTCAATTATTGCACAAATACCTCTGGCTCTGCGGTTGGATCTTTACGTCCAGCTGCTACTTTCCTCTTGCAGTCCGTGCAGGGCATCCCTCGGCGGTAGCAGAAACGAAGAACGAAGATTAGGCTGGGTATTTCGCGACCGACACGATTGCTTAAGCAAGGTTTTAATTGTTAAATTAAATTTTGTTAACACAACAACACGACGCGGGCAACGATATGCTTGATTCTAATAAATAGAATTATGTATTTGCATATATGTATGTGTCTTAAACCACTGTTTTACTTTGTATGCACTTTTCTATGTGTCACTGTCACTTTTATTGTTGCCTTTATTAACTTTACAGTCCACCCGGGAGCGGCATGAAAATTTAGAATAGTTTTTCTAAATACGAAACCGGAAAAAACTTTGGGTGGCTGTAATTTTATTAAGAGGCGGGACGAGAGGAATAATGCGTGCGCTCGATCAAAATCAATTTCAACGAATATATAATTCAAATTTATCTCTAGCTTAACTAACCTACGTTGGCAAAGCGGGGCGAATTTGCCAAGAGCGAGAGAGTAAGCTTTTATTGCGCTCCCGCCTTGCCCTAAACTAACTTACATTAGACTTCAAACAATTCAAAACAAACAGACGAGAAACGACGAAACACATGCAGTGAGAGCGAGACAGATATATGCGTCCAGTTGTTTTTCCAGTTGAGCTGGGAGCAGCGCTGTGGCAGAGTTTATCGATTGCTATAGTTTCTAGAAGCGATTTTGCTGGCTTGGTGGCAATGTGTGTTGTATAATATCATAAGCGCAGTGTTTATAATTCGTAAAAAGAGGAAGAAGAAGATGAAAAAAATGTAAACAACTAACAAAATGGCAAGCATATTGGATTTAAACAGACTAAAAATGCTTTGTGCAGCTTTTCTGCTGCAACAGCAGAACAAAAAAAAGAGAAAGATTTGGTCTTCAAAATGGCTATAGAAACGCGAGTTAGAAGGTAAGTACGTAAGGTAAGTACAGGTAAGCCTGCTTTAGGTGTTTTTATTATATATCAGGTATGCGAAGAATCCCAAACGTGAGGGGAGTTCTTAACAAGATTTATAAGGAACACTGTAGCTTCCTCTGTTCACAGCATTTTTAGTAAACAGTTTTTTACAGTATACAAATGCTTCCCGCCGCAAAGCAAAACATTTGTTTAACTCAGGGCTCGGCACGCATACACTCATCACGCTGGTGTGTGTAGCAAAAACCCGAACATGCCTGATGGCGAAACCGGTTTACTGCTTTACACTGCGACAAAATTTGTAGTTAAATGGCAAATTTTTCATGCGGAAACTGTCATATAAAATACAAATTATTAAAATGTCTTTCAATAGCAAATGAATCGCATTTGCAGGCAATATAATAGCATATAACGCATTGCGCATCGCCATCCATATTTTAGATAAAAAAAAGAATTTTTTTCCCACTTCTCGTTGAACATAATTTTCTGCCAGTGTTAAATCAAACAGTTGCGCAGCGTGGTCTTGCATTCTCCACGGCTCAGCAACAACTGAAAACATTTTACTGCACACGCAGTCTACAAAACGAGATAGCAACAACCGAAGTCGCATTGCCGAAGCCACACGAAGGCTTGCTGCTTTTTTATACTGTCCGTGAGCGGCAGCGCAGCAGCAGAGATTTTTTCCTATCCTCATTAGATAGGGCCATGCCGAGCCCTGATTTAACTACTGCGCGACGTTTACCAGCATTAATTTATCGATGACTATTATGCTATCTCTCTCTTCGCAGCAAATTTAGAAAAGTCTTATGTCATATGGGCATAAGCACATTAAAATGAACAGATTGGGTTATCCATTTCAATTGCTTTTAATTATAAACAAGTGGTATTTTTTGAACACACACGATACTATTCTGATGGAAGTCAGAACTACTCTGGGGCAGGGATACTAAAGGTATAGAGTTATATATCCTTTTCTATGAATAGGTAGAATCGACACAGGGCTAGTTTGTGTGAGACCAAAATAAACAGCCCTTTTGTTTTCTCTGGATCCCATTTTGGCAGTTGCTGGCCCGTACCAAACGGTATTTGTTCAGGTAAAATTTTTAGCCGTTTATCCATCAATATCAATATTATATTACACTACTCGACAAAAATGAACGTTTTTTTCCGCGGTGGACAAAAATAACATTTTCTGATAGATTCAGGGATTTAAAGATTTGTAAGCAACTATAGCAATTTCTTCAAACAATTTTGAAATCTGGTCCTTTTTTTCTTCATGGCTTCGGAGGTAGTGCTGCTCTTTTTCACATAACATATGTATCATACGTCTGGTTGTGTTGAAAAGTTCTAAAAAGCTGATAATGATACCGTAATGGATTTCATAAAACAGAGTGATCAGATTGGGCTTGAGATAAAAATAAATCAAATTTTTAAGGAAACTGTGCCAAGACTTTTGTGTCTTGAAATAAGTTGCTTTTGATTTAAAGTTTAAATAGTTTAAGTTTAAGTACGTTAAAAAAAAGCAAAAAAAAATGTTACTAATGAATAAAAAAATATTTAATTTAAATATATGCAAAAAAATTGATTCATTAAAATTCTGCATAAGGTTGGCAATAAAATTTGAAGTTGAAATTTGAAGCTGTGCCGACAGACGACAGATTCGATGCCAACTCTAGAAGTAGTCAAGGTCAAACTGTTAGCAGAAGCAAATAGAATGTAATAAAGTAACGATAAAGCAAACAAACAACAAGCCTTCTATGCAGGCTCAAACAAGGGATGCAGCGACAGGCGAAATAAGAACGGCGAACAGCAAGACGAAACAAGCGTAACGAAGAGCCAAACATTTTCTGGAACATGCTTCAACTGTGGAAAGCGCGGACACCGATCAGTCCAGTGTAAGTTACCGAGGCAAAACAAACAACAGAGAGAAAAGAAGAACAACAATCAGCAAATTTCCTACGCAGTATTTTCGGCAATGCACAAAGAAGAATTGGAAAAAGGCAGTTGGTGTATTGACAGTGATGCCACTTCGCATATGTGTTTCCAAAAAGATTTATTTGTGTCGTATGTGGAGAAAAACGATCACATTTTGTTAGCTGCTGACAAACAAATTGGAGCACCTGGAAGAGGACCAGTAAAAATAAAAAACAAATGAATGTGAGTTAAACTACAAGATGTTTTATATGTGCCAGACCTTCAATTGAATTTATTTTCAATAGCATTGCCAAAAATATGTTATTTTCTGTGCAAGAGAAAGAATTGATGTGGCACTATAGATTGGTCATCTTAATTTTCGCAGTTTGAACGATCTTATTTGTCAAAAACTCGTAAAAAGCATTGATTTACAAAGAGTTTCGACTAATAAAAACTGCAAAACGTGTAATAAATTTTTCTCTGCGATTATCTAAACACAGTTCGAATCGTAACACGCAGCTATTAGATTTGATTCATACAGACGTCTGCGGCCCTATAAACGTACAATCCGTCGGTGGCGCTAAATATTTCATAACATATATAGATGACTTGTCAAAACGCGTTTTTGTCTATTTTATGAAATTGAAGGACCAAGCATTTGAAAAATTTGAAATATTCAAGAATTTTGTGGAGTGTCAGACAGAATAGAAGATTTAAGCCATCCTTAGTGACAATGGAGGAGAATATGTTAACAAAACATTCGATATTTTTCTCAAAGAGCATGGCATCAAAAGGCAACTAACCGTACCATACACACCACAACAAAACGGTGTGGCAGAAAGAGCAAATCGCACTCTTGTGGAAATGGCCCGATCAATGATGATTCATTCTAACGTTGAAGAAGTTTTGTGGGCAGAGGTTATTGCGACTGCAGCGTACCTACGGAACAGGTCTCCATCGCTAGCGATAAATGGTACTACCCCCCTTGAAATCTGGAGTGGGCGTAGCCCTTCTGTCGTGCACTTGCGCGTATTTGGGTCATGTGTCTACGCGCTGGACAAAATGCACCACCACAAATTTCGCGCCAAGGGAAAAGATATTCCCGTCTTCGTTGGATATTCCCTAACTGCAAGAGCCTATAGACTATATGACAGATAGGCAAAGCAAGTTGTCGAGCGGCGTGACGTTAAATTTGTTAAAGCCGAATTACCAAAACTTGGATGTAATTCTCCAAGTACTAAAGATCTTTCTTCATTTTTTATAGACAATCTTAATCAAAAAATGATGTCAAATGAAGAAGAAGCAGCACACAAAAAAACACAAGAAGAAGAAGCAGATCGTCGAAACGAAGCAACGCAAAAAGAAGAAGCAGAAATAGCTGATTCAGAAGACGAAGGAGAGGAACAGTTTGAAAGCTTTGAGGAAGAGCGGAATGCACGTCGTGGACCTGGAAAACCTTATTCGCACTGGGCAACCAGGTAGACCCAAAAAATAATAAAATATGCTACATAATATGGTCACCTATCATGATATCGAAACTCCGAATACAGCCAAGCCAAATCCATGAAACGAGAATACGATGCTCTCATTGCAAACAAAACGGGGTCTTTGGTTGACCTTCCACCGGGAGGAGAAGCAATTGGCTCAATGTGGGTATTAAGTTAAGGCTGATACCCAGCACCGCGAAAAATTACTGTCAGCAATCTGCTCTTTATTTCAAGTGTGTGGAACGAAACTGATAAAGTGTGACCAAGTAATTAAAAAAAGGTCATCTACTCTAATAAATCAGCTGTGTTTTGTAAACAGCGCCAAATATAATAGGAGAAAAAATAAAAAGGAGAAAAATTGACTCTAAAGACGAATAAAATGTATTGGTGGCGGCATATATTGTTGCAAACAAAAAATAGGAAGTACAGCGCAAGCGGAGACACCAAAATGTTAAAATGATCAAAATGATTATTTTCCGTAATCCGCCAAACACATTGCCTTGCCTTAATTGAATTTATTAAAGCAATCTTCTCCTCAGGTTGAAAATTTAGCATCTCACTTTTTCGTTTTCGAACAGTTTTTGACTCCATCTTTCACCTTCACTTCAGTAATAATAGGCGCATATATTTCACTGGCGGGAATACCAGCTGATCTCTGAGTCCACAATCGTGTCGATAGGCTAACTATCGATAAAAATCTGTGGATTTCGTTCAGCTTGCTGGATACTGAGGACAGTAAAACGCAACCGAAAAATTCCTGGCCCAGTTTTTTTTATATGGAGTTTGGCAATAATTTTTCGTTTCCGCGGTGCTGGGTAAAAATATTAAACTTTTGTTAGCCATAGCTGCGCCAAGGTGAACGTGACCGATTACCAATCGCTGATCGGATCTTTAATATACCTAGCTTTTTCAACACGCCCTGACATAGTACACTCCGTCAGCAAACTTGCGCAGCTCAACAGTGATCAACACATAGAACATGAGTCAGCTGCAAAACATATTCTGCGGTACTTATCTAATCCCATTGATTTTAAGATGCACTTCTGCCAGACTGGAAAACCATTGTATGGATTTGTGGATGCGGACTGGGCAAACGATAGCCTAGACAAAAAATCTTAGACTGGATATGGTTTCTATGGAAATCAAAAGCCTTCTCTTCCCATCACCCATGCTGTTAATATGAAAGAACTCTATCAAACAATGACTAAATTGTTTGAAAATATATATAAAGAACACCAGTGGAAGGTTGCGTGTGACTTAAAAGTGGTAGTCATGTTAACTAGGTTGCTAGGCGTTTATACAAAATACTGCTGCTTCCTGTGCCTATAGGATAGCCGAGCTAGAAAAGTGCATTACTCGGGAAAGAGCTGGGGAAAATGGAACGAAAATACTTTGGGACATCACAACGTGCAAAATGCTGCTCTTGTGAAAGTTCAAGCCATTATATTACCACCATTGTAAATGGAAGGTAAATCGATGATTTACCTACAACTTTTTTTCCACGACTTTCTCTGGCAAATGTTAATGAAGGCGTATTTGATGGACCTCAAATTCGAAAACTACTAAAAGATTATGGATTTGAAAATATTTTTTCTACGAACGAAAAAGCAGCCTGGAACTCATTCCGACTGGTTACAACAAATCTTCTTATTGTTCAAGACTTAATTCAGAATTATGAAAACAATAGAGCCAACATGTCACTAAAAATCCGTTTCCTGCACAGCCACTTAGACTTTTTTCCGACAAAACTAGGGTAGGTTAGTAATGAACACCTAGAGAGATTTCAATAAGAATTTAAAGCTATGGAACGACGGTATCAAGGTGTTTGGAATCAGAATATGTTGGCGACTATGTGTGGACTCTCATAAGAGAATCTGACTCTAATGACAAAGGTGTTAGCGAGAATTGCACAGTAAAATCGTAAAATGAGAACACATGACGAACGATGTGCACACGACGAACGTTTTATTGAGAGTAAGAGAGAAGTAAAAAGAGTGAAACAGAAAATTATATGATGGAACTCTTCAAACTTCTAGATATATACAATATATCGAATACAATTAATTGTAATTTGACTTGCATAACTTATACTCTTCTTCTTAAGTGACATTTAATTTTTAATTTTACATCCCAAGGTATTTGACAAACTTGTTGTGTTTTTCTTATTGCAGGTTTTTAGTTAATTGAAATTACATTATTGGAAACAACTTCACTGATGTGATGTTGCTTAATGTCTATATGTTTAGTTCGCTTATGGTGTTCTGGATTTACTGCAATCTGTTCTGCACTCAAATTGTCACCATCACTAAAACGCAAAAAAGAGGAAACATCTTCTTCTTTTTCCTATGAAACAACGGATTCGAATAATGACCATCCAGGAGAATATAAATATTGCAAGCCTCTTTCACAGGAACAATTGAACGATTTGGTGAGGATCCTGGATCTTCCTAAAAGTAAAGCCCAGCTCCTTGGATCTTTTTAAGGGAATGCCCTTTTATTGAAGGAAAATGTCAATTCCGTACTCGTTATTTGGTTCACGCACAATTTTATTCGACTAAAGATGACATGTGCGTTTGCCACGACATTTTCGGACTCTTCAAGCAACTGGGTGAAGCTTACGACCTAAAAGATTGGAGGTTATTTGCTGACAGCAGTAAGGAAAGTTTAAAGGCTGTTTTGCTAAACAATGGAAATCAAAAGCCCTCTCTTCCCATCGCCTATGCTGTTAATATGAAAGAACTCTATCAAACAATGACTAAATTGCTTGAAAGTTATATATATAAAGAACACCCGTGGAAGGTCGCGTGTGACATAAAAGTTGTAACCATGCTAACTAGGTTGCAAGGCGGTTATACAAAATACGGAATACAAATTCCTATGCCTATGGGATAGCCGAGCTAGAAAAGTGCATTACTCGGGAAAGAGCTGGGAAAAATGGAACGAAAATACTTTGGGACATCACAACGTGCAAAATGCTGCTCTTGTGAATGTCCAAGCCATTATATTACTACCATTGCACTTTGAGGTAGGTGTTGGAAGCTGCCGAGCTTTTTCGGCCGCTCTGACTCCACATTTAAAAAATTAAAGTTTTTCTCCGTGTTTAGTTTAAAATTTATACATATATTTTTGGGCGTGCCCGTGAGTTCGAGATGGCTGAAATTATGTACGATTTGTATGTAAAAGAAGGAAAAAACCAAGAACCGTTATGGCTAGGATTGTTGGCTTCTAATTAGGTGCGCGCTGACAAAATTATACGCGATGCTGCGTTCGACGACGACTTTTACAGAGAAGGGGTGGGTTCCGCGACGCACTGCAATTTAAGCAGTACATACGTGGACCATGAGCGTGTGTGTGCGTAGGCACCGAGAGCGCGAGAGTAGATCGTGCTCTTAAGAGCTAATGACGGCTGCTGCTCCGAGCATACTCCCCCCGTTGAAAGACCTGGGCTTTTAACAGGATCCTTAACGGGAAGGACGCACAGCTTGTTGACAGCTCGACGAGTGGTTCCGGATGGTGTCCGCAGTATGACAACTCGCACAGCCCCATCAGTTCCAGCGATGACCTCGATCACCCGTGCTAAGGGCCACTTTAATGGTGGCAAGTTTTCGTCCTTGATGCAGACGACGTCGTTGACCTGGATCGATGGTTGTGGTGTGCGCCATTTTCACTACTGCCTCCCACAAGCCCCCGAAATGAGGCGAGCGGGGCGGTATGAATTTCCAATCGAAGCCGTGGTTGATGCAATGATTTTGAACTTCGGCACAATGCTTCTCGCTCATAAATAGCCGCCGAAGGTCTTTTATCTCGTTCCTTGAGCCCACGAAATTGGTATCATTGTCCGACAAAATGCATTGGGGAATGCCGCGCGTAGCAACGAAGCGCTTGAGGGCACTCAAGAAAGCTGCAGTGATTAAATCCTTCACCAATTCTAACCAGACGGCTTTTGTTGCAAAACAAATGAAGACACTAATGTATCATTTCATAGGAGTTCGGTTGCGCCCATCAGGCTTATAGTAGAAGAGACCGCAATAGTCAATTCCGGTGATGCTGAATGCAGCCGAATCCTGTATTCGATCCTTTGGTAGATCAGCCATGATGTGCTCCACAAGACGAGGCCTGGATCTGCAGCAGATGACGCATTTCCGTAAGACACTAGCCACAGTCTTCAGGCCGCCGATGGGCCAGAACTGCAAGCGAATTGCTCCAAGTAAAGACTACAGACCAGCATGGTGATGCTTTCGATGAAAGTGAACGATGATAGCGAACGTCAGTGTATGATCCCTGGGCAGAATGATTGGGTGGCGTGCATCGAATCCGAGAGTTGAGTGCCGCAGTCGGCAGCCAACACGAATCAGTCCAAAATCATCTATGAATGGCGAGAGCGATACGATACTACTGGATGAATCCACGCAGTTCCTTTTCCTCAGAGCAGGATACTCAGGATACAGGTGGGGCCGTTGAACGATGCGGCATAACAAATGTGAGCCTTTGCGAAGGTCCTCTGATGAGAGATCCGGTGACTTCGTCCTATTGATGAATTTTTGAACGTAGCCAAAGATGCGCATCATGACTCCGAATGAGTTGATGTGCTTAAACGAAAGCGAAATGTCGGCACGTTCAGACGACAGCAAAACCCAGTGTTGAATTTCAGGAAGGCTGCTTTCTGGCGAACATCTTTCAGCCCAGCAGCTTTTTTCGCCTAGCAGGAAGATAGGTCCATTCATCCACAACCTGGAATGTAGGAGATCCTGTGGTGCTGATCCTTTTGAAAGAATCTCAGTTGGCACATAGCGCCAATCCATGCCTCGCGTAAGTTGTTGAATTCCAGAGATCTTGTTGGATACAAACACGTTGAACTTAGATGGTTCCTCTCGCAACCAAGACCACAGTTGATCCCGACCAGCAATGAATTGAGCAGTCAAAGGTATCCATTTTTCTGATGTCGCGAAGTAGATTGGATAATAGGAACGCTGCGCAGAGTTCAAGCTTCGGCACCGTGAGGGTTTTCAGTGCGGCAACCATTGCCTTAGAACAAAGCAAGTGAACCTTAACAGTGGTGCCCGTAAACGAACGAGCATAAATGCAAGCCCCATAGGCTGGGAGGCTGGCATTACAGAAGGCATGCAATTCAAACCTTGCCTTGGGTTGAAGTACGTAGCGAGGAAGTGTAGCATGACCAACAGTGGAAAAATCCTTGCAAAACTCAGTTCATGCCGAATCCAGTGACTGAGGAAGGCTCTTATCCCAAAGCAGCTTGTATCTCCACATGCGCTGCATGAGGATTTTAGCTCTGGTCAAAGTAGGTCTGATCAGTCCCATAGGATCATAGCACCGTGCAATAGTGGACAATACTGAACGCTTGGTGTGCTTGCCAACACCGAGTTGAGGAGCAAATGTAAACAGAAAGCAGTCCTTATGGGGCTCCCAAATGAGCCCAAGCGCCTTTGTTACATCACGCCATCATCAAGCTTCAGAAAGAATTCCCTTTCGGCCTCTGGGACTGTACGAAGCACATCGGAAGAGTTTGAACACAATTTTCGCAATTGAAAATAGCCTCGAGTAAGAAGATCCGTGGTTTGACGCATAATATCCAGCACTTCCTCAACCGAATTGCCTCCAGATATCATGTCGTCCACGTAGAAGTCATGTAGAATGGATTCGGATCTGAGTGAATACGACGACGAATCATCCATGGCTAGCTGATGCATAGCTCGAATAGCTAAAAATGATGAAGGCTTTGTTCCAATAGTGACTGTGTTTAATTTGAAGATCTGTATGTCGTCGTCAATCGAGTCCCGCCATAATATGCATTGGAGCATGGTGTCAGGCATTGAGACACGCACGCACCTATACATTTTACCGATATCACCTGTAAGAGCAATGGAAAATGTACGAAAACGGATGAGTGTGTGAAATAGCTTGGCTTGAATGGTGGGACCTGACATAAGCAGATCATATAGCGAAAGTCTGCAGAGCCGCCGAATACGACCCTCAGCTTTGTGGTGGAGCTGTCCTCATTGATGACACAATTATGTGGCAAGAAATATTTGCATTTGTGCCTATCTTCGCTGGGTACTAGAGACATGTGATAAAGGGACAGGTACTCCTTCATAAATGCCGAGTATTGTGCATGAAGAGCTGGATTGCGCACGAACTTACGCTCCAAATTTTCCAAGCTCCGCTTTGCTTGGAAGTAGGAATCGCCCATGGACCCCAAACTTCGCTTCATAGGCAAGCGGACTGAATATTCCCCTGAGGGCAAACGAGTGTGATTGTTGACGAAATGTTCCTCGCAGTGAAGCTCCTCCTTTGTGGCCCTAGCGATCGTCTCAAAGATGTGTTCCACTTCCCAAAATTGACGAACCAAGTCATCGAGCCGAGTGCTATGATTGGTGTCATCCGAAGACTCTGTTACGATAAACGACGAGAGAGTGGGGGCCGAGTGCCCGCCACCAGACAGAATCCATCTGAAATGTGTTTTCTGCATCAAAGGTAATCCAGGCGCCAGCTGAATTGGTCCCACGCACAGCAGCTCGAAGAAAAGTCCAGCGCCGATGAGCAGATCAATTCGCTGCGGCTGGTGGAACGTAGGGTCAGCAAGCCGGATATGCGACGGTATACGCCAATCAGCTATGCTAATCGACGCGCGAGGTTGATGATCCGTAATCTTCTGGGCAACGACGGCAGTGATGCTAGTGGTGAACTCTGAAATCCGAGACTTCAGAACGAGATCCACCGAGATACCTTCAGTTGAGAAGCTAGCATCGCCGATGCCAGAGACTGCGGCGAACGATTTAGTTTTGCGAAGTTGTAGCTGATTAGCTAGACGACTGGTAACGAAATGTAATTGAGATCCAGAATCCAACGTCTAATCTCTCTCGTAGTGTTCAGACGCGTTTTTTCTTTGCGCTCCGCTAATTATACCCGGTACTCGAAGAGTAAAGAGGTATATTAGATTTGTGCAAAAAATTAATGTGTGTAACACCCAGAAGGAAGCGTTTCCGACCCCATAAAGTATATATATTCTTGATCAGCATCAATAGCCGAGTCGATATAGCTATGTCTGTCTGTCCGTCCGTCTGTCCGTCTGTCCGTCTTCATTAGCGCCTATAGCTCAAAGACCATAAAAGCTAGAGGAACACAATTTTGTATCCAGACTCCTGTTTTATCGCACTGTTACAAGTATATTTCAAAATTTCGCCCCGCCCCCTTCCACCCACTCCAAGGACGAAAATCTGTGGCATGCACAATTTTAAAGATACGGGAAAACCAAAAACGCAGAATCATAGAAAATGAGCATATCTATCAAATTGTTGAATCTGGATCAGATCAGATGATAAATATAGCTACAATGAAGAAAACCATTTCGAAATGCATCGTTCCCTCTCGCTCTCTCTCACACACAGGGGTAGGCGCTATGCCTGATCGAATTTTTTGACGCCTAGTTCTCAGAGACTATAAGAGCTAGAACCACCAAACTTTCTATCCAAGCTCCTGTGATATCAAACCGAGACGAGTTTGTTTTAAAATTTGGCAACGCCCCCTTCCGCCCCCACAAAAGATGAAAATCTACAATTTTGAAGATACGGGAAAACCAAAAACGCAGAATCATAGAAAATGACTATATCTATCAGAGTATTGAATTTGGATCAGATCGGATCATAAATATAGTCAGAAGGAACAAATGAAATTTCAGTGGCCTTCCAAGCGCAGACTCATTCCCTCTCTCTCTCGCACACAGCCGTGTATGTATATGTAGGAAGTAGATAAAGACATGTAGAAAAGGCAGATGTAAAAAAAGTATGTAAACAAAAATGGAAACATCTAATATATAAAAATCTCCGAAAAGGTTGACTTAATTTTTTTTTCTTTTTTGGCTAAAACTAAATTTATCCCTTTTGCGAACATGTAATAATGTAATTTATTACAAGCTCACATACATATATACTGACTGAGTACCGGGTATAAAGTAGAGCCGCGGCGTAGACGCGGCTCACAACGTTCCCCCTCGTTTTTCACTTATTTTTTTTGTCCAAAATAAACCTTTATCGAACTAACAAATTAACTTGCTAACATAAAGTCTATCCTGAATCGCGAGTGCATGTCTATTTAATGTGTAAAACCCAATTTAATTAATCTTTTTTGTGTCTGCTAACAGTGTGTTTTTGTCGCCAGCTACAACCCTACAACCCAAACCTACAACCTACAACCTACAACCTACCTACAACCCAAACATAAATAACTGTTCTTCCTTTCTCGCTCTCTATACTTTCCGTGCAGTGGCGCTTTCTCTCTCTCATTGCAGCTGCTGCAACCGCTCTCCTCTCTCCACTCAGTTTTTACTAATTCCGCTTTAGCGTTTGCCTGGCACATCGGAGTACAATGGATGGTGCTAACGGTCAGCAGTCGCAAACTGGCGGTGGAAACCCGTGTGGATTAGGAGAAATATGCGAGCCAGAAAATATGCCTAGTACGAATTCTGTGGCTGAGGGAGGCGCAGGGGAAATGCATCACATTAGGGATACGAATACAAACGTGATCTCGGCGGCGACAATGGCCGCACCTAACGTGCCCATAGAAAACGACGGTATCAAGGTGTTTGGAATCAGAATATGTTGGCGACTATGTGTGGACTCTCATAAGAGAATCTGACTCTAATGACAAAGGTGTTAGCGAGAATTGCACAGTAAAATCGTAAAATGAGAACACATGACGAACGATGTGCACACGACGAACGTTTTATTGAGAGTAAGAGAGAAGTAAAAAGAGTGAAACAGAAAATTATATGATAGAGATGGAACTCTTCAAACTTCTAGATATACACAATATATCGAATACAATTAATTGTAATTTGACTTGCATAACTTATACACTTCTTCTTAATAACCTTTTTACATTGGGCGCGTTTCCTATCGATATCGGCCAATACGCAGAGAAGCAAAATTGGCGTTAACATTGGGAGACACGCGTCTTTGCGTCTTGAAAACAGCTGACGAGAGAAAAAATTGTGCTGCACAAATTTAATAAAAAAAATTAATTAAGTATGGTAGTCGTAATTCTCTGCCAAATACCAAGAACGCTGGACGGAATCCTGTTGATTCCGATTTGCTGCTGTTTGTTACTAATGTTAGTTCTGGTAATCGTTTGTCCCATTTGTTATGTTTCCCTGCGGCGAATTGTGCTATCATTGTTTTGAGTGTCCTGTTGGCCCGTTCGGTTGGGTTTTCTTGTGGTGCCGTGAATATTTACTTTATTTCCCACGTGTCCATAACCTGTTTTGTTTTTCGGCTTGTGAATTTTACTCCGTTGTCTGATATCAGCTGTTTCGGAGCTACTCCCCTCGCCAGAATTTTTTCCTTGAACGCCTTTAAGAATGAATGAGCTGTTGCTTATCTGGCCGGTGTGACCTCCACCCATTTGGAAAATGTATTGATACATACGATGATAGTGGTCCGGCAAAGTCCACACATATTGTTTCCCACGGTGCGCTTGCTATTTTTGTTAACATCTTTCCTGCTGCCGCTTGTTGTGAAATTTTGCATCTCTGGCAACTATCGCATGATCGTACGAATCTGGTCACATCCTTCCTTAGCCCTGGCCAGAAATATCGCTGCCGTATCCGATTTTTCGTTCTTCTTATTCCTAGGTGTCCGGCCGTTGGGTTTGAATGGTTTTCCTCTAGCACCCCGCCGGGTTCTTGTTTTAGTACGCATAATTTCCATGGCTGTTTGTCTTCGTCGGTGTGGTCTGGTATGTGTCTATATAGTCGGTCGTGCTTGATGACGTAGTCTGGTAGGTCTTTTGGGGTTTTTCCACTTGTTTCCACTTTCCTTGATACCAAGCGCTTTCTACGATTTTTGATATTCTGGCCTCTTCGCGTGGTAAGCGGGATAAACCGTCTGCCACCGCGTTTAACTTCCCTTTCCGATATCTTATCTCGAATGTAAAAGGCTGTAATCCCAACGCCCATCTTGCTATTCGGCCGATGCCGCTATTCGATGGAGTTGAGCCATCTAAGCGCTGTGTGGTCAGTGACCACTATGAATTTATATCCTTCCAGATACATTCTCATTTTGTGTATATAGCGAAGTATCTTGTTTCCTCGCTTTTTAGCTTTCGACTTGCATAGGCAATCACGGGTTCTCCGTCTGCGTCCTCTTGTGTTAATACCGCTCCGATTCCACAGTCGCTTGCATCAGTTTGTGGGATGAACTGTTTACCGAAGTCCGGGCATGCTAGCACTGGCCCTTCGGTTAGACACAGTTTGAGGTCATTGAACGCGTTTTGATGTGTCTCGTCCCAGGTAAACTTTTGACCTTTCTTGGGTAAGTCTTGTAGCGTCTTTGCTCACTCCGTGAAGGTTGGAACGAATCTCCTGTACCTAGCCCCAAGAAGCTGTGTACTTGTTTAAGTGTCGTTGGCGCTGCTAATTCACGTACCGCAGATATTTTATTTGGATCCGTGTGTATTCTTTCCTCGCTTACCATGTGTCCTAATTACTTTAGCTTTCTCTAAAAGAAGTGACATTTTTTCTCGTTGATCCGTAAATTCGCCTTTCTCAGTCACTCCAAGACTTCCTGTAGTTTCTGTTGGTGTTCCTCCTTCGTCCGCCCGATTACGACTATGTCGTCTAGGTATGCGAAGGCAAACGGTTCCATATCTGGTCCTATTACTGCGTCCAATGCTCTCTGGAACGTTGCGGGGGCTGTCGTTAGCCCAAATGGCATAACCTTCCATTGAAACAATCCTCGCCCAGGTGCGGTGAAAGCGGTGTATGGTCGGCTTCGTCTTTCCATTAATATTTGCCAGTACCCTGATTTCAAGTCGATGGTGCTAATGTACCTTGCCTCCCTTAGTTGGTTTAATATGAAATCCATCCTTGGCATTAGGTATGCGTCTTTCTCCGTTTTCTCGTTCAGTAAGCTGTAGTCCACACAGGGTCTCCATTGGTCCGTTTCTTTTTTGTTTACTAAAACCACTGGTGCGCTATATGGGCTACGTGATGGTTCTATGAGGTCTTGCCTGTTCAATTCGTCAATTTCTCAATTTATTATTTCCATTTGTGCTGGGTCGCGTGGGTAATATCTCTGCTTGATGGGTCTGTCGTCTTTTAAGTGGATTCTGTAAGTGGTTATGTTGCTTACTCCTTTCAGTGTTTGGACATTTTTTACTTCCGACGAAATTCACTCCTCCAGTTTTTTGTCCACTGGTTCCTGCTTCTTACATGTTCTTCCGTTTTTTCCGGTGTGCGTCCCTCACCGATGACTATTGTCGCTTTTCCGCATGTTATTTCAGCGCCTGTGCTTTCTAGAAAATCCATTCCTTGTATCGGTGTGTCTGGTCCTCCGGTCATTATTAGAAATGCTTGAGCACATGTTCGTCCTCCTAGTTCCACTGTCGTTTCGAATCTACGTGTTGTTCTTCGTGTGCTTCCATCCGCCAGTCGTATCAACCTCCTTTCGTCCCCTTCGCTTTCCTCCTTTTGTAGTTTCTTTGCTGTTTCCTCGTTGATCATGCATCTTATGGCCCCTGTGTCGATGATTACCTCCATCATAGTTCTGCCGATCTTGGCCCAGCCTAGGAGTTTTTTTTCTTCGTATATTAGATGGATTGTGTCCCGCTTGAGATGGTCTGGGCCTCGGGAGTTTGGCGGGTGTCTCCCGAGCCCTGCGCATTTTCCGGCGCCCTCATACAGCAGTCTATTGTCCAGACTCCTTGTTTGTTACAGGTCCAACAGAATATGATCGGTTCTTTATTACATGTTCTGGTTTCATGCCCCATCTGCCCGCATCTGCGGCATTTTGGTCTCCAAGTTGTGTTGTAATATGCCTGGTTGTTCGTCCCGTAGCCTTTCGTCCCGTAGCCTTCGAGAGTTCCGCCTCTGTTTCCAATTTTTCGAATTCCTCTGCTGTGATTATGAATTCTGTTAGGGTTTTGAATTTACTTCTTTTCACGTAGAGTTTAATGGGTAGACGGTACCTTGGTACCTTGGTGACATGAATTTTTCCTTGAGTTCCTCTTTCGCCTCCTTCCATGAATTTACTGGTATTGGTTTTGTATGCCACCAGTCTAATGCGCTTTCTTCCAATATCACTGGTATTGCAAAAACCAAGTGGTCGTTCTCTATTCCGAATGTCTCTTCTAATTCCTCCATTCTGCTCAGGAACTCCAGCAGATCTCCTTTCCCTGTGTAGGTGATTTCCTAATTGCGTATTCGTTCAATAATTGCCACTGCTTCCGGCGATCCTTTCCGTATCTATTTCGGGAATGGTGATTTTTTCGTTGCTGTTCTTGCTTCTCCTAGACACCTCCATGGTATGCTTGCTTCCGTTTGCTTTTGGCGTTGGCAGTCTGGCCTGATCCGTCCGGTTTCTTCCTCCTCCACCGTGGTTTCTATGTGTGGGATTCGTCTTGGTGATTGTCTTGTGCTTTTTTTTGGAGTTGCGCTTCGTGATCTCCTGTTTTGTGTCTCACTTGTTCCCAGCTGTTCTAGTCTCTCCTTTGTATTTCCTGGTAGGTCTGTTCGTTTTATGAATCGTATCAATTGCTTCTTTAAATTTTCCGTCTTTTTTCCTCGTGTTTCCAAGCCGACTTCCTCGCAGTAGTTTTCTTACTCTCCTTTTGTTGCCTGATTGATCCGCTGCTCTACCATCTTGACCACTTCTGAGATATTCGTATGCTACCACAACCTGCTCGGGCGCCACTGTGACGTTGCTTCGGCCGGGGTATGCTCGCCGCGCCGGGGTTTACAGAAATTGATTGGTTTCTGGGTGTGGGTGTGTGTTCCCTGTAGATTAGCTATAATTAAGGGATCTCGGGTTCAAGAAGAAGGCGTGGGTTGGTAGTTTAACAAGATTTTATTATTCTTAAGATTACAGAGTGAGTCTGTATCGTCTCGGGTACTCCGGATGGGTCTTCCTTCTCACTTGGCTACTCGGCCGCACGTGGCTGTTTGCTGCATGCTGGTCGTCGTCGTCGGTCGTGGGTCTCGGGAACGGGTAGTACTCCAGAAGGCTACCCGCTCCTTAATGGCAAAGGGCGTTAAAGTGGTAAAACACGCTCCGAGAAGAAGTATCATTGCAGGGGTACAACACACCCTGTAGAGGAGTAGCGTTGCAGGGGTAAACCACACCCTGTGGAGAAGTAGCGTTGCAGGGGTAAAACACGCCCTGTAGAGAAGGATCGTTGCAGTGTTAAAACACACCCTGTAGAGAAAATTCGTTGCAGGGGTAAAACACGCCCTGTAGAGAAGGGTCGTTGTAGGGGTAATACACGCCCTGTAGATTAATATATTAGGAATTGGGGAATGTATTTAGCAGGCAAGTGTTTAAAGTAGGGATCTACCTTTTGGTACTTTGCACAGCCCAGAAAATATTGAGAGATGACGAAAACAAATTTTACCTGAACAAATACCGTTTGGTACGTTGCTGGCCCAACTGCCAAAATGGGATCCCAAGAAAACAAAAGGGCTGTTTATTTTAATTTTGCCGAGTGCTAGGTATGGAAATGTATGGGATATATACCCTACCTGATCATGTCCATTTGGTCTGTAAGTGGTGTGAACAGTTTCTTTTATTCCTTATACCTAATCCTTAGTGTGGATAAATATACATAAATAACTGTTAAGGTCAAAGGTTGACATTTTTTCCACAGGTCTCACACAAACTAGCCCTGTGTCGCTTCTACCTACTCATAGAAAAGGATATATAACTCTATACCTTTAGTATCCCTGCCCCAGTGTAGTTCTGACTTCCATCATAATACTATTGTGTGTGTTCAAAAAATACCACTTGTTTATAATTAAAAGCAATTGAAATGCATAACCCAAGCTGTTCATTTTAATGTGCTTATATTTCGGTCTTCTTTTGGTTTCCAAAAAATTTGATTTGGCAGCAGAGTGCATTGGGCTTATCCGAAACAATCTGGTCAAGGCATTACCCTTCCTGCTCCTCCTTTAGGGCAAATACCACCACTAAAACGCAAAAAAGAGGAAACATCTTCTTCTTTTTCCCACGAAACAACGGATTCGAGTAATGGCCATCCAGGAGAATATAAATATTGCAAGCCTCTTTCACAGGAACAATTGAACGATTTGGTGAAGATCCTGGATCTTCCTAAAAGTAAAGCCCAGCTCCTTGGATCTTTTTTAAAGAATGCCCTTTTATTGAAGGAAAATGTCAATTCCGTACAATTTATTTGGTTCACGCACAATTTTATTCGACTAAAGATGACATGTGCGTTTGCCACGACATTTTCGGACTCTTCAAGCAACTAGGTTAAGTTTACGACCCAAAAGATTGGAGGTTATTTGTTGACAGCAGTAGGGAAAGTTTAAAGGCTGTTTTGAGTAAGTTCTTGATACTCTCTGTACAGTTGAATTCTAGAAGTTTACCCAAGCAGTTGTTAGCGGAACAGCTTGGCTGTTTGTGCGACGTCTCGAAAAACAAAATGGAGTCTACCAACGCAGAACACCCTGACGGGAATCCAGATTTAATGCCGAGCCCGACATAAATATACTTAATTACAACCACACTCCATTGAAAAACCCACTACACACAGACGTCTTCTTTTTTTACGTGCGTACCGTTGAAATTTCAAATTATCCGCTCTAATACAAACACAAAAAAAAAAACGAGGGTTAACGTTGTGAGCCGCGTCTACGGTATATATTACGGTATATCAGTATATATGTATGTAGGGTTGTTAATTATAACAATGTTTATTGGTATGAGTGTAATGTAGGTTTTACAATAGTTTCGGTGGTTTTTATATCCGTCCCGGATGACAACAGCTACTCGTTCTCCTCGACAAACTTCCACAGCTTGAGATTGTCACAGCTAGTCGCTGTCACACTTGGTCCTTCGACGTCCAGGGCTGCTTTCTTTACGTCGTATCGGCCGTTACGCTTGACGCTGATGATCTCATACGGACCCATGTATGGGCTAGCCAGCTTACGACCGGCAACAAATTGTGTTCGCTTAATAGCGACGAGGTCGCCTAATTTATAGCCATGCTCGACACGTCGTTTCTTGTCGAAGTTGGCCTTGTACGTCTTCTGCGCCTCCTGAATGTTGTGCTTGGCTTCGTTTCGCAACATAAGACGATCGTCGTTGAACTTCTCCACTAGCTCCTGATTTAGTAATTCTATTAGTCGGTCTTCGGCTTTGGTATTCATCTTTGTGCCGAACATAATTTCAAACGGTGATACTTTCGTCGACATGTGAATGTGGGAGTTAATTGCTTTTTGCACAGACGGTACATACTTGAACCACTTTGACGGCTCTTCTGCTGACAACTTTGCTATGATCGATAGGATCGAGCGGTTGACTCTTTCGACTTGCCCGTTTCCTCTGGCAACTCCAGTTGTTGACCACACATGTTCTACCATGTTGGCGCTGAGGAACTCTGTAAATGCGTTGGCTTATCACGCGTCTCGGAAATAAAAATTTGTTGGACCACTCGCTCAGCTTCTTGATCACCTCTTCGCAGCCTGTAGACAGACGAACTTCGAAAATCCGTCAACTACTGCCAGAACGAACTTGTACTGTTTCGACGTCGCATCCATCGGACCCAAGTGATCGATATGCACCGTGTGGAGTGGTACATCGCCTTTGTCGATGCAATGCAACAGCCCTTCTTGCTTTCCCGTCTTTTTGCTGTGAATTATACAACTTATACAGTTAGATATAAAATTATTTACCTTCCCCTCTAGGTGGGGGATGTAAAACTGCTGCTGAATATTGTGCATCGTTTTGCGTGTTGCAAAATGACCAGTATTGTGTGCAGTCTTGATCACCTCGCGCTCCATCTGTTTTGGGATGACCAGTACTTCATTTCCGCCAACTTCTTTGTAAAGCAGTCCACCTTTCATCTTGTAGTTTTCGTAGGCACCGTCTTGTAGAACTCGAACAATTGCTTTGACACCATCGCCGCTCTGCTGCGCCTTCCTTAATCGTGATGATAGCTCTGATGTAATGACGTAGACATGAGGATAACGGCTTAGTGAGTCCACATGTTTCATTTTGTCTGCCGCTCGATGTTCCATTTCGAAGTCGAAGTCCTGCAAGTGGAGTACCCACTGGGCCACTTCTCTTGGTATGTCCATCTTACTCGTCGTCTGTTTAAATGCAATACAGTCTGTGACCAGTTTAAACTTTATTCCCAGCAGATAATGTCTAAACTTTTTCAGTGCCAGATATGCTGATTTCACCTCCAGTATGTAACTATGTTGCTTAGATTCAGCTTGCGTCGTCTTTTTGCTCCAGAAATACACCGGGTGGAGCTTACCGTCGAACATCTGTAATAGAACTGCTCCGTAGCCATCTTTAGAAGCGTCAGTGTGTAGCTCGGTTGGGGCCTCCCTTATGTAGATCCGCAAAACAGGCTCGGTTACCAGAAAGGATTTCAACTGCTGGATCGAACGCTCTTCCTCCGGTCCAATCTTGAAATCGACGTCTTTTTTTAAGACGTTTGTGAGTGGGCGTGCTACCTGGGCATATTGTGGCACAAATTTTCGAAAAAATCCTGTCAGACCCAGAAACGCTTGGACGGCCTTGACGTTTTTCGGCGTAGCGAAGTGATTTACTGCTGATAATAATAATGTCATCCATATATAGTTGCATAACGTCCTCATTAATAAGCGGCTGGAAAATATGATTTACAAACCTTATAAAGGCTGCTGGAGAGTTTGTAAGTCCAAACGGCGCCTTGTTGAATTCAAAAAGTCCTTCACGAGTAACAAACGCAGTATAAGCTTTGCTGTCCTCTTCCACGGGCACATGAAAAAACCCATTTTCCAAATCCATAATAGTGAAAAACTTTGCTGCTTTGAGTTTCTCTAGAACGTCGTCTATCATTGGAACGGGAAAACGATCTCTTAACACCATGCTATTTAGCTTCCGATAGTCAACGCAGACTCTCAACGTTTGATCCTTCTTTTTGACTATTACAATTCTGCTCGCCACGTGAGAAGTCGATTTGCGTACAATACCCTGATCGAGCCACTCCTCAATCTGTTTCTTAACGGCTGTTGCTTCATCTCCAGATAAGCGGCTTGGCGACTGGCAAAAAGGTTTAATTAATCCATCTGGAATGATCTTCAGCTCTATTGGGCATTTTGCTGGCTCCTCGGCTGACTTATAACTGTTTTCCACTAGCTGCTCGATGTTCTTCTGATATTGGGGTGGAGCTACAAAATCTCCTGGAGTTTCGATTACATTATAAACCATGTTATACTGTTCTTCCAACTTTTTCTGCTGTTCCAGGCTTAAAAACGAGATTCCGTTCGCATCGGCCATAAGCGTGAACTTCTTTATAAAATCGTAGCCCAACAGTCCATCGCATTCCACTGTATAGTTGGGAACCACCAGGAACTTGTGATCGGTTCGCAACTGATCTACTTCTATTTCGGCGTGAAAAAATCCAATCGGCTTTGTGTTCTTGTTTCCTAAGCCCCGCAACGTTGATGAACTTTCAAGAATTTCCACATTGTTTAACTTCTTTAACTTCTAGTTCGTAAATAGCATACTAGCGCTTTATACGACTGGCACCGATACATCGCAATTTTTAACTCGTTTTTGATTTGCATTCCGTTTACGATATACCGCAATACCGCTGCTTCTTCAATATTTCCGACGCTTGCCATCTTTTTCATGCTCAGCATATATTCGTAGAATGTTTCCGACTTCTGCATTTTCCGATTTCGCAACAATTGGTGGATATCCGCACTATTGTTCGTGTCAAATTCGTTTATTAATTTTTCTTTTAAGTCGTAAAAATTGGACACGCACTCGGATTCTAAGAACAGCTTTGCCGCGCCACACATTTTGCCTCTGGCCTGAACATATTTTTGTTTTTCCGACACCTCGTAAGCCTATGCATGATGTTCGAAAATTTCAAACCACTTTTGCACGGGGATCAAAATCGCTTAAGATTTGTCCGAAATTATCAGCCGATATCTTTCCCTGATTCTCTCTGCGCTCATCCACTTCTATTTTGAGCGTCAATAGCTGCATCATTTTCTGCATACTGGCGTTCATGTTTGCAACGCCTTCTTCTTCCATCTTTTCGTTCTTTTCTACTCCGATTTCACACTCTTTTTCCACGTCCGACAAACTTTTTTCCAGCAGCAGCAAATTCTCTCGTTCCTCGTTCTCTCCTTCTACTCCTTTCTCTTTCTTTGCCGGTGTACGTCTGGTTCTTGGCATCTTCCTTTTCGTTTACTGATCGTGTGTATTGCGCGCCGACACAAAACCAAAACCAACAACAGCAACGGCGACCGAATTGTTCTCTTTCGTTCTATTTTCGTGTATTGCGCGCCAGCTCAAAACCAACACCAACAACAGCAACGGCGACCGAATTGTTCTCTTTCGCGTATGTCTATGATCGTGCGTACCGCGCGGCGGCACAAAATCAAAACCGACAACAGCAACGCTGACCAAATCTGTCTCTTTCGCTCCTTTTTTCCGTTTGTCGTGTGTATATGCACGACGCCACAAACGAACAACAACCGAATTTCACAACGACTTTTCGCTTTTTTGGGCGAATTACTGTAATTTCGCGACTGTTCAACTGCACAACTTTACAACTTTAGTTGAAATTACAAGTAAAACGCACCATCAACTTTAGACGACTGAGACTGCTACACTTTTACACAAATCCGCGCATTCAAAACTGGACGAGCCCCCAAATGTAGGGTTGTTAATTATAACAATGTTTATTGGTATGAGTGTAATGTAGGTTTTACAATAGTTTCGGTGGTTTTTAATATACTAATGTAATAGTTCATTTCGGCTTGCAACTGACGACTTGATCGCACGACGGGTAACAACTCAAAAATAATCGTTCGGCTCCCTCGCGTCGGCTGGCTCTCGCTGACGACGGCTCTCGCGCTCTCGCTGACGACCGCTCTCGCGCTTTCGCCATCGGGATAGGGTACGCGAGCTCACGGAGGGACCAGACTTCTTACATGTATGCGAGCTTACGATATATGTAATTTATTACATGTTCGCAAAAGGGACAAATTGAATTTTAGCCAAAAAAAAAAAAAAAATTAAGTCGTTTTTCACATCTGCCTCTTCTATATGTCTGCATCTACTTCCTACATATACATACACGGATGTGTGCGAGAGAGAATGAGTCAGCGCTTGGAAGGCCACTGAAATTTAATTTGTTCATTCTGGCTATACTAATGATCCGATCCGATTCAACACTCTGATATATATGGTAATTTTCTATGATTCTGTGTTTTTGGTTTTCCTGTATCTTTAAAATTGTGGATTCCACAGATTTTCGTCCCTTGTGGGGGCGGAAGGAGGCATGGCCAAGTTTTGAAACAAACTCGTCACGGTTTGGTATCACAGGAGCTTGCAGGAGGCGGGGCGAAATTTTGAAATACACATGTAACAGCGTGATATGACAGGAGCCTGGATACAAAATTTGGTTGCTCTAGCTTGTATAGTCTCTGAGCTATAGGCGCTAATGAAGACGGACGGACAGACAGAGAAATTAATCATTTATAGATATATTGGGGAGCAAAAGTGATTCCGTACTTATAATCACTAACTTTCGTCGCCCACAACAGCTTAACGAATAAAGCAAAGCAAACCATTTAATTTTTCCATACCAATGACTTCATCCTTAACAAATAGGCAACAATATCAAAAATTAATGAGAAGTTTTCAAAGAGTAACAAAACCAGAAGCAAAACAACTCGCATGTACTCATCGACCATGTCTTCGGGGGATTGACGCTGACATCGACGCATCATCAGATGAGTCATCGAGTGCCCATACAGGGGCATTGTGCGCATGTCCAAACCTAAGAGGAATAAATAAGTTGCTACATATGTCCATATGTATGTGTGCATATTTCAATAAACATTGAGTCCAGTTGATGCTAAGATGTTAGCATAGAGCATTAAAAATGCGTAACTATTGGACTTTTCGGATGATTGTGTGTATTTGTAAGTTTTACGGCCAATAATTTACATAAGAATATATGTATATACATATGTAACTCCTGTGGATATTTAAATCGTTTTTATATGAAATTTTTGTATATAGTACTTTCACGAGAAACGGCTCCACAAAATACATATTATGATGAAAAAGTGACAATTGTAGAGTCTGCTAATATAAGTAATGAATATAAGGCGCTAAATAGAGGACCTTATTTTGATACTTCCGCCACGAAAAATGTGACATCTCTAGTTGGAAAAACGGGACACCTGAACTGTCGAATAAAGAATCTGGGCAATAAAACGGTACGTCATCATTGAACACTTTTTTCTGTGTAAAATATTTTAAGATAATTTATACAACAGGTATCATGGATACGTCATAGGGATTTACATCTTCTAACTGTATCAGAAAGCACTTATACATCGGACCAGCGATTTACTTCCATTTACAATAAACAGACTGGAGACTGGTCTTTACAGGTGTGTGAAATGCAGAAACATAATTAAAACAAGACCACCTGTAATGAGATTCCCGTTACTTAAAAACAAGTATGCAGATATCGCATAAGTTGAACTAAATGAAATTGAATTCCAAATAACTCTCTTACAATAAGGAGTAAAGACAGTTATTTACAAATGGCATTTTATTTGCACTGTTGTAACTGCTGTAACAACGCAATGAACAGGAACCTAGTTTGTTCATTATAACTTCAGACTTAATAAAGTCGATTTTTTATATATTGTGTTTTCAATTAGCGGAACACTTTTAGGAATCTGTCCTGCTAATATTACTTTTAGCCCTTTCACGACCAGTGTTGGCTATAGACAACATTGTATTGAAATGAGGAAACAGTAGTTACCGATATTTTTTTAAAGACATTGCCTACGGGCAACATTGGTCCTGGTATACAAAATATTAAAACACTTATTTTGCTAGACATGCAGCCCAAAGGTTTAACTCAATCGGAAATTCGCGGATTTACTAATTTGATTTGGATGATTCTGGAGATTCCGGGCGAAAATCCTGGTGATCCCCCCCAACCCACCCACTCTCCACATTCCTCCCCCTTATTTTTGTTTAATCAAAAGGCTACTTTTTTGAGAATACAAGAAATAATTGAAATCATAAAAAAAATGGACAATCCAGTGTCAAAACCAATAACATCAATTAATTAAATTGTACACAAAAATTAAGCCTGTTAAGTCTCTCCTGTTCTATTAAAGATTTTAAGTGGTTCTTTATTAACTTTAAATCAAAATTATGAATCAATTGAAATATTTCAAAATTATAAATTTTTTTCAAAATGGTTACATAAAGCGGAAAACAATTTTTTTTTACTTAAAACCACATAAGATTCTTCTAAACTTAAATCCGCAGCGTATGTTATCGCTAAATTCATTGCATGATGTTCAAGTTCAAGTTAAAAAGTTAAAAACTCAAAATCCTAAGAAACATTACGAAGTGCTTTAAATCTCCATTTCAGTTGTTGAATGATGAGGTCTATTGATTCCAAAAATTGCATCCGAAATTTATCAGTCTCAGATAAGTCTTCATTTTCATCAACAGCCTCACACTCAAATTTCCTCTGGAATTTTCGTTTTCCGATTGTGTTAACTTCAGTCTCAGAACCCAAACTTGTTGCCAAATCCAGACTTTCTTTTTCAAAAATTTCAAATTTTTCATTTCTAATTTTGGTTATTGTACTTTAAAGGGTTTTAATAAGATTTATGTTATTCCAAGCAATCAAACTGCATGTGAAATTGCCGCATTTATAGAACAAGAGAGCGGATGGTTCTGAAGCTCTATCTCTCTCAGGCTTTCGAACACAATTTCAAGAAAGTACACGCAGAAAACAAGATGAAAATACACAAGGTAGTCCATTCTCTCTCATACTCTTAAATCAAGCAAAAGCAACGAAGCTCTCTGTTTTAATGAGCAAGATAGGCCCCGATAAGAGAACGCTTTATGAGACGGGACCACCTTGTATAACTTCATCATGGCAGAAAAAATTTAGTGCACAATTTTTATGGCGTTACTCAGCTTACTATATATATTGTCTTCGCTTCGCTTATGTGGTGCTTTGTGTTTTTATTATACCCGGTACTCGAAGAGTATAGGGGTATATTAGAATTGTGCCAAAAGTGGATGTGTGTAACACCCAGAAGGAAGCGTTTCCGACCCCATAAAGTATATATATTCTTGATCAGCATCAATAGCCGAGTCGATATAGCTATGTCCGTCCGTCTGTATGTCCGTCCGTCCGTCTTCATTAGCCAGAGACTGTAAAAACTAGAGCAACCTAATTTTGTATCCAGACTGCTGTCCTATCACACTGTTACAAGTGTATTTAAAAATTTCGCCCAGCCCCGTTCCGCCCACACCAAGGACGAAGATCTGTGGCATGCACAATTTTAAAAATAAGAGGAATCTAAAACCGCAGAATCATAGACAATAACCATATCTATCAGAGATATCTATCTCTCACACACCGGGGTAGGTGCTACTCAGTCAGTATATATGTATGTGAGCTTACAATATATGTAATTTATTACATGTTCACAAAAAATTGAATAATTGCCAAAATAGGTAATTTAGAGACAAAAATAAAGACGAACCCTTTCCATTTTTGTTTTCATTTGTTTTCTATATCTGTCTACTCTACATTTCTACATACGTCCTAACTACGACTCGGGGAGATGTGTACGAGAGAGAGAAAATGAGTAAGCGCTTGGAAGGCCACTGAAATTTAATTTGTTCCTTCTGGCTATATGTATGATCCGACCTGATCCAGATTCAAAACTCTGATAGATATGGCTATTCTCTATTTATTTGCGTTTTTGTTTTCTTGTATCTTAAAAATTGTGGATACAACTGGTTTTCGGTTTTTGTGGGGGCGTAAGGGGACGTGGCGAAATTTTGAAATACACTTGTATTGAAGTGATATCACAGGAGCATGAATAGAAAGTTTGGTTGATCTAGCTCTTATAGTTTCTAAGATCTAGGCGCTCATCTGGACGAACGGGCATAGAACCCACCCCGGTGTGTGAGAGTGAGCGAGAGAGAACGATGCATTTCGAAATGGTTTTCTTCATTGTGGCTATATTTATTATTCGATTTGATCCAGATTCAACACTCTGATAGATATGATCATTTTCTATGACTCTGCGTTTTGGTTTTTCTGTATTTTCAAAATTGTGGATTTCATTGTGGATGCGGAAGGAGGCGTAGCCAAATTTTGAAACAAACTCGTCATGGTTTGGTATCACAGGAGCTTGGATAGAAAGTTTGGTTGATCTATCTTTTATAGTCTCTGAAATCTAGGCGTCACAAAATTCGATCAGGCATAGCACCCACCCTGGCGTGTGGGAGAGAGCGAGAGTGAACGATGCATTTCGAAATGGTTTTCTTCATTGTGGCTATATTTATGATTTGATCTGATCCAGATTCAACACTCTGGTAGATATTTTCATTGCCTACGATTTTGCGTTTTAAGATTCCTCGTGTCTTTAAAATTGTGCATGCCACAGATTTTCGTCCTTTGAGTTGTCGGAAGGGGGCGCGGCGAAATTTTTAAATACACTTGTAACAGTGTGATAGGACAGCAGTCTGGATACAAAATTAGGTTGCTCTAGTTTTTGCAGTCTCTGGCTAATGAAGACGGACGGACGGACGGACGGACAGACAGACATAGCTATATCGACTCGGCTATTGATGCTGCTCAAGAATATATATACTTTATGGGGTCGGAAACGCTTTCTTCTGGGTGTTACACACATCCACTTTTGGCACAAATCTAATATACCCCTATACTCTTCGAGAACCGGGTATAATTACCATATTTATCAGATTTGAGTCTGGATCAGATCGGATCATTAGTATAGCCAGAAGGAACAAATTAAATTTCAGTGGCCTTCCAAGCGCAGACTCATTCCCTCTCTCTCTCGCACACAGCCGTATCTGTATATGTAGGAAGTAGATTTGGACATGTAGAAAAGACAGATGTAAAAAACGTATGTAAACAAAAATGGAAAAATGGAAACATCCAATATATAAAAATCTTCGAAAAGGTTCGATCTAATTTTTTTTTTTCCTTTTTCCCAAAAATTATATTTGTCCCATTTGCGAACATGTAATAAATTACAACAAGCTCACATACTTATATACTGACTGAGTACCGGGTATAAAGTAGAGCCGCGGCCGTAGACGTGGCTCACAACGTTCCCCCCCGTTTTTACATAGGTTAAGCATAGGGCCCCAGTGGTGGCAAAAATTTGTGTCGGTTTCTAACGCAGTTGCGTCTATTCGATATATTCGATTGTTTTTGTGCTTAACAGCACATTTTCGTACTTTTCTGCCTATCAGCACTATCACCTATCCTACCACTAGCAACAACAAAAAATAGCAGATCAAAAATCAAATTTTAGCGCGTAAAAATTATGGCTGACAGAAAGGTACAAATATATCTATAGTCCTTAAAAATTCTGCTGGCATAAACTCGTCAGCGAGTTTAAGCAGTCTCTTCCCAACAAAATTCCATCAATATCCTTCACGCAATGGCCTTGGACACACCGAATAGATTCCCTATTATGCGATATTCCGAAGTGGATCCCAGGGAATATAGCGCTATGGCTATCCTTTTCTCCAAAGGGATCGCCCGTCGAAAATTCGTATCCTGCTTTCGGAGATTAGGCAGCAGTCCCAAAAGATTGTCGAAAAGTACTCCTCTTCATGCGGAAGTTGTCTTCAAAACAACGCGTCGGAGTTTTTTACAACATCTTTCTTCCGAAACGAACCATATCATAAAAGAGAACATTATCACCCTTTTATTTACAAGGGTCCAAAGGCGTGGAGGACATTGCAGTTTCAAGAAAAATTGTGACTTCTCTGCAGATGACCCTGCCGGTTCCATGCATTGCAAAAGATTTTCTTCACTTTGCGCCACCGCAGATAAAAGAATCAATTCTTTTTGTTTTATTTTGCTCATAATTAACTTTTTTTATAAAATAATTTAGCTATGAATAGAACAGCATGTTCTCGATCTGTTTAATTTTACGTCAGGGACAGCATGCGCGTATACTTAATAAAAAATATACCATTCAGGCCCAATGTTACCCGTTACTGGCAGCGCCAAGTATCGTTGCGTTTAACTGCACCAAAATTCGCAAGGGCTTAGAAGTTCAAACGGTAGAAGCGAATGTTAAGCAAGGCGGATGACAGAACCAAGCGACAAAAGGGAGAAGATCAAGACGGGGCGAAAAAGCCAAAGCGAGCTGCTAGAGTGTAAAGTGGAAGAGCGTACAAGTTTTATTTATTTATTTATTCTTTCTTCCATATATTCTTATTGTAAATCAATCATCTCATTACATTTGTCACCCGTAATATTATAACTTACAACGCTTATTAAACAACATATGAATTACGAAAGATCAGCTGAAAGACACTTATTTAACGTACCCCCATATTTTGAAGCTTTGCCTGGCGCGCCAATATTCTAAAAAACTATACCTGCTCTAGCGGAGTGCAAGTCGAATCATTGCGACCGACAGATAGAGCATCGGCGTGCGACACTGATAACTGCGTCACAAGAGATACAACATTTCAGGTGAGGCAGTTGGACAGAAGGGCTAAGCTCCATCTGCGCCCCCATGCGCGTTCAGCACTGCCTCAAGCAGGAGGTCTCATGAGCTCTACGGTACTGAACGGAGGTTGGAACAGAGCAGTTCCCAACTGGAGCGATGGCCAAATTTCAGGATTCATAGGAGCAAATCGGATTGGAATGCCTTTTGGGCTGAGACCGAACGAGACAATGCCGATCGGTGCAATGTCTCATCCACTGAGTGACCAATCCGTATGGGCGAAACCCCTTCATTCATGCCCCGACTGCACAGCATTATCCGTACGAGCCAAAATATTTGAGGTCCGTAAGCGTACGGGAAAAACCAAGCGGTCGCGCCAGCGGGGACAGTGAGATGCCTGGGCATATCCCAGGCGCATATTCATAGCGAACTTTTAGCAATCTACAGAACGCTCTGCATTGCGATCAGCAATCAGCGATCAATAAAATCCCATGAAGCTACAAAATTGCCTGAAAGGTGCTGCTTTGGAAGCAGTACGAGGAAAATTAATGATGCCAGCAACAGTTCGACTAGCCTAGACTAGACTTTTCGAATTTTATATGGCCGACCAGAGGCAATATATCTTACCCTACAAACGAAACTACGATTGGTACGGGCTGCGAAATCAAGCGTCATCGAAAGCCTAGTACGACTGGCGTTGTCGGTGCAAAACTATCGTGCGACCGTCGTCGCGATAGGACTGTCCGCCTATCTGAACGATCCAATGTTACTTCAAGACCTTGTGGAGAAACTACCATTCGACGTGAAGCTCGACTGGGCAAGACAAAGCGCTGGACTTCCGGGGGTGAATATCGCAGTTTTTGATGACAGTTTTGAGCACCGTGATGCCAGTAGCATTTGAGAAAGAGTTTTTCTCAATGAGAAGAATCCAAGAGTCCGGCTAATGGTACATAACGACAGAAACGCACAACCGCCTTGGCGTAAATGCAATGGGATCCTCAAACTGGAGTAATGTAAGCAGTTTCTAGAACTAGAGAGTTCAGGTAGATGGAACTTCGTTAAAGAAAGTAAGTTATGCTGGAGGTGCCTTGGCAAACATTATATAAGGCACTGTAGGTCAACAAAAGTATGCTCCATCGATGGATGCGCGAGAAAGCATCATTTTCTTCTTCATAGCAACAATCAGCAAAGTACCAGGGTAGAGAACAAGAAGAACGAAGGAGATACAGTCCAACACACAATGCAGAACAAAGCTGCGCTCTTTAAAAATGTCCTCTTAACATTGTATGAAACGAGCGGCCAAATGCAAGTGTTTGCATTGATAGAAGGATCAGATTGTACCCTGAACGAGACCGAGATAACGGAGAAATTAGGCATCGACGGCCCTTCGGACGAGCTACGCTTACGCTGGACTGGAGAAATCACACAAAGAGAAGCATAATCCAAACGGGTAAGGTTAACGATATTTCCAAGGGACACAAGGGACAAATCACGTTTCAGAACGTGAGAACAGTTAAAAGCCTGGATCTGTCGAAGCAGACGCTGGACGACTCAATCCTAAGATCACATTCGCACCTGGAAAAGCTACCGATACTCGGTTAGAAGGATTTAAGAGCGACATTTATCATGGGATTGGACAACGTGAAACTTGGAGTACCACTGGCCGTGAAAGAGCGCAAGGATTCGGAATTTATTGCCGCCAAGTACCGCTTGGGGTGTTCGGTTTATGGCCGCAGAAAGGGTGACGTGCCGACAAGCCCACGAGTAATGCATGTATGTGAATTTAATACCCATCCACAGTTGGACACTCTTATAAAGAGAGCTTCTCATTAGACGCGGTAGGCGTATGTATTTCGAAGAACAACCTCAGGTATAAAGTAGATGAACGAGCCAACTCGACTTCATTGCCTAGAATCCCGTATGGCACGCAACAAAGAGCTACGAGACTTCGTAAATAAACAGATTCGAAGTTATGAAAACAACGGCAACGTCCACTCAAAGTGGTCGAAGGGAAGGTAAATGGTCAAAGAACCAAAATAAAAGAAAATAAAGACTCGTGTGGTACGCAGCGGCCAAGGTGAATGGTACTGTTCTTAATTCAATGCTACTGAAATGGCCAAACCAATTGCCGTCGCTAGTAGAAGTAATATCGCGTTTTCGAAAAAGCTCATTGGCATCTGCGGAGATATCAGAGAAATGTTTCACCAGGTTATAATACGCGCGGAGGAAAAAAGTTCGCAGCAATTTCTATGGTGACAAAAGTCGAGAACCGCATAGGAACGTAATGAGCGTAATGACTTTCGGCGCTTCTTGTTCCACAGCAGCAGCAACCTACGTGAAAGATAGGAACGCAGAAAGTTTCATCGAGGAACAACGAGAGGCGGTAGAGGCCATTACGTATCATCAATTCGTGGCGCTGCGAATGGGGGAATCCCTGGAGAACTCGGACATATCAGAATGGAAATGTGTTCCAACCGCACTGAAAGTAGCAGACGATGGAACGAAATGGACGAAGGAATCGAGTTTTCACCGAAAAGCTGGACCACCGGCGGGGCGCCGGAGATGGGCAATCTACCACCGGAGAGGCTAGCAATTAACGAGCTACCATTTACAAACACAGGCATCGACTACTTTGTACCACTGGAAGTAAACGTAGGAAGGCGACGTGAAAAGCGATGGCGGGTAATATTCACGTGCGAGCAGTACACATCGAACTGGCGAATTCCTTGTCTACAGATGGAACAGTTCGTAGCCCGTCGAGGCGTCCCTAAGAATCGTATCGGATAACGGGACAAACTTTAGAGGAACGAGCCGACTTCTACAGCAAGAAGTTGAAAGAATCTCATCAAATGAATTAGAAAACAAAATACCCGCAAATAGAATGGTCATTCATACCCCCAGGAGCATCCCATATGGGAGGTGCAAGGGAAAGAATGATCAGATTCGTCAAACCCATACCAGCCGAAATATTGGAGGAGACACATGTACAGGAACTGGTGTTGAGAGCAGCACTGGCAAAAATGAAAATATGCTAGATTCCAGACCCCTGACTTACGAACCATTGGAGAGTCCGGAAGCCGACGTACTTACACCGAATCACTTCCTAAGAGTAGAAACTAGTTTGATGGGCGCGAAAAACGATAGTAGCGCGATTGGAGATCTACTTGGTAAGAGTTTTCGCATTGCAGGTCGGATTGTGGACAGCTTCAGAAAACGATGGCTAAATTCTGACGCCACGAACCAAGTGGCATGGGCCCCCAACTAACCCCATCTAACTAGGAGACGTCTTGGTTCTAGCCGAAGTAACAAGCACCAGAGCACAGTGGAGGAAAGGCGTCATCATGGATCTTCGAGTAGCATCCGGACTGCTTACCCAATCCATTGTTAAGCTGGCCAAGCTAGACGTGAAGAGAACGAACGCACACAAGGACCAAGGCGTAGGGAGGAATGTTACGGCATGAACCACAGTGTCAGCACCAAATATCGTTGCGCTTAACAGCACCAAGATTCTCAAAAGGCTTAGAAGTACGAAAGGCAGAAGCGAAAGTTAAGCAGGGTGAATGACAGAAGCATCGTCAAAAGGGAGAAGATAAAGACGGGGAAAAAAAGCCAAATCTAGCTGCTAGAGTGTAAAGTGAAAGAGCGTACAAGTTTCTTAGTCTTATTTTCCCTTTCGTTCAGTCATTCATTCTTTCTTTCATATATTCTTATTGTAAATCAATCATCTCATTACATTTGTCACCCGTAATATTACAAATTACAACCCTGATTAAACAACATATGAATTACGAAAAATCAGCTGGAAGGGACTCATTAAACGTACCCTCTAAATTTGGGGGCTTTACCCGGCGCGGCAATAGTTGCCTATAGGCGACATTTCGCTAAAGATGAATTAGGATGTGTAAGACTTTGAAATTTAGCTTTTTTATTATTTTTGTGGTCATATTAATAATAATATCACCTAAAATATTTTTAGACCCGTCCACTTTAATATTATATTTATCAAAAATTAAACATTTATATATGTAGTATGAATCCCATAAGAACAATTCGCCGAAAAACAAATCGTATAGTAACCTTTTTGTGCAAATGGTTATTTTTATTTATTCGCCATCGATCGCTATCTCTCACTGTCTCTTTTAACCACTAAGTAGCATCCGCCCGTTAAATCACTCCGCATTGGGTACCACTGCACGAGAAATAGTAATAGAGCAAGCGCAAGGCAGATGGTTCAGCATCAGAATATTGTTTCTTCATTATAGTTATAATAATTACCCCATCTCATCAAAATTCTGCTAACTTGAAAATAAATAACGTGTTACGATAGGGGCGTGCTTTGAAGTAATCTTGATACAGTGTTATATCACAGATATCACAGTGTGATATAGTCTTTGAAATGTGGACACTCATCATGACGGATGGTGCTGAACAAGAATATACATACTTTATGGGGTCGGAATCGATTTTTTCTGGCTGTTACATATAGACATTTACACAAATCTGGTGCACGAGTACGCCTAATACCTTTAAGTACCGTGTATAAAAAGTCAGAATCTAGTCTCCTCCAGCCTGGCAAAGGCTGAGCCCAGGGCATTGGTCCTTGTATTGCGACAAACAAAATCTTAAAGGCAAAAATGACTCAAAGATTAGGTTGTCATATCTATTTGTTTAAAGTGAACATTTTACTTACACTTGCTGTAATATATGAAAAATGAAAGTGGCAAAAATCGTCAGAGTACTTTTTATCGATTCCTGCCAGATAGACCAAGGAAAACGTAGAAGAAAAAGAGGGGGCTATCTCCACAACTCTCTCGTACTAGTTGGAATTGAATTGAGTGAGGGGCTGTTTCCGAATTCATTCGAATGCATTTTTTTTTACACACGGTACACAAATGGTATAGGAATATATTCGATTTTTGCTTGTTGTGTCTCATTTAATTGAGCTTTATATACAGCTTATATTTAAATATTTGACAATTCGAGCGAGGTAAGGCTGCAGCTAAGCAGCGCGCAGTTCAACCAAATCGGTCGCTGCAAAGATGCTGGTCGCTTCCCAGTTACTTGTTATTTTATCCCCACCCAGGGAGTTTTTCAGCTGTTGTCGCTGTGCTGCAAACCTGTCAAACAATAATATGACGTGCTCGGCATCCTCCTTCATGTTTTGCCCGCACCAAATGCACTCTGCAGGATCTTCCTGCCCAAAGCGATGCATGTAGCTGCAAAAGCAGCAGTGGCCGCTGAGTCAAGTAGAAGTTGACCTTCATTTCCACCCACTCGTCGATGGATGGAATGAGTTGGTGAGTCCAGCGTCCTTTAGTAGCAGTGTCCCAACGGACTTGCAACTTCTTGAGGCATTCAGGCAGAATGTCTACATTATGATGGATTAAGGTGTTAAGACCTTAAAAGAAAAGTCTAAAAACACTTGCGAGTTGAGTTGTAAATTCAAAATGATTTTTATTTTTCAGATTCTGACCTTAAATGTTATTTTTACAGCAATGTAGTATGTACAATCTTGTATTCTATTATTATAGCTAGATGTAGGCATGTAGAAAAGACAGATGTAAAAAACGATGTAAACAAAAATGGAAACATCTGATATATAAAAATCTCAGTAAAGGTTCGACTTAATATTATTTTTCTTTTTTGTCTAAAATTAAATTTGTCCCTTTTGCGAACATGTAATAAATTACAACAAGCTCACATACATATATACTGACAGAGTACCGGGTATAAAGTAGAGCCGCGGCCGCAGATGCGGCTCAAACGTTCCCCTCGTTATTTTTCAGATTTTGACCTTATATATAAATTTTACAGTAATGTTGGAGGTACAATCTTGTATACTATTATTATAGCTAGACACACGGAACGGGTACATCGTTACCGTTGGGGTGAAATTTTGAGTTCAATTATAAGTATTTTTGGACTACATTAGATACATAAGTGGCTCTAGTCCACTTGACTCGGTTTTGTCATGTGTGGTTCACAGATTATTTCTCTGCTCACACCCTAGCAGTCATAAATTACTTATTTTATGTACGTTCCTCAGTTATATATAGATCAGTTTTAGTGTTTACATCAGTGAGCGTGTGAAGACTTTTGTTCTTTAGATACAATATATTGTTCTGCTGGAACATAAGGAATTCCACAATATTGAATATTTTTCCTTAGACATTCCCAGATCCTAAAACAATGCTAAAGCGTCTTCAGATGTGTGCTTCCTCGGTTGTGTATTTGGTGGCGTGAAGATGCTATTCTTGATTCTGTTAATTCTCACTGGGCTTGTATTAGAAACAGCTTTTGTAATACATGACCTCTTGTTTTCCGTGTCGTTGGTATATTTGATTGACAGTGTCTCTGATAAAAGATCCGTATGTATATGACATGTTTAATCTTTGTAGATTTCTCTTTCTTGTATTATCTGAACAGTCATCCAAGGTTTTTGTTGGTCTTCCTTTGACTCGTCCTGTGGAGGTGGAGGGTCCATCCACAGGCAAAAAAGGGCTATCCCAAGTAATAAATCCCATACAAAATCATGTTTTGACCGTTTTTCAAGCGAGGTAACCTCACTTAAATCGATCTAGAAGCCAAATGCCTAAAAATCTCAAACTTGGGAACTTGTGATATTTGCACAAATTAACTATTTTGCAATGGGGGTAATTTTCAAAAAACTTAAAAAAATATAAAAAGTGCTCGCAGTAAAAAAAAAAATTATTGGCGCATAAATAATAATGTTAAGAACGTAAAACTTGCCTTAATTCCAAAAAAGAAGTTTTCGTAATTAGGTTTATTGTTCTTCAAAGGATGCCCGTCTAGAGGCGGTCTTGGGTTGCTTCGAGAAAAAAAATTTATTAGGTATGTTTGGAAGTGGAACATTTCAAGAGCTTGAACTGTAAAATAATCGCATAGATAAAGATTTCGGTCATCATACTTGCAAAACAGAGTTTTCTGGCAATAACGAAGATGATGGCGCAATTAATAGAGCAATAAATCTGTCTGATTCAATGCTATTATCCGAAATTTGTATAACCTATTGAGGCGAATAAGCGTTCCAAACTATACAAAACACAATGTCAAGAATTAAATTCACAAAATAAAACACCTTCGGATATTGTTATAATTTCGAAATATATTGCGGCGCAGGACACAATGTCATCCAAACTGGATCCTCAGACCTTGGAGCATTAGCAAACGTGGTCGTTCTATTATCACGCAACGTTTCAGGTTTTAAAAACCATATAGTGTATTTTGACAACTATTACACTTCACTGCCACTTCTAGATTATCTCAAATCACGCGGAATTCATTCCTTGGGGATTATTCGTTCAAACCGAATTCCGAATTGTAAGTTGCCAAGTGACAATTATATCAACAAACAACCACGTGGATATTCCACCGAATTTTGTGGATCTGCTGATGGTGTCGAAATTTCTTTATCAGCCTGGAAAGACAATAAGGCAGTGCGACTTGCATCGACCTACGTAGGCACGAATCCTTTTCAGAATGATCCAAACCCAATAAGAACACTATTGCCTTTTGTTCGAACCGAAAGAAAATTTGTTGACCATGAATATAACAGCCATATGAGTGGTGTCGACCTCATGGATGAACTTATTGGTTGATAAAAAATTCCTGTGAAGAACAATAAATATGTGAATCGACTGTTCATACATTTGCTCGACTTAGCCATGATAAACGCCTACATTTTGTTCAACTGAATCAACAAGCCTGATGCTAACGATATTCGATACCAGCTGCCAAATTTTCAAGCAGAGGTTGTGTATGTTCTTTGCACGCTTCAAAGTCCTTCGATATCGAAAGGTCCAGAATGCCCACGCCAAGCTCCTACAAAAAATGGTTCAGGGAAAAAATCTTATCTACCGTCTGAAGACGTTCGCTACGATCGAATCGACCATTTTCCAATTTTTACATCACGTTCTGGTAAAAAAAGCCTGTAAATTTCCTGGCTGCACCTCCGAAACTCAAATTATTTGTCGAAAATGCAATTTAAACCTGTGCCTTTCTCAGCAAAAAGACTGCAAAAATTTGGGCACAAGGGGGTTAATTTTTGACTTTTGCCACCTCTTTTCGTTTGATGTCCCACTGTGCGACGGCCAATTCTTTCTCCACCTTTAGAACAGCCAAATCGTCTGCTAAGCTAACTAGCACTCCGTGTGAGAGGCTTATGGCCGATATCTCGACTTCGGGTTAACACGAATAGGAACGTTAAAGTGTCCGATAACAAGAATTTGTTCTCTCAAGGTCATGTCAGGGTTAACTTCCAACCGGCAGCTGGGATCTGGTTAACTTCCAACCGGCGGTCGGCTGACCAATTGAAAATTTGACAGCTAAAAATATTGACAGCTGATTCCCTGAGTGCTTTTCAGGGCGAATTGTTCTTCTTTGTGCAGCAAATTTTTCTCAAGCCGATTTAACCCTTCCTTTCTAAAATGTCTTCGAAGCTCTCAACGAGGATATTCTCCTCCAGATCGGAAAAGTTTTTCTCTCGAACTTTATCTTTAGACATTTTTGCCAATCACGAACGAAAGTAAACAAAGCATAAACAGCTGATACAATAATTAAAGCATTCCTGAGCATTATGAGCCAAATTTCCTATCTCAACAGACTAACTAATGTCTTTGCATTGGAATGACAATTCTTCAAGTGCGAATTCCTCAAGTAACTGTACTTGACTAAGTGACTTTTGGCAGGCAGTAGATCCGGGAAATTGGCCTCAATTGGCTCGGGGGTATGCAACAACCTGCCTCCTAGCCTGATGACCGAAAATTTCCGCCTTTCTTCTGTAGTATTTAGTATGGAAGATCCAGGACTAAGGACCGTCACCAGTGATGCGAAATTGACTTCTGATTTAAAAAAAATATAAGAAACACTCGAATTGATTTTAGTTTGGCCGTACGAAAGTGCAACGTAATGAAAAGAAAAGTGAAATTCGTGCAAAGTACCAAAAAAAACACGCAACAAAACCCGCATACACATAACCAAAACTGCATCTCACACCCGTAACCGGTATGATCGTGTAAAATCCGCCAAAAATTCTACACAAGGAGCGTAAGGCATATAAATATGTATGTACAAGTTCGAAAAACAAAAATAATTAAAGAAAATTAAGACCTGAAGAGTCACCGACAACGCTATAAAGAGCGTACATCAAGAAAGTGGAATTAAAAAGGAAAAACGAGGCACCGACAAAGCTACAAAAAGCGTGCATGACTTGTACGAAGACCAGCACCGGCACCGGTGCCGCACCAACTTCGCATTGGTGCAAAGCAACGCAAAGGACTGCATTAATTAATGCTACTGCCTCATTTGCCCATAATTCTAAACGCTGCTTGTAAACTACTTAAATCTGTTAGGCTTTTATACTAACACCATATGACCGGTATTGTTTTATATAGAGCCCAATACTGTTGAAATTTTGGAATAGTTTTCCCAATTGGATAAAACGAAGGTTTGGTGGTGCAAATTATTTTTATTTTTAATTAGCGAAAAAAGAGACGAAAAGATTGGCGGACGTGCGTTCCATTTCAAGTATTTTAACAAATTCTTTGTGGCTTCCTTACAATGCGATCTTAAACCTAACTTATCTAGTGTGGCGAAGCGGGGCGAATTCGCCAAGAGCAAGAGAGAGCTTTCTGCGCTCCCGCTCCGCCTAAATCCATTACACTTTCCAACAAACTTGGCAGCTCGATGCTACACGTGTGTTTGTGAACAAACAATAAGCTGCAAAACACCGTGTCGGTCGTGCAATACCCTGTCTGCAGCTCTACCGCCGAGGAATATCCAGTACATTGGGAGAACCCAGCGCCAGAAGAGGAAAGTGGATTATTTGTGCAAAAATTGAAAGCTTGAGAAAAAACATAAGGATTAAAAACTCGCAATTATTGTCTTGTACTGAAACCATTGCACCTCGCTTTGAATTCTTGGCACATACGTATGACATAGTAGAGCTACATTTGCATGTACTAGTTAGAGTTTCCACAAATTAATACACATATATATTTACATACATCTAACCATCTTGGACGCAACACAATATACTAATATAACTCATTTGTTACTGCAATCACTGTCGCCTCCCCTTTTCGTTTCTCATTTTCGTTGTCCGAAATATATAGTTGGGTCATTGGCCAAGCACGCATACAAATACGCAGCTGCAGCGGTGAATTTTCGTTTCGCTTTCGCACCCCACCGTTGCTTATCGCTATTCTTTTCGTTTGGCGCGTTTGATCCAAACCGAACACCAAGTGACGCGCTACCCTGTATTCGTCGGGTATATTCGTTTGGTATCAGTAGGATCCAACTAATAATCGGGACAAATCGTGCTTCGGCAATTAATATTGGATTCAGTATTTAAACGTCGATCAGTGTGTACCATTGCACACGTATACAAACACACACCATACATACATCAGAACTACAGCGGTGAATTCTTTTGTTTTCGCTTTATCCTGTCACCATTGCTGTTCGTTGTTGTTGTTGTGTGGTTTTCGTTTGCGCGCTTGCCCCAAGCAACGCTATACCCTACATTTGTCGGGTGTATAGTTTTTTGAACTCGTTTGGGTATATTCGCATGCGAGCATACAACGCGATCACTAAGTGACGTGATACCCTACCTTAGTCGGGTATATTTATTTTGCACTCGTTTGGGTACAAACACCTGATTACCTTTCATTATCAGTTGCTTGTGTTGAGAGTCAAAATTACCTCAAAATCCGATCAAAAGCCCCTCCTTGAAGTACTTCAGAAGAACCGCAGCGGCCGTGTCAAAAAAATTCAAAGATTAGCGGACCGTTTAGAAGCCGGCGATGTTCCGCTGAAACTGACGGAGCTCGAGTGCAGGCTGCAAAAGCTAATCGAAAACATTGACACGGCAAGCCAACTTGAAGAGGAGATCGAACAAATAGATAATGACGATGAATTTGGAGCCGAGTGGGATGAACTCTCCATCGTAACCAAGGGGAAGTTAATGTCACTTATATGCGCCTTTACGACAGCTGACGATAAAAAGCCTTCAGTACCAGCTTCTGGTGGTCCAACTCGTGCTCGACTTCCGAAGTTAGCACTGCCACAGTTCAGCGGCATTTTTTCGGAATTAAAAAACTTTATATGTTTATTTGAGTCTCTGGTTCATAATGACGAAAACATTCCAGTTATCGAAAAGTTCAACCATTTGCTTTTACGTCTCTCTGGTGAAGCGTTAGGAAATGTTAGGGCGTTCCAAGTAACCGAGAGTAACTACGAGAACGCCATTGCAAGCTTAAAACGGGTCTACGATAACGATTATTTGATTATCAAAAATCACATTGCTGCCCTATTTAGTCTTCCCAAAATTACCCAGCAATCAGCATCGTCCATAAGGAACCTAATAGATACCGCCTCATCCATATATGGTTCATTGTTGTCGATAGGCTATAATAAAAAGATCTTAAATGCAATGCTTATTCATTCGTCTTGAGTAGAGTCGATTCGGTGACCAAACAAAAGTGGGAAGAACAGCTCAATTAGGATAAGCTGCCACTTTGGATGGACTGCGAAAGTGTGCTCAATCGCAGACATCAGCATCTTTCGGCCGAGGAATCTTCAAAACCAAAGCAGGAGCAGAAAGCTGTGCCAAGCAAGCCTCATAATCTGAGCTCATTTGCGTGTTCGACTGCTAATACCAAGAACGAACAATGCAGCTACTGATATGCGAAAGACCATTAGTTGACAGAGTGCAGTCTATTTGGTCGGCTGGCAGTGATGCAAAGGTTTGAATTCGCAAAGACTGCATCTCTATGTATCAATTGTCTGCAAACAGGCCACTCTGTAGTACGATGCAAAGCTAAGAAGTGTCGAGTGTGTGGCTGCTCACACCAATCTTTGTTGCATAGGTGCGCAGTGGCGAACAAAAGTCTAGCGTTGCCATCACCCCCAGAGAGTTCTTCTCCTCCACCCAATCAGATTGAACCTTCCACCTCGCATGCTCTGCATGCGACAGCTATGGACAGAGTTATTCTGGCTACGTCGATCGTAAGCGTCCGAACAAATAACGGTGAATATGGTTTGGCACGAGCTCTGCTTGACTCTGGGTCCCAAACCAATTTTATCACTGAGGACTTAGCACCGCGCTTACAGATCCGTAAGGAGGAGTCCTGTATCAACTTGCTTGGTATTGGTGAGTCCAATTCACAAGTCAATAAAAAGATACACACGGTGCTGAAGTCGCGAGCTACTGGTAGTGAGTTCTCGTTCGATTTCTGGATTCTAAGGTCTATTTCGGGGTATCACCTTGATCAAACACTTAATGTGAGTGATTGGCAAGTGCCGAAGAACTTACCACTTGCAGACCCATATTTCTATAAGCCACAGAAGATAGATATGTTGATAGGTGCAGAAACATTTTTCGAACTTTTATCTGTTGGTCAAATAAGACAAGGTCCTGACTATCCAACTCTGCAGAAAATGCTTCTCGGCAGGATTGTGTCGGGCAGATACACTCCAAAGGTGACTGTCATCAGGAAGCGATGAACTGTTTGAGTTGTCGAGATGAGTCAGTAGAATTTATCGACAACACACTTCAAAAGTTTTGGTCACTGGAAGAATTGCCGTCTTCTAAAAAGTCATTATCTCCTTAACACAAGTTATGTGAGGAGCATTATAGAAAGACTACCCAGGTCTTGCCTTCAGGTCGGTTTGAAAAAAAGCTGCCGTTCAAATCAGATCCCAGTATCTTGCGCAACTCCTTTGAAGTAGCTAAAGGGCGGTTTTTGTCGCTTGAAAAAAGATTGTCTCGTGACCCTGAGTTGCAGAAAATGTACTTGGAGTTCATGGAAGAGTACATCTCCTTAGGTCACATGTCTCCCACAGACAACACAATCCCTAAAACTCCACATTATTTTATTCCCCAGCAGTGTGTGTTGAGGCCCCAAAGTACGTCGACCAAGCTCCATGTCGTTTTCGATGCGTCTTGTAAGACGTCCTCTCAGGTGGCCTTGAACGACATATTGATGGTTAGTCCTACGATACAGGATGAGCTGTATTCTACCTTACTCCGCTTCAGACTACACAGGTACGCCTTGACAGCCGATGTTAAGAAAATGTATAGCTCTGTCTTGGCAGATGATGTGGATAGACGATTTCAGCTCATAGTGTGGAGAAGAGACCCTTCTGAGTCCTTGAGAATCTACCAGCTCAACACCGTTACATATGGGACTGGACCAGCCCCATTTTTGGCCATTCGGTGTTTGAAGAGGTTGAGTGAGTCTGCAAAGCTCTCATTCCCTAAAGCTGCTGAAGTTATCGAGTCCGACTTTCACAATGATGACATGTTGACTGGTGCTGGTTGCGTAGAGGAGCTAAAGACAATTAAGTCTGAGGTGGCTCCGGTTCTTCAAACCGCTGGGTTTGAGTTGACTAAGTGGTTCTCGAACTCACCTGAGGTCACCGCATCCGAGAGCACAGTTAAATTGATAACGATCTCGGACTCAGAGTCAACTAAGGCGTTGGGAATATCGTGGCTGCCACACGAAGACGTCTTCAAGTTCCAAAATGACACGTCAGTCATGGGTCTCCGAGCGACAAAACGGAACATTTTATCGGTGACATCAAAGTTGTTTGACCCCCTTGGATTGTTGAGCTCTTTAGTAATAAAGGGAAAGATCCTACTGCAGGAGCTTTGGCTTAATAAGCTAGATTGGGATGAGTCTATTCCAATGCACTTGGAAACAGCATGGAACTTACTGAAAGAATCCTTGGGTCAGTTAGAGAAGATTACGATACCTCGATTTGTGCATACTGATCCCATGTCACCGATACAAGTACATGCCTTTGCCGACGCATCCATGAGAGCTTATGGAGCCTGTGTCTATATCCGTAGAAAAACTGCAGAAGGTTTTAAGGTCTCGTTGTTGACTGCAAAGTCGAAAGTAGCGCCGCTCAAGACGAAAACGCTCCCAAGACTTGAGTTATGTGCCGCTCACCTTCTCGCAGACCTCTGTCACCGACTCAAATCACTGCTCAAGGTTCCAATAGAAAAAATTGTATTCTGGTCAGATTCGGAAGTAACCCTTCATTGGACCCGATCCCACCCTTCGTCGTTGTCAACCTTCGTTGCGAACCGAGTAGCGGAGATTCAAGAGTGGTCAGGTGACGCTACGTGGCGGCATGTGCCAACAAAACAGAACCCAGCAGACATAGTTTCGAGAGGTTGTGACGTAGAGGAAATCGTGCGGTCGATCTGGTTTAGTGGACCAGAGTTTTTGAAAAATGAAGAAGAGATCTGGCCCAGAAATCTCCACATCGAACTTTCCGAAGAAGAGCTGCAGATGGAAACCAGGAAGCAATCGGTCGGACTGACCGTGGCCGCAAGAACAAATGATTTAGTAGACATAGTCGAGGGATACTTATCATACCTCAAACTGCTAAGAGTGTTCGTTCTCGTGTTCCGCTTCATCCGAAAATGCAAAGACAGAAGTCTCAAATTTGAAAAAATTCCGTCACCCCTAGAATACGACGAGGCGTTTATAAAAATTGTCGAAATCGTCCAAGAAAACGAGTATCAGGAAGATATTGAAAGTGTTCGTTAAGGCACCAGGTTAGGCCCCAGTCTTCAGCGCTTGAATCCCTTCATCCATGAAGAAGCAGGGACTTGGTGCTCTTTTTCGTTGTTGCGAGTTGGGAGGCGACTAGTTAACGCTCCTATGTCATATAATGCCAAATTTCCTCTGTTATTGACAAAACGCTCGCAGTTTGTACAGACCTACGTTCGCTATCTGCATCAAACGAATTTTCATGCCGGCCCACGAGCACTCGTGAGTATCCTGAGACAGCGTGTTTGGATAGTGAACGCTCAGGAGGTCTGCCGGGCAACAGTAATGTCGTGTATTCATTGCTTTAAATGCAAGCCTCGACTCCAGACCCAAATGATGGGCAATATACCCGCAGACCGGCTCCGTGCTCTCCGCCCATTCGCCATATGTGGCGTGGATTTTTGTGGCCCTGTCTATACGACTCTGAACATTCGAGGAAGGCCCCCTTATAAGTTCTACATTGCGTTATTTGTCTGTTTTTCGTCCAAGGCAGTTCATTTAGAAATTGTCTCCGATCTGATGACTAACTCCTTTTTATTGGCATTTCAAAGATTCGTCTTTCGGCGAGGATGTCCGCAGAGGGTGAACTGCGACAACGCGACCAACTTCGTCGGAGCCAGTCGCCACTTCAACGAGCTAAGGACCAGAATAGAGGCAGAAGCGGACGCGATACGCGAATTCGCGTCAAGAAGCGGGTGCGAGTTTGCCTTCATACCGCCTCAAGCACCGCACATGGGCCGACTCTGGGAGGCAGGTGTGAAGTTTGCAAAGGGCCTACTCCTGCGGGCGGTCGGAAGCGCTCTCCTTACCGCAGAGGAGCTGGAGACCGTGCTGATCGGGATCGAGGCGGTCCTGAACTCGCGCCCGCTCAGACCCCTAAGCCCAGACCCAAGCGACGGAGACGCGCTAAATCTCGGGCACCTGCTGACAGGCGAGCCGCTCATCGCACCCCCAGCACTCAGGACCCCGGACCAGAAGGGTCTGAGTTGCTTAAAACGATGGCGGCTTGTCTGGTCAGCCAGGCAAATGTTCTAGCAGCGATGGTCCCGGGAGTATGTGCTGGGATTGCAAATAAGATGCAAGTGGCACCAGGAGCAGCCAAACATCCAGGAAGGAAGCCTCGTGGTCGTCACCGAGGACAACCTTCCCCCTCAACAGTGGCTCGTCAGGAGGGTCGTCGCCACAAACGCCGGGCAGGACGGAAAGGTTAGGGTGGTCGACCTAAGGACGAGTAGCGGAGAAGTGTTCAGGAGGCCAATACACAAACTGGCTCTTCTACCAATAAGTTGAAGCCTTCCAGGCCTTTAACGGGGCCGGTGTAGCATCGAGCTGCCAAGTTTGTTGGAGAGTGTAATGGATTAAGGCGGAGCGGAAGCGCAAAAAGCTCTCTCTCGCTCTTGGCGAATTCTATCTAACTATCTAACGATAGTCAGATAGTCAATGTCAAAATAGTAGACTACACAGATAGCATTCAAGCCCTATGGGAATTATTTTTGATTTTGACTATTGTTAACGTTTTACAAGATCTTTAAACGTTATATGTTAAACACAATAAAATAATATAAAAAAGATATATGAGCAGGGCGATCGATCTAGATAGGGTTAAGAATAGAAACACATTTCAACAGAATAAATGGAAGAATATCAAATAGTAAAACTAGAAGAAAGCAAATATTTACATGGAGTGGAGTAATATATGTGCTTAAGTGTTACAACTCAGAACAGAGCTCGATAAATCGTACAAAAGTCTCACCCAAAACAGACCAGCTCAATCGAGCACCATAAATAAACGCACTATTAATTTAGTGACTATCTTTAATTTCTCAAAAATAAGTCCAAATTAAATTATCTCAAGTGGACCCAAGCTTCAGACGTTTTTAAACGCCTTTGGGACCAATTGGTCACTGTTAAAAATAGGTTCAACCTAGATTTACATCTACCCACTTTGTTAACCAGTGTGGTAACGTTTTTACCTACTATTGAACCTGGAGAAAGACCAATAAGTCCATTGCCAATGTCAGCCTATGTCCACATAGTCTCAGAGGATGATTCCACAGTGAACCCTTATACTACTGGTACTTCGGTAGCATCAACTTCTGCCTCAGCTAACACACAATTTAACAAACCCATAACTTCAAGTTGCAACGAACGCAAGAATACCAATATTACGGACTCTTCAGCAAACGCAAGGGCATATATGCAGTATCTTCCTTTTACTGATTTAGAAAATTGACGGTTTAATTGTTTAATTGATAGATAAAGTGGTTTATTCATTTGACGCTTAAGTTTAACAAATTAGGTGTGCGATATGTGCGAGATGCTGGCAGCAACTGAGTCTCGCGATATATTACCACTCTCTTCTTTTAGTTGCAACTGAGTACGATATCCATCGATATCTATTGGAGCAGAGACAGAGGCATAATAGGTGAGACCGCTACTGGTGTTCTTTGACTCTCCGCTACCAATACCGCATCCTTTATTCGGCCTTCCTCATGCATGATTCGTCCCGAATGGCTTTATAAACTCAGCTACTGTCAAAGTCTTGTACGGCCCTTCTCCTTCCCCGACCCTTTTAACTTCATATCGGCCAATGTTATTGGCTTTGACTACTTTATATGGCCCTTGATACTTTCCCTTCAATTTTAATCCAGTGCCAAACTGGGTGCGTTTAATGGCTACTAAATCATTGAGCTTAAAATTATTTTCTACCTTTCTCTTGGCATCGAAAGCTCTCTTTTTCTCAGCTTGTATATTCTGAATATTTTCTCTCGCTACTTTTCTTAAGATATCTCGCTCGTCATCTAATTCCGAAATCAGACAGTCCTGAATTAATTCCTTGAGCTGCACATCCCCTTCAATACGCAAATCCAAATCAGTAAGCAGTTTGAACGGCGTAATTTTAGTACTCCTCGGCTCGGTATTATTTATGATCTGCTGTACCTTACCTTCATGCTTATACCAGCATCCTGGACTTTCATGACTCATTTTAGATAACATTGGGACAGCTATCTTATGCATGCGCCCGACTTTTCCATTTCTCCTAGACACACCTGTTGCAATTAGCAAATGTTGAATCTTCTCTCTATCGCAATATTCCTTAAACAGATGCGAAGTGAAAGCAGCTCCGCGATCTGAAACGATTCTGTATGGGTTTCCAAAGCAAATAGCCTGAAGTTCTAAACAACACAGTACTTCTTCAACTCCTGTACTTCGTCCTACTCATACAATCACGAAAATGTGATTATAACGTTTTTTGGTCAACTCCATCGGACCAAAATGATCAAAGTGGTATGTAACCAGCGGCTTATCCCCCTTATCGATCGGTGTAAAGAACCCTTCTTGCCTGCCTGCCTTTGCATTTACGAGGATACACTCTACGCAGCTATCAACAACTCGTGCTACTTTCTCCTTGAGCTTGGGAATATAGTATGACTTCTCAATCAAGTCCTGAGTCTTTTTACCGGAAAAGTGACCTTTCTGGTGACTGATTCGGAAGATTTCCTTTTTCATGAGTGAAGGTACTACTAGCAACTCCTTATTGGGATCTTTGAATAGAACTTCATTCAGTACGTAGAAATCCTCATACCCTTTGGTCTCGCCAACACTTTTGACCACCTTCGTCCAATCGTCTAACATCTGGGCCTCCTTCAAACGATGGAACAAACTATCAGTCAAAACATAACACGACACCCTGCTCAACGCATCCACGTGTCTCATCTTAGAACCGGACCTAGGCTCTATCTCATAGTCGAAATCTTGGATATACATGGCCCATCTCGACACTCTGAGCGGAATCTCCTTCTTCTTCATGGTCATGGCGAAAGCGGTACAATCAGTAACTATCTTGAACTTCTTCCCTAAGACGTTCACCTGTCACCAAAGCTCCAATAACCGCAAGCACTTCGAATTCATACGAATATTATAGAAAACTGTGTGCCACAAATTATCAGAGGAATCTCGCTGAAGCATAACGGTTCTGAATCCAAATTTTAAAGCGTTCGTATGAATCTCCGTTTCAGGCGAATGATCATAAAGCTTTAAAACTGGTCCACTAATCAACGCTCCTTTCAATTTCTCGAATGCTACCAAATGTTTCTCCTGAAATTCGAAATTCACCTATTTGCGTAACAAGTCGGACAAGGGCTTTGCAATTAAAGCATATCCTTCCACAAATCTACGAAAGTATGACGTCAATCCTAGAAATCGTTGTATCCCCTTTTTATCGCGTGGAAGCGGAAAATCAGCAACTGCTCGAGTTTTCTCATCTCCTGGTTGATACTACCGTTTTCGAACACATACCCTAAGAAATGTACCTTCCGCTTCAGTATCTGACACTTACTCCAATTTATACGCAAGCCATTTCTCTCTGCTACTTCTAGAACACGTTTCAATTTTAGCACTCCCTCTTCGATACTCTTACTTGCAAACATCACATCGCCCATGAACACAACCGCATCTTCATTATTGATTAAATCACGCATAACCGCCATGATAAACCTGGTAAACACTGCTGGAGAGTTCGTGATACCAAAAGGTACAAACAGGAACTCATACTGTCCACTCTGAGTTACGAACGACGTATACTTTTGGGATTCTGGCGTAACAGGCACGTGAAAGAAACCATTAGTTAAATCTAGTGTTGTTAAAACCTCTCCACCTTGCAGTTTCTCAATTACACAATCCATCTGAGCCGTTGGGAAGTTATCTCGGACAATCTTTACATTAAACTTACGATAATCGCAACACAAACGTTTTTTCCCGTTCTTTTTATCCAATAAAACCACTGGCGAAGCAAACTCAGATGTACTAGGCTTTATAATCCTTTCTTCTAGTCATTCTTGAATTTGGTCATCGACAATTTTCTGTTCGTAATACGCTAAACGTCTCGGGTGTTCAAATACAGGTAACTCGTCTGTCAACCAAATTTTCATCTCTACTGGCGAACTGAGATTTCTCTTCGACTTATAGCTCTTGATCATGAACTTCACTTCAGATGCAAAATTTTGACTCAAATGATCCAGATCAAATACAGACGTTCCCTTATAGCCTGTTTACACTACAGTTGAGTTATTGAGTTATTGAGTTTCGGGCAAAACTCGAGTTTCATTTACATGGGGCAGCATAGGGGCCCTAGAGGTGGCAAAAAAGTTGAGTTTAGGTTGAGTTTCAATCGAGTTTTCCGATTTTCCGAATATTTCAACCCTGATCTGCCTATCGTGGAAATATCACCACTAAAAAAACAACAAAAAACAAATGTGATTATGGAGAAAAAAGGTAAACAAACAAATATTTCCTAAAAACAATGCTTTTAATACAATTTTATCCCTAGATACGAGATTTGTTTGGTCACTTAAGGCCTTACAGGCATTCCTGGACTTTTGGCACATTTTTAAAAATAAATAAGCAAATAAATGAAACAAAATTGTCCTTTTTTCAATTTATATTTATATATATGTTCATGAAATGGCGTTTGACACAGCAAATAGACACACTACAGTATGATATTCCGCAGAGGATCCTAGGCAATGGCTATTCTCTTCTACAGAGGGATTGTCAGTCGAAAAGGAGTGTCTTTCTTTTGGAGTTTGGGCAACAGTCCATCAAGTATGTTGAACGCAAGCTTTTCCAGGCGGAAATTTTCCTTAAAAAAGGCATCAGAGTTCTTCGCAACGTCCTCCTCCCAAAATGATCCATATCGCGGCTATTATAATTCAATATTATTATATAATAGAAGCACTTGAAAATGAAATGCCAATTTCTTACCAGGGTCCAAGTGCGTGTCTTTAAAATGTTCTCCAAATAATCCACAGTTTGTGCACACATTATCGCCAAATCAATACATCACACCATCGCTGCTTCTAGCTGCGCCGAATACAACATAAATGTTTCCTCGAAGTTCATATTTGCGTAATTTAATAATTTAAACAAAACAACGCACGCTCGTGTTTGCCAGCAAGCCAAAACTCTATAACTCAATAACTCAACTTTTGTGTAGTGTAGACACCAGTTCTGAGTTATTGAGTTTCCTCGGTTATCGATAGGTAACTCACTGTAGTGTAAATAGTCTGTTAATGTGTTCCGTGCTCAACATGCACAGGTTCTCAAGCTCACTCATCAGCTGCACACAAGAACTTTGTCTTATCGGACCATCATCTGTTCCTACATCAGGTCCCTTCTCCACACAACAAACTCTTGGCGAAAATATAGTGTCATTCTTGGTTACGATCATATTGACGTTTTCTAAGATCGTTGTGCCCAAAATTGCCTCGTACTTCATGTCTTCATCAGGAATGACATGAAACTCAACCGTCATATCGATTCCATCAATATTGGCCTCTACTTTAAAACTTCCAAAAGTCAGAACCTGGCTCTCACCGATCCCTGTCAAAACTCTCTGGCGCCCTATCAGACTTCCAACGCCTACGCCTAGTTTCAAGAAAACATCCATACGCAACAAACACAACTCAGCTCCTGTATCCACAAGTCCTTTGAATACTGTATTCATACAAGTTATCGATTTTAGTTCAAGACTCGAAGAAAATGGTGCACAAGATGGTTTTGAAACGGCTTTTCCGTCCTGAACTATGTTTGTTTCTCTCTCTGTCTTTACTATTACTGTTTCTTTACACTGTGCTGCTCGGTGTCCTGGTTGATCACATTTGAAACACTTATCCTTCACAGGGCAATCTCTTTTCATGTAAGACGAGTCTCCACACCTGAAACACTTCCTAATCGATCCAACTACCACTTCACTTGACCTATCGCTCACAATCTTACTGCTCGGTACACCGTTCTTGCTTGGCGGCTTAGCAGAACCACGAGATTTTTGGTATGCCTCAATTTGTAACTTTAGATCTTTGAGGATTCTAGCCTGATATAACATCGCTTTGTTTGCCTTGCATCTGGGATTCCCTCTACGAAATATTCGATCAAACTTTCTTCTTCTAACGGAATGGGCTTGGCTATCTCCATATATATATCTCACCCATATGCTGCTGACGTTTTCCTAACCTGCGATGAACTTCTGGTGACGAAACCTTGACTCCAAACTCCTCCAACAAGACAGACTTTCAAACTTTCCCAATTCTTTATGTTTCTCTGGCTACGCAAAAACATCTTCGCTGCTCCACAATGCAATTTTTTTGCATACACGAATAACTGTAGCTGGTTCCACTCAACTGTAGCTGCTTAATCTTCTAGCTCTTCTATCCATTGATCGATATCTGGGGACTTCGATCCTGAAAATTGTGTAACACTGCCCTCGAAATCTTTCAAAGTGAACCACGATCTACCCTGCCTCTCTACTCCTTGATAGCAATTGACGCGGATGACACTGATTTATCGTGTTTATTTATTCACCATCATCCTCCGTATCTGACTCACCCTCGTTATTTGCTTCATAATGTGACAACAATCTCTGTTGCAAATCCTCTTTTAATCCAATCGTACTCAATTGCAACTCCGACGACTTCCGACGCAACACATCAGCCTTCAATGCCAAGATCTCTTTTCGCTCCTTTTTACAATTTTAACCTGCAGAAAATTTAGTTTGATATAATTTAAAAAGTTTGGTTAAATCTCAAAAACAAAATGTAAATAGAATAACAGCCCCGTCCACCATAAAGATGTTTTACAACCTTAGAATATAAAAACTTTCCGGCAACGCTGCACCGCTAGATTGGTCTCTCTCCCGATGATGCCACTGCTCACGTTGTCGTCCCGCTCTCTCGCACCGTTGTTCGTCGCCGTCCCGCTCTCTTCGTGTGACCCCTTTTTGTCGCCGTCTCACTCTTTGTAGCGTCGCACACACTTTGAAGATATCCAAACTCAACTGGAACCTTCTGATCGTCCTCGTCTGCTGCCTAAATCCGAGCACCAGCCCTTGGCCTACACAATCCTGCACGCACGCAACGATGATACACCCAGACCCAATGTCTTGCTTGTTTTTCGCTTCTCCACTGCCTGCACCTCGTGTCCACGAGATGCTTTTCTGCTTTGTATGTGTGCGTTGCCGCTACTTGCTGTCTGTATTAGTGCGCGTTACTTTGCCTCGTTGCTTGCAACTGCGCTTCTCTCTGATGAAATTCTTGCTGCTTCGCTGTCCCACTGCTGCTATCTTTGTCGCACTCCAGCCAATTTGTTTATGCCGACTTTTCGATCTTCTATGCGAATTGCCTCCGAATTTCACGTTCTTATTTCCCAAAAATTACTGCAAACTTTGTCGAATGGCAAGCCACATCCCGGTTGAGCCCCCAAAATTGCAGTATCTTACTTACTTAATAAAAGTGTTCAAGCAGAACATTATTATATTATCACACTGAACTGATCTATATATAACGTACATAAAATAAGTAATTTTTTACTGCTAGGGTGTGTGTTCATAAAACATGAACAGGAACCGACAAAGGCCAACCAATAAACAATACAGTCCACTTGAAGAAGGCCACTTGAGAAAAAGGACACATAGAGTTCTACCATCAATTCATATACATGGGCACGTCGAACCCAAATCTATTAACACATGTTGTTTGCATGTTGTTGGTGTCATTAGAAGGGATGAGCGTGAGAACAAGTGCCGCACATCCCTCCTTTTCTTAGCGTTGGTCTTAGTTGTAATTACCTTGTATTTGCCTATATAAAGCGCTTAAGTTTTGAAAATAAAACACTTTGAATTTACAACTCAACTCGCAAGTGTTTTGACTTTTCCTTTAAGGTCTTAACATTTTGGTCCTTCGAGACTCTCCGTTGTTTCCCCCCTGTGGTAAGAGCACGGAGTTAAACCAGCTCCTTAAAGACTGCAGAAGTGTCAAGAAAACCTACAGCTAAAGGTAGCAAAAATAAAAAACTCTGGTTTTCCCTCTTGGAGTAAGAAACCGAGTACAAAATTAATGAAACGTAAGTTTCTATTAATAAAAAAAAAATACATGCTATACAGGCAGTATTTTTTGTCGTGTAAAACAAAATATTACGCAAAAGTGGCGTGTTCGAGGCCTGATACATCGAACAAAAATTTGAAAAAAAAAAAATATAAATCCTCAACATCGGAAGTGCAAGGTGAAGTGGAGACCAGCGATAAAAAAAAAAATTGCAAACGTCCGAATAATATATAAAAAAAATAATAAATAAAAAAGGACTAACTGAGTGAAAAAAAAAACATTTGTGTGTGTTTCAAAAATAAAGCCACAACAAAACCAAAGCAACAACGACGGCAGCGACCAAAAGCATCCACGGCAGCGTCAACTAAGACAGCAGCGGTAACAGCGGCAAACAACAGCAGCAGCGGCATCAACAACGACGGCAGCGACCAACAGCAGCATCCCCGGCAGCGTGAACTACGGCATCAAGCAGCAGCAGATACAGCAGCGGCAGCAGCACCAGCACCAGCAGAAGAAGAAGTCCTCCTCCAGTGACGTAATCTGTAGCTTAAAAAAAGGCTGCAGCAAATAACACTGCATTAATGCTATGTGGAGTAGTCGATCATGACTACTACAAGAAAAATCAATTTGTTAAAATGATGAAAAATATAAAGGACATAGAAAAGAGCTATGATGAAACTACTACTGAAACTTCGATGAAAGGGAAAGTAGAAAAAGCAAAGTTAGAACCAGTGGTGACTGCAACTTTGAAAGAAGATATGGAGCCAAAAATTGACCAGAGTCTTGAGAAAGTATCGGACAGTATCTTTACATTTGCGGAAAATCTAAAAACGTATTTAAAAGAAAGTATAGAGAGGTTAGATCAGGCTAAAACAAGGGAGTGTAACCTGAGAAAAGCCAAAATTGAATTCTTTAGTAAAAGACTAAACAAAAAAGTTGAGGAATTCTATAATGTTTATGAAACAAATGACAGCTTCGACGAACAGATCGCCGAGCTAGACTTTGATATTCAGAACACGTTAAGCAACTTAGAAATAAGGATGCAAGAAGTTATTAAGGAAAAATCTAGCGTTAGTAAAGCGTCAATAGCAAAGAAGGAAGATGAAGATTTTCCGGTTCTACCAAAGGCAGAAGTACCCACATTTTCGGGAGAAGAAAAAGAATGGGATGGGTTTTCACAATTATTTTGTGAAATGATTCATAATAGAGATGGGCTGAGTACACCTCTAAAATTCAATTATTTAAAAATGTCAATAAAGGGTGAAGCAAGGAGTATGGTTGCTCACTTATTAACGGGGCCATTGGAAAATTATAATGCCGCTTGGGAATTGCTGACCAAGCGGTATGAAAATAAAAGAAAAATATTTTCAGATCAGCTGAATCGGTTGCTAGATTTGCCAATGCTAGACAACGATTCAGCAAAACATATTAAATTGTTTTCTCACTCGATAAATAAGTCAATACATTTAATAAAATTAAAGTCACAATTAACAGAAGAAGTTGATGTAATTTTTGCCCACATAATTTTGAGAAAATTTAATAAAGATGCCCTTCAATTATATAAAACTCATATAAAAAGGACAAAAGAGATTGCCCGATTTAATGGAATTTCTGGAACAACGGTATACTTCTCTGTACTCATCGCAGGATGCAGAGAAAAAACCGCTGAAAAAAGTGGTCCAATATAGTAGCATTAAAGAAAGTTGTCCGCTGTGTAAAATGGCAGGCCATACAATAATGCAATGCTATAGGTTTAAGAGAATGAGTCCGATAGAGAGAGGCCAGGTTATTCAAAAGCAACGCCTGTGCAAAAGATGATGCACGACATTTATAAGAAATGCTCCTCGGAAATGTTATGTGGGAATGGTTAAAAATCCCATTACACGATGCTCCATATTCCCCATGAAAAAAGGGAAAATGTTAACACTTGTTTGACAAAGAAACAAGCGTTTTTAGCCACAGCACTTATAAAAGTAAGAGCGGTGAATGGTGGCTATGAAAACCTTAGAGCTCTTATTGATTGTGGTTCACAATGCACCATCATTTCAGAGGAAGCAGCTCAAATATTAAAAGTTGCGCGCAAAAGGGAAAACACCGAGGTGAGTGGAGTATCATCGAAAGACTCTTCCACTTCAAAGTATAAGGTAACTTTAACAGTAAAAACTCGGAATGCCGATAAAAAACCTCTTAATATTGAGGCAATCATTCTCCCAAAACTTATGAAGGCTTTACCTGCAAAGTCGTTCAAGATTGATAAATCGAAATGGAAAGATTATGTGTTGGCTGACCCTAACTTTAATAAACCAAGTAGGGTGGATATAATAATTGGGGTTGATTTGTATGCCAATATTGTAAAAGACGGAGTAGTGAAAATAGATGGACTACTTGGTCAAAATACAGAATTCGGATGGATTATATCCGGTTGCACCAAGTCAAAAGGTGATAAATTGATTGTGGAGATAATTGAAGTCGGGGACTTAAAGCGTTTATGGAAAATGGAAAGCGAAAGTACTGAAGTGGAAGAAGATGTTTGTGAGAAGCATTTCTTGGAAACTACAAAAAGAGATGAAAATGGAAGGTATGTGGTGAAAATACCATTCAAAAAAGATAAGGATCTAGGAGATTCAAAGGCACAAGATATAGCGCGATTTTACAATTTAGAAAAGAAACTCGGCAAAAATAAAAAATTAAAAGAAAATTACATAAAGTTCATGCATGAATATAAAAATTTAGGACATATGGTAGAGTCCAAGAAAGAGGGAAAATATTATTTACCCCATCAGGGAGTCATAAGAGATTCCAGTCTAACGACAAAACTCAGGGTGGTTTTTGATGCTAGGGTGTGTGTTCATAAAACATGAACAGGAACCGAGAAAGGCCAACCAATAAACAATACAGTCCACTTGAAGGAGGCCACTTGAGAAAAAGGACACATGGAGTTCGACCATAAAATCATATACATGGGCACGTCGAACCCAAATCTATTAACACATGTTGTTTGCATGTTGTTGGTGTCATTAGAAGGGATGAGCGTGGGAATAAGTGCCGCACATCCCTCCTTTTCTTAGGGTTGGTCTTAGTTGTAATTACCTTGTATTTTCCTATATATAGTGCATAGGTTTTGAAAATAAAACAGTTTGAATTTACAACTCAACTCGCAAGTGTTTTGACTTTTCCTTTAAGGTCTTAACAGAAAGACAAAATAGTGGAACCCTCAGCCTCAGAGTACAACAGTCCATTATTAATCGTCCCAAAGAAATCATTACCGAATTTAGATAGCAAAAGATGGCGCCTAGTAATTGACTACCGCCAAATAAATAAAAAGTATTATCAGACAAATTTCCTTTACCCAGAAAAGATGATATTCTTGACCAATTAGGTAGAGCTAAATACTTCTCATGCCTAGATCTGATGTCTAGTTTTCAGCAAATTGAACTCGAAGAAAGTTTAAGAAATATTATGTCCTTTTCAACAAGCAATGGCTACTATCGCTTCATGCGATTACCATAGGGTTTAAAAATAGCGTCATATTCTTTTCAAAGAATGATGAAAATTGCATTTTTAGGTCTCGAACCTACTCAGGCATGCTTGTACATGGATGACCCAATTGTCATTGGTTGTTCCGAAAAGCATATGATTAAAAACCTTTCCAACGTTTTTGACCTATGTAGAAAACACAACCTTAAATTGCACTGAAAGTGCTCATCTTTCAGACACGAAGTAACCTTTTTAGGTAATAAATGTACTGACAAAGGTATTTTACCAGACGACAAGAAATATGACGTCATAGAAAAATGCATGTACATATGATGATTAATAATATTTTCTTAAATCATTGAACTATGTATGTATTGTAGAGCCCTGCACGAGTTCACAGTAAATCGTTTCAACAGTCAGGAATCATACTGTGCACAGTATCAAAACATGATTCATGTTTATATTTCACACTATCATTTCAAGTCATGTTGTTCCCTTCATATGTTGACTCATTGACTCAAGGCATAACTATCATGTGAATCCTGTCATTTCATATGACTCGAACTCACACTGTTACGAAAATAGTTGTGACAGAAAGAAAGGGTGCGTAGTGTTTCTCTCGCTCTATTCATAGTGTACTATTTTACTCGCAGCTGTGTTGAACGTGTGAAAAAAACGAAATAAAATTTAAAAAAATAGAATTTCAAAAAATTTAATCTGTAAGTATATCGAATCTCTGGAGGATGGGGGCCATACAAACTATGTATTGGATACATATAAATGTGGAGTCGAAAATTTAATTTACAGTCCTTGTCGCCATCTTGCGTTGAATTACCAGCTGAAATAAAAGCAAAAATAATGAGGGCCCAATACAAAATTAGCCAAAAACGTGGCAAAAGCAAGGTGTGAGAAGTTTTTGGTCATGTCATTGGAGAGGACAGCAATATAATTTCAGATATCGTGGCATGTCGAATTTGTCTATTGTTAGAAAAAAAGAGATGTTTCCTCTCGATACCCCGTCGATAACCCGAATAATTTCAGTATTTTTTAAAAATACTACACAGAATGCGGCAACACTTGCGAATGATGCGCCGCATAATTAAAGATGCGGCCGCATCATTGTATTCTTCTATCCACAGGGCTCTTACCGGCATCATTGTCGTATTTTCCATTTAACGGAAAAATGCAATGATCCGCCCCAGTGTAAATCGGGTATAATGTACATATACAGTAAAAAGCATGTGGAGCTGTGCTAACGCAAAATTATAATAGAGCTCAGCTACCAGTAGCGTACGCATCAAGATCTTTCACAAAGGGCGAAAATATTAAAAACACAACAGAACAGAAATTAGCGGCAATACATTGGGCAATAAATCATATTCAACCATATATTTATGACAAACACTTCACTGTCAAAACTGACCATAGACCGCTTACTTATTTATTTTCAGTGGTTAACCCTAGCTCAAAACTAACACAAATGAGACTAGATTTGGAGGAATATGATTTTACTGTGGAGTAAAAGAAAAAACAATCAAATAGCAGATGCGTTATCGAGAATAACCATCACAGACCTAAAAAATAAAGAAACAAAAAACCATGTAATGAAAGTCACTATAAAAAAAAAAAGTAGACAAAAATCCTGCGCACGTAAAAGTAGAATTGCCAAGGCAATCGTTTACAAAAGCTTCAAAGCCCAACGTATATAAAGTCATCAATAATGACGAATGACGATACAGGCATTTAAAAAATTTTGGCCAAAGTCAGAAAACATTATTTCTTGAAAAATATGACTCAAAAAATAACGAAGTACATACGCAAATGTCAAAAATGCCAAAAGTCTAAAATGACAAGGAAAACAAAAACCACATTAACTATTACAGAAACACCATACATGGCATTTGATAGGGTGATAGTGGATACGATCGGTCCACTTCCTAAATCAGAACAAGGAAACGAATATGCAGTCACTTTAATCTGTGACCTATCAAAATACCTTGTTGCCATACCAATAAATAACAAAAGTGCAAAAACAATAGCTACAGTTTTTTTTTGAAAATTGTATTCTAAAGTACGGTCTAATGAAGACGTTCATAACGGACATGGGAACAGAATATAAAAATTCCATAATTGAGGATTTCTGTAGACTTATGAATATCCAAAACATAACATCCACTGCACATCATTATAAAACTGTAGGAACCGTGGAGCGAAGTTCATACGCTGATACATCTCAACTGATAAAACAGATTGAGATGTATGGCTTCAATACTTCGTATAAGTTTTAGTACAACACCCTCTATGGCACACCATTATTGTCCATATGAGTTAGTTTTCGGTAAGACTTTAAACTTGACAATACATTTTAGTAGCGTCGATAGAATAAATCCACTTTATAATGTAGAAGATGCTAAGGAAGTTAGGTATAGATTAGAAATAGCCTATAAAAGACCCAGGATACTGTTAGAACAACATAAGGAAAATAACAATTATGACAATAAAATTCATGAGTTTGTATTAATATTAATATCATAATCTCAGACAATACAAATAAAAAACAAAAAGTACATAAAGATAGGTAAAAAATGTATATATATTATAATCATTTTTAATATGACCATATATAAGCATTAACATAGACATATGTATGCCAAAATCCTACTATGCATTCATTTTCAAAAAAATTTTTTTTTTCCTTAATATATATTTCTTTACATTCGCATTAATTGTAGTAATAAATTTCATAAAATAAAATTTTTTTAAAATAACTTCATTACCCTATGTTATTTGCAAATGGAGGGAGATGAAGTATGCGCATATATCGGGTACTCACTGTACTAAGGGTACTTAGAGAATACACACTGTAACACTTTGTTTTAGTGTTTGTATAATCATAAAGTCCGAGGCATAACTGAGCGATCGTATTACGATCGCCCAAGAGTGTCTCTGGCCACACTAGTGCAACGTCAGCATATTCCCATGGCTTGACTTCTCACACTCACGCTTACACCAGCGTCGAGCATACCATATATATAAGCTAATATATAATTCAGCCGCTGCGTTGCCGGTGACACCGACAGCGCTGCTTTGCTGCTTTAGCCTTAATAGGGCATAAGAATATGCATTTGAATTAATGAATAAACGTGCCTTTTAAATTCGTATAAAATTATCTTAATACACTTCTGTCCTCTTTTGCTTAAATGGGCCATCAATTACAGGCTCGGCTGCAACGGTTGTCCCTTTTTAAGCTTTTTATACTCTTCTGGGAAGGAACTTCGTTGAACCAGCTCCATCAACTTGAGGGACGATTGCTGCAAATCCTTTGTAGTTAACTCCCTGGACCATTCTTTGTTCTTATTTATATTGAAAAAACGGTACACATATGCCACCACTCGAACTAATTTAGTATACGACGACAACCGAGACAATATGTCATTGGCAAATGAGTCCTCAACACTAACTAAAACCTGGGCGGGTTTTTTCACCTCGGAATCCCGTACTTCGGCTGGGATGCTTGTGGACCTTCTAGCCACATCGACTCCAGGAGCTCGGGGACGTCGCATCCGCGCGATGCCAAGTCGGCTGTATTTGACAGCGACGGCACATGACGCCATGTAATATTATCTAATAGCTCTTGAATTGTGGCTACCCTATTCGACACAAAAACAGCAAGCGACGATGGCGGAGTCTTTATCCGAAGTAGCGTTATTTCGCTCTCGATTCTACATTTGTCAAGAACTTGTTTGACATATGACCAAAATTGAGACTACCGAGTGGCGCAGCATAATTCTAGCCTTGGTATTGTTTTGTTTTTTAGTGGAGCCTCTCATGATCTTGCTGCCAGCAATCGACAACAGACTTGACTCTTTTCGATTGTGCGAATATAAAAGCAGCATCCGTAAACTTTACTAGAAGCGTCCGAAAATCCGTGGACTTGCACCGCTGAGCTCCCACTGGCAAACGTATACCTTGAAACGGCAACTGTGTCAAGATGTCGCAAGTTATTCTTTAAGCTTTCTCAACCTGAATGCAATGACATTGGAATCGGATCCCATTCAAGTTGGAGTTGCCAAAGCTTTTGTGTGAGAATTTTCGACGTTATGCCCATGGGACACAGCAATCCCAACGGATCGAATAGTCGCGCACTCACCAACAGAATCGTGCGTTACATCCGTAAATGTGTCTGTCCGTGGACTCCACCGCATACCTAAGGCTTTGGTCGAATCGGCATCATTGAAATTAAGGGATTTTTTCATACTGAACCCTTCACCTAATTTTGGATGGTTTGAAAACCACTTAGACAGCTGAAAGCCGCCGTAACTGAGGATTTCGGACACTTGATTACACATCACATTCAAAGTGTCAATATCATCGGCTCCAGTAAGCATGCCGTCCACATAAAAATCGTCGCAAATTATGTCGGAACCAATCTTCTGAGTGTCCCTATGACGAACTCGCAGTTCCGTAGGTGACAATATTTAATCGAAATATTTTTAACTCATCAAATTGATTTTCTCGCCATACTATGAGTTGAAAGCTACGATCGTCTTCAGCCACACTCACTTTCCTGTACATCTTCGATACATCTGCTGTTAAGGCGAAGCGATTCAAACAAAATCTGATCAGAGATAAGACCAATTCCCTCTGAATAGTGGGTCCCACCATTAAAATGTCATTAAATAACTGCGACGAAGTAGTCTTTGATGACACGTCTAAAACACCTCGAAGTTTGGTTGAGGTGCTATCATGCCTCAGGACGCATTGATGTGGTATGAAAAAGTGCGGTCCTGGTGGAATATTTTCGGCTATGGGAGACATATGACCGAGCTGGAAATACTCCTAAATAAACGCAATGTACAGCGAACTGTCTTTTAGACTTCTACGCTCTAAAGCTAAAAATCGGCGCTTGGTTACATCGAACGCAGATCACAGCATAAGGGTATCAGGTTTAAAGGGTAGACGAACTTCAAAACAAAATGGTCCTCACAAGCAATCTGTTCTGGAGAATGTTTTACCGATTCTTTATTTTCTGGAACAGTATCCAACTCCCAAAGCCTTTCCACAAGGCTTCCAGCACCATGTCTTCTTTTAAGAATACTGCGACGCAGCAGGCAGCTTCCTTTTTCTGTTGCTTATATCGCCCAGAAAATATCCATCCCAGTAGAGTTTTCTGTAGGAAAACTGAACCTGAGTTGACAAGTGCACAACAACTCGAGGAATGAATCTGCTCCAAGCAACAGATCTATCTTATGAGGTTGATGGAACGCTGGATCTAACAGCTCCACCTTAGCTGGAATTTTCCACTGCCCAGTGGGAAGATTATTATCAGGCTGCTGGCGTGTAATGCTGCTGAGAATCAAAAAATCAGCGACGAACTTATGATTGTTTTATCGAGAGTATATTGTAGACTGCGCCAAGCTTTCTGTCATGAAATCGACATGCGAACCTAAGTCAAAGAGTGGTCTTGCGAACTGCACTTGGCCAAACCTATCTCGCACTCGAACCACGGATGTGGCAAGGATAACGTGATCGAGTGGACACATGGTGACTCTGCGCAGGATGTGACGAAGCCTAGACTTCAATGGCCTGACCTTGTGAACCCGAAGTCTCAGTTGTATTTGGAGCTGCATATCTGGGCAAGAGTGTCTGATGACCCTGTGAACAAACTCTGCACTTTGAGGATGTGCACCGAGAAACCCTTTGCCCAGGTTGGAGGCAATTAATGCACAATTGCTTGATTTTTGCGAAATCAAATCGCTCGAACACGGATATCACCCCAAATCCATTACAATTACCGATCGAATGGTTGGAGCCGCAATATACAAATTAAATATTTCCTTGGTGAATGGTTTAAAAAAATATAAATTTTTTATTTGTTATTCACTATGTTACAGTTCACTCTTAGTGTCTAAACTCACTGCTCTATTATTATTCAACTGTTCTTATTCGATTTAAAAAACGAACTGGCGACCAAGGGTCGGCTCCTAATAAACAAACCTCGGATTAAGAGAAGCAAGATCTGCTTAAAAGATTGGCTCAAGAGAGTTGGAGAATAGGATGACGAGAATTTGGTCTCAATTGTGAAATTTGAATAAACCAAACAAATATCGGGCGGCCAACGGCGCAATTGGAACTTAATGAAAAGTGTGAAGTGATATGACGTCTTATTGGAGTGGGAAAGTTCATTAGGAATCGGGGACCTAATTTAACCTAATGGAAGAACTGTGTAAGAATTTCCCAACTAGAAGTTGCTTATAAATCGGGTAAGAAGGCTTGGGTAGTGGGCTGGTTAACTTACACACTTTGGGTCGATCAATTTTTCGGCCCTTGCACAAGAAAACGACGATCTGGTGTTCTTTTTGCTGGTTGAAGGCTTTTCAAACTTCGGTTTCTCTCTTGCTGTGCCTATGATCGATCGCAGAGACGATGCGGACGGATTAGTCATGGCCGGGATGTCAAACAACTGGGCAAGTGTATCGAAATATAGAAAGCACTTGTTGTCATATACCTCTTTTAAACTTTCTAACGGCTTTGGGTAGTTCGTATCGGAATTTTGGATTGCCTGTATGGTACCGAGGGCTTCATCGGACACGCACGAAATGAGAAGGTTGAACTTCTCTATATTGGACAACGACCGGTCAGAATCTATTAAACTTTCAAACAAACTCATACATTTTGTATAATCCGCTTGTTTGCCGCTGAACTTTGGCAACTTTAGTTTTGGAAAATTAGAATGATGGTAAACGGGACCTGTATTTCATTGTTGTTGAGTGGACTTATTGGGCGCTGGCGACACCTTTGTAATCGCACAAGTTTCTTCTAACTGTGACCTATCCGAATGGTTTGGAGCTAAAATGTCGATTTTAGACTGTATGATGTAGGATTCTAAAATTTCAAATTTACAAATTAATTTTGTAGCGGATTTAGCGAAATTGTACCCTCCTAGAAGGCTGTTCTCATTCGATTTATATCATCGCTTACTTTCTCCAACTGCTCAATCCTGTAAGCTTTGTGCTTTCCCACTTACCGCTAGTGCTTGCTTTCTCTTCACCAGTCCCTGGAGCCATGTTGGTCTAAATAAAACTACTTAAAGAACCGGAACGTTGGCTGATTTTAAATTCTAGAGTCCAATGGACGCAGGAGAACGTGATCCAGAGATTTTTGGGGGAAAAAAGAATGCTGAAATACACTGCATAAATTCGGTAAATACCAACGTGTGAACGTATTAGGTTCGATTCGAAAACGCTTGAACGAAAGAACTTCGAAACGTTCTAAGCGCACGCAACACACAGCCAAACTTTGGCTCGACGTACGAAGTTCGAACCACGTTCGATCCAATACGCAACAAATTACTGACAAAGACGCCTAAGTCAGAACAGCGTTCTACCCGATGACGAAGCGGCGACCAATGTTTCACTTAACTCCCCAAATATAAGACTTTAAACAGCTATGCTTAAGTACGAACGTCGACGACAGACGATGCCCCAATGTTTCAATTAACTCCACGAGTATAAGAGACCAAAAATCAAGAGAACTGTTTGATATGCGCATCAAAGAGAGGAACTTTTTAGAGAGCTGCAAGGTTCAATGTATTTCTCCAAACTAACGACACGAAAAACGAAATAATGCAACCCAAGTTTAAACACCGAATATTCAACCGTTTGGGCAGATGTATATATGTACATATATGTATGTTCAATGCCAAGCAAATAGGTATTTTCGCTATTATTAAAGCCGCTATTGCTTTGGCATTGTTACCTGATCGTCGGATGAATTGACTTCCACTTCCTAAAGCGCTGGCGACTCAATTTTCATCTCCTCCTTTTGGTATTTTGGCGTGGCTATCGCGATCAGCGATCTGGTCCAAACGAACGATTTCGATACGAAAAGCTAATCCCAATGTCCCTACTCGGGCGCCATGTAGCTTTATTTAGCTTTATTTGAAACATATATTGATTACACTGGTCGACAGCCAAAATGTTTCTAAGATCATCGCTAGGCGAACACAAGCAGATTTATTTTCCAAGGTACGACCCGTCTGCAGAGTTGACAAAATCCTATGTAATATATTTAACAAATTTGCGGTAATCATGTCTCAACCACAAAAAGTTTCAACTAACCTTCCCTTTGCCCTCCCCGTTGTGACAACCAGAAGCAAACTGCAAACGGAGCCGATGGCGTTTTCATTCGTGTTTCGTGTCAGAGCCCAATAGAAGTATGACACAGCGAGGTATGAGCGTTCTGATTTGTTTTTGATTCTGGAGCCAAATGCTCGCTATTGAAAAAGAGTATAGCATAGACAATTATCAAATTAATTGAATGAGAAATTTTTAAAGAAAGTTTAGTGTTTTGCTTTCTTTTGATATTTTCAAAATCATAATATTCAAATCTGTAAATATGTATTTGTGGTCTGGTTAATTTTGGGACAGAGCTGATTAATAATAGGAAAGACAAGTTATTCAAATTACTTTAAATTACTTCTGCAGCTTTTATTAATGCATCATTGTTAGAACTGGTGAAATGAGAATACGATTAATTGACCCCAATAAAACGGTGAAGCGGAGACAATATAGACACAGTCATGAATAAAACCAAAAAGTTTGGACACAGATAAGAGAGTTAGCGAAATGTAACATTGTTATCATTGTTATCCGTCCTGGTCAGACGATGAATTTAATGTGATTATTGTTATCCGTCCTGGTCAGACGATGAATTTAATTTGATTATTGTTATTCGTCCTGGTCAGAAGATAAGTATAATGTGATTATTGTGATACGTCGGGTCGGACGAAGAGTTTAAATGAACTTGAGAGACAGGATTTTCATTATCCGAAGTATGTGTAGTGTTTTATTGAAATTTCGATTAAGGCAAATGTCGGCAAAGGGAACAGAGACATGTTAACTAATTACTAGTAAAAGATAATTGTTTTGTAAGTTACAGACACAAAGAATGTGATTATGTTTGGCTGAAAGAGAACAGACAAAGATGGATGCATATGTTAAAGGCCCGCCTTTTGTATTGGAGGCGCCTATTGGGGATCAGTATATTTTGAAATTGCTACATGGGAATCGAACGAATAAGAAGAACGAAAAATGCTAGATGGTCACATTCCGCATGAATTAAATCTCAGTGGAGACGAGTTGAATCTGCCTAAGAGTCCAGTGGTGAATAAATGAGAGTCATCTAAGAAGGGTGATGATTTTCCCCATTTCAAGTAGTGATTAGTGAGTTCTTTCCAGATATGACGAAGAGTCCGAATGAATTTGGGTTCCGTCCATCTGGGGCGAGAAGTCCTGGTGGGACTTAATTAATGAATGATGGTTAAATATCTACTCGGAGGTCTGAATCTAGTATACAGGCAAAGATCTATAAGAAGATAATTATAAGCAACCTAATTAGATGCTATTTGATATGTTAGTGAAAACATAACCGTTTTGTAAAGTATACTGAAAAAGTCTGTATGCCTGTATTGTAATTTGTTTTGATTTAAAAGAAAAAGAGAAAGCTGTTAAGCTAGAAGAGCAAGAACTGATGAAACTAAAACTTGTAATGATACTACTGTGGATACCATATGTTTATGAACACAGTGTTGCCGTATTACTTTATGTATAATCACTTCAATTATTCATGATTACATCATGATCAGGATGGCCGTGTCGGATCATAAAATTGTTTGCAGTGTATTCTTGGTTATTCACTACGAAATTGCTCGCAGTGTTCCCTTCTATCGTCGCCTTTGCAATTTACCGTTTGTTAGTGCTCGCTGCTTATCCCATCGCCACGCATTGTTTTGTGTTGGTGTTTGTAAGGGCAAGCGTAGGGAAAACCACAACGTTCAGAATATAACACAAGGAACCCAAAAACGAGAGAGAGCGCACGAGTGTGTTTCTCTGCACCAATCTGCTTGGGTAAAAGAGAGAGAGAAAGGGGGAGATAAATTAAGAGAGCCACATGAAATGGCGTCGCAGACAATGAGCGGCTGATACTCTCTAGTCAGTCGAGCTATTTGTGCGATGGCTTTTAAAGCGTGGTATACAAAATGGCGGATGGATTTTTAAAAGTATTTTTCAATATTAATTAGCGCTTGATAAGCCCCAAAATTGGTGTTAAAGTCGATGCTGTCGATATTTTTTCAAAAAAGTCTAGAAGTTCAACGGGAAAAAAATTAAAGTAGTTTCTGAATTTTCTGAAATTTGTTGTGAATTTATTTCCTTTTAAAATGGTTATTATTTTACGCAAATATGGTTTGTTGTGCTTTTTACATTTAATTGAAACCTCTGTCGCACGGGACAAAAATTCCTTGGTTTTATAAAGGTTAACTTAGCTGAGTTTCAATATGTTTAGAAAATCACATCGTCACAAATGTATATGGAAATGTATTTTTATTGACTTTTAGCCTCGCTGAACTTTTCGCAGGAGATGCCCATATATAATTTAATTTATTCGCAACTTTTCATGTTTTTTAGATAATGTTTGCACAAATAAGAGATTCCGGAATATACGAATGTCAGGTCTCAACCACACCTCCAGTTGGCTATACCATGATATTTTCAGTTGTAGGTAAGTTCAAGAACCATATAACATTGTAACGAATGCCCAAATCCAGTAGGCCGACTATTGGGCTTTAATGCCATTCAGTATTTAAATAGTCAGTCTTAGATCAAAGGTTTTAAAAACAACACGTAGATTCTCAGCAAATAAAGTCCCCATGCTAAATAGAAAATATATACTCAATCCGGAAAACACGAACTGACGAAACGTTTCAACTGGTATGATTTATGAGGATGCATATTCCGTTTTGTGCCTTGAAGGTGGGTTGATCTGTTTATGTTGTTTGCTCGCGCTCCGAAAAAAATGAACAATTTTGGTGAAAAAGTGAGGCAGTCAACACGGAAAATTAGCCGGTGATTTGTTCAATCGAACTTCTTATACAATTAATAAGTGATCGAAAGAATAAAAACATTTTTTTTTAGGATTAAGGTGAGTCTTTTGAAGTGAAAGATCTGGGAAATCAGATTGTGAAAATGGCTGATGCCATGGCGTCGAGCCAGAAGTTAGTGTCGATGGAGGATATTTCAGTTAATATGAAAACGTCATCTAATGCCTTGTCACCAGAAAAATTTTGTAATGCCTATAAGAAAAACGCTACAATTAAAACGAGAGCTAACGTTGTGAGCAGCGGTTACGCCATGGCTCTACTTTCTACCCGGCACTCAGTCATGTATGTGAGCCTACGATTTATGTAATTTATTATTTGTTCTCAAAAATTGAATAAATGCCAAAAAAGGAAATTTAAACACAAAAACGAGAGGGAACGTTGTGTGCTGCGGCTAAGGCCGCGGCTCTATTTTATCCCCAGTACTCAGTCAGTATATACATATGTATGTGAGCTTACGATTGTATGTAATTTATTATATGTTCGCAAAAGGGAAAATTTGAATTTTAGACAAAAATGAATAAAAAAAGTTAAGTCGAACCTTTTTGGAGATTATTATATATTACATGTTTCAATTTTTGTTTACATACGTTTTTTACATCTTTCTTTTCTACATGCCTACATCTACTTCCTACATGTACATACACGGCTGTGTGCGAGAGAAAGAGCGGGAATGAGTCTGCGCTTGGAAGGCCACTGATAAGAGCTGATCTAGATTAAACACTCTGATAGATGCGGTTATTTTCTATGATTCTGCGTTTTTTGTTTCCCGTTTCTTCAAAATTGTGGTTTTCTTCTTTTGTGGGGGCGGAAGGGGCGTGGCCAAATTTTGAAACAAACTCGTCTCGGTTTGATATCACAGGAGCTTGGTTAGAAAGTTTAGTTGATCTAGCTCTTATAGTCTCTGAAATCTAGGCGTCAAAAAATTCGATCAGGCATAGCACCCACCCCGGTGTGTGAGAGAGAGCGAGAGGGAAGGATGCATTTCGAAATGGTTTTCTTCATTGCGGCTATAATAGTAATCCCACCTGATTCAGATTAAAATTGTGCATGCCACAGATTTTCGTCCTTTGTGTGGGCGGAAGGGGTCGGTGCGAAACTTTGAAATACACTTGTAACAGTGTGATAGAACAGGAATCTGGATACAAAATTAGGTTACTCTAGCTTGTACAGTCTCTGAGCTTTAGGCGCTAATGAAGACGGACGGACGGACAGACTGACATAGCTATATCGACTCGGCTATTGATGCTGATCCAGAATATATATACCTTATGGGGTCCGAAACGCTTCCTTCTTGGTGTTACACACATCCATTTTTTCAACAAATCTAATATACCCCTTTAATCTTTGAGTACCGGGTATAAAAACGAGGGGAAACGCTGTGAGCCGCGTCTAAGCCCGCGGCTCTACTTCATACCCGGTGAAATATTGGAATAGTTTTTCCAATTCGAGAAACGAGGGTTTGGTGGTGCAAATTGTATTTTGAATTACTTTTGATTTAATTTACTAAAAGACGACAAGATTGGGGACGTGCGTTCGGTTTCAAGGCTTTTTTCGAATTATTTCTCTTTACTTTTTCTTTTCAATGCGATCTTAAATCTAGCTTATCTAGTGTGGCGAAGCGGGGCGAATTCGCCTAGAGGGAGAGAGAGCTTTCTGCGCTCCCGCTCCGCCTTATTCTATTGCTCTCCAACAAACTTGGCAGCTCGATGCTACACCGGCCCCGTTGAAGGCCTGGAAGGCTTCAACTAATCGGTAGAAGAGCCAGTTTGTGTATTGGCCTCCTGTCTTGTTGGAGGAAATTGGAGTCAAGGTTTCGTCACCAGAAGTTCATCGCAGGTTAGGAAAACGTCAGCAGCATATGGGTGAGATATATATATGGAGATAGCCAAGCCCATTCCGTTAGAAGAAGAAAGTTTGATCGAATATTTCGTAGAGGGAATCCCAGATGCAAGGCAAACAAAGCGATGTTATATCAGGCTAGAAACCTCAAAGATCTAAAGTTACAAATTGAGGCATACCAAAAATCTCGTGGTTCTGCTAAGCCGCCAAGCAAGAACGGTGTACCGAGCAGTAAGATTGTGAACGATAGGTCAAGTGAAGTGGTAGTTGGATCGATTAGGAAGTGTTTCAGGTGTGGAGACTCGTCTTACATGAAAAGAGATTGCCCTGTGAAGGATAAGTGTTTCAAATGTGATCAACCAGGACACCGAGCAGCACAGTGTAAAGAAACAGTAATAGTAAAGACAGAGAGAGAAACAAACATAGTTCAGGACGGAAAAGCCGTTTCAAAACCATCTTGTGCACCATTTTCTTCGAGTCTTGAACTAAAATCGGTAACTTGTATGAATACAGTATTCAAAGGACTTGTGGATACAGGAGCTGAGTTGTGTTTGTTGCGTATGGATGTTTTCTTGAACTTGGCGTAGGCGTTGGAAGTCTGATAGGGCGCCAGAGAGTTTTGACAGGGATCGGTGAGAGCCAGGTTCTGACTTTTGGAAGTTTTAAAGTAGAGGCCAATATGGAATCGATATGACGGTTGAGTTTCATGTCATTCCTGATGAAGACATGAAGTACGAGGCAATTTTGGGCACAACGATCTTAGAAAACGTCAATATGATCGTAACCAAGAATGACACTATATTTTCGCCAAGAGTTTGTTGTGTGGAGAAGGGACCTGATGTAGGAACAGATGATGGTCAGATAAGACAAAGTTCTTGTGTGCAGCTGATGAGTGAGCTTGAGAACCTGTGCATGTTGAGCACGGAACACATTAAGGGAACGTCTGTATTAGATCTGGATCATTTGAGTCAAAATTTTGCATCTGAAGTGAAGTTCATGATCAAGAGCTATAAGTCGAAGAGAAATCTCAGTTCGCCAGTAGAGATGAAAATTTGGTTGACAGACGAGTTACCTGTATTTGAACACCCGAGACGTTTAGCGTATTACGAACAGAAAATTGTCGATGACCAAATTCAAGAATGACTAGAAGAAAGGATTATAAAGCCTAGTACATCTGAGTTTGCTTCGCCAGTGGTTTTATTGGATAAAAAGAACGGGAAAAAACGTTTGTGTTGCGATTATCGTAAGTTTAATGTAAAGATTGTCCGAGATAACTTCCCAACGGCTCAGATGGATTGTGTAATTGAGAAACTGCAAGGTGGAGAGGTTTTAACAACACTAGATTTAACTAATGGTTTCTTTCACGTGCCTGTTACGCCAGAATCCCAAAAGTATACGTCGTTCGTAACTCAGAGTGGACAGTATGAGTTCCTGTTTGTACCTTTTGGTATCACGAACTCTCCAGCAGTGTTTACCAGGTTTATCATGGCGGTTATGCGTGATTTAATCAATAATGAAGATGCGGTTGTGTTCATGGGCGATGTGATGTTTGCAAGTAAGAGTATCGAAGAGGGAGTGCTAAAATTGAAACGTGTTCTAGAAGTAGCAGAGAGAAATGGCTTGCGTATAAATTGGAGTAAGTGTCAGATACTGAAGCGGAAGGTACATTTCTTAGGGTATGTGTTCGAAAACGGTAGTATCAACCAGGAGATGAGAAAACTCGAGCAGTTGCTGATTTTCCGCTTCCACGCGATAAAAAGGGGATACAACGATTTCTAGGATTGACGTCATACTTTCGTAGATTTGTGGAAGGATATGCTTTAATTGCAAAGCCCTTGTCCGACTTGTTACGCAAATAGGTGAATTTCGAATTTCAGGAGAAACATTTGGTAGCATTCGAGAAATTGAAAGGAGCGTTGATTAGTGGACCAGTTTTAAAGCTTTATGATCATTCGCCTGAAACGGAGATTCATACGAACGCTTTAAAATTTGGATTCAGAACCGTTATGCTTCAGCGAGATTCCTCTGATAATTTGTGGCACACAGTTTTCTATAATATTCGTATGAATTCGAAGTGCTTGCGGTTATTGGAGCTTTGGTGACAGGTGTACGTCTTAGGGAAGAAGTTCAAGATAGTTACTGATTGTACCGCTTTCGCCATGACCATGAAGAAGAAGGAGATTCCGCTCAGAGTGTCGAGATGGGCCATGTATATCCAAGATTTCGACTATGAGATAGAGCATAGGTCCGGTTCTAAGATGAGACACATGGATGCGTTGAGCAGGGTGTCGTGTTATGTTTTGACTGATAGTTTGTTCCATCGTTTGAAGGAGGCCCAGATGTTAGATGATTGGACGAAGGTGGTCAAAAGTGTTGGCGAGACCAAAGGGTATGAGGATTTCTACGTATTGAATGAAGTTCTATTCAAAGATCCCAATAAGGAGTTGCTAGTAGTACCTTCACTCATGAAAAAGGAAATCTTTCGAATCAGTTACCAGAAAGGTCACTTTTCCGGTAAAAAGACTCAGGACTTGATTGAGAAGTCATACTATATTCCCAAGCTCAAGGAGAAAGTAGCACGAGTTGTTGATAGCTGCGTAGAGTGTATCCTCGTAAATGCAAAGGCAGGCAGGCAAGAAGGGTTCTTTACACCGATCGATAAGGGGGATAAGCCGCTGGTTACATACCACTTTGATCATTTTGGTCCGATGGAGTTGACCAAAAAACGTTATAATCACATTTTCGTGATTGTATAAGTAGGACGAAGTACAGGAGTTGAAGAAGTACTGTGTTGTTTAGAACTTCAGGCTATTTGCTTTGGAAACCCATACAGAATCGTTTCAGATCGCGGAGCTGCTTTCACTTCGCATCTGTTTAAGGAATATTGCGATAGAGAGAAGATTCAACATTTGCTAATTGCAACAGGTGTGTCTAGGAGAAATGGAAAAGTCGGGCGCATGCATAAGATAGCTGTCCCAATGTTATCTAAAATGAGTCATGAAAGTCCAGGATGCTGGTATAAGCATGAAGGTAAGGTACAGCAGATCATAAATAATACCGAGCCGAGGAGTACTAAAATTACGCCGTTCAAACTGCTAACTGATTTGGATTTGCGTATTGAAGGGCATGTGCAGCTCAAGGAATTAATTCAGGACTGTCTGATTTCGAAATTAGATGACGAGCGAGATATCTTAAGAAAAGTAGCGAGAGAAAATATTCAGAGTATACAAGCTGAGAAAAAGAGAGCTTTCGATGCCAAGAGAAAGGTAGAAAATAATTTTAAGCTCAATGATTTAGTAGCCATTAAACGCACCCAGTTTGGCACTGGATTAAAATTGAAGGGAAAGTATCAAGGGCCATATAAAGTAGTCAAAGCCAATAACATTGGCCGATATGAAGTTAAAAGGGTCGGGGAAGGAGAAGGGCCGTACAAGACTTTGACAGTAGCTGAGTTTATAAAGCCATTCGGGACGAATCATGCATGAGGAAGGCCGAATAAAGGATGCGGTATTGGTAGCGGAGAGTCAAAGAACACCAGTAGCGGTCTCACCTATTATGCCTCTGTCTCTGCTCCAATAGATATCGATGGATATCGTACTCAGTTGCAACTAAAAGAAGAGAGTGGTAATATATCGCGAGACTCAGTCGCTGCCAGCATCTCGCACATATCGCACACCTAGTTTGTTAAACTTAAGCGTCAAATGAATAAACCACTTTATCTATAAATTAAACAATTAAACCGTCAATTTTCTAAATCAGTAAAAGGAAGATACTGCATATATGCCCTTGCGTTTGCTGAAGAGTCCGTAATATTGGTATTCTTGCGTTCGTTGCAACTTGAAGTTATGGGTTTGTTAAATTGTGTGTTAGCTGAGGCAGAAGTTGATGCTACCGAAGTACCAGTAGTATAAGGGTTCACTGTGGAATCATCCTCTGAGACTATGTGGACATAGGCTGACATTGGCAATGGACTTATTGGTCTTTCTCCAGGTTCAATAATAGGTAAAAACGTTACCACACTGGTTAACAAAGTGGGTAGATGTAAATCTAGGTTGAACCTATTTTTAACAGTGACCAATTGGTCCCAAAGGCGTTTAAAAACGTCTGAAGCTTGGGTCCACTGGAGATAATTTAATTTGGACTTATTTTTGAGAAATAATTCCCTAATCTCATTAAAGATAGTCACTAAATTAATAGTGCGTTTATTTATGGTGCTCGATTGAGCTGGTCTGTTTTGGGTGAGACTTTTGTACGATTTATCGAGCTCTGTTCTGAGTTGTAACACTTAAGCACATATATTACTCCACTCCATGTAAATATTTGCTTTCTTCTAGTTTTACTATTTGATATTCTTCCATTTATTCTGTTGAAATGTGATTCTATTCTTAACCCTATCTAAATCGATCGCCCTGCTCATATATCTTTTTTATATTATTTTATTGTGTTTAACATATAACGTTTAAAGATCATGTAAAACGTTAACAATAGTCAAAAACAAAAATAATTCCCATAGGGCTTGAATGCTATCTGTGTAGTCTACTATTTTGACATTGACTATCTGACTATCGTTAGATAGTTAGATAGAATTCGCCAAGAGCGAGAGAGAGCTTTTTGCGCTTCCGCTCCGCCTTAATCCATTACACTCTCCAACAAACTTGGCAGCTCGATGCTACACCGGCCCCGTTAAAGGCCTGGAAGGCTTCAACTTATTGGTAGAAGAGCCAGTTTGTGTATTGGCCTCCTGAACACTTCTCCGCTACTCGTCCTTAGGTCGACCACCCTTACCTTTCCGTCCTGCCCGGCGTTTGTGGCGACGACCCTCCTGACGAGCCACTGTTGAGGGGGAAGGTTGTCCTCGGTGACGACCACGAGGCTTCCTTCCTGGATGTTTGGCTGCTCCTGGTGCCACTTGCATCTTATTTGCAATCCCAGCACATACTCCCGGGACCATCGCTGCTAGAACATTTGCCTGGCTGACCAGACAAGCCGCCATCGTTTTAAGCAACTCAGACCCTTCTGGTCCGGGGTCCTGAGTGCTGGGGGTGCGATGAGCGGCTCGCCTGTCAGCAGGTGCCCGAGATTTAGCGCGTCTCCGTCGCTTGGGTCTGGGCTTAGGGGTCTGAGCGGGCGCGAGTTCAGGACCGCCTCGATCCCGATCAGCACGGTCTCCAGCTCCTCTGCGGTAAGGAGAGCGCTTCCGACCGCCCGCAGGAGTAGGCCCTTTGCAGACTTCACACCTGCCTCCCAGAGTCGGCCCATTTGCGGTGCTTGAGGCGGTATGAAGGCAAACTCGCACCCGCTTCTTGACGCGAATTCGCGTATCGCGTCCGCTTCTGCCTCTATTCTGGTCCTCAGCTCGTTGAAGTGGTGACTGGCTCCGACGAAGTTGGTCGCGTTGTCGCAGTTCACCCTCTGCGGACATCCTCGCCGAAAGACGAATCTTTGAAATGCCAATAAAAAGGAGTTAGTCATCAGATCGGAGACAATTTCTAAATGAACTGCCTTGGACGAAAAACAGACAAATAACGCAATGTAGGACTTATAAGGGGGCCTTCCTCGAATGTTCAGAGTCGTATAGACAGGGCCACAAAAATCCACGCCACATATGGCGAATGGGCGGAGAGCACGGAGCCGGTCTGCGGGTATATTGCCCATCATTTGGGTCTGGAGTCGAGGCTTGCATTTAAAGCAATGAATACACGACCTGACTGTTGCCCGGCAGACCTCCTGAGCGTTCACTATCCAAACACGCTGTCTCAGGATACTCACGAGTGCTCGTGGGCCGGCATGAAAATTCGTTTGATGCAGATAGCGAACGTAGGTCTGTACAAACTGCGAGCGTTTTGTCAATAACAGAGGAAATTAGGCATTATATGACATAGGAGCGTTAGCTAGTCGCCCCCCAACTCGCAACAATGAAAAAGAGCACCAAGTCCCTGCCTCTTCATGGATGAAGGGATTCAAGCGCTGAAGACTGTGGCCTAACCTGGTGCCTTTACGAACACTTTCAATATCTTCCTGAAACTCGTTTTCTTGGACGATTTCGACAATTTTTAGAAACGCCTCGTCGTATTCTAGGGGTGACGGAATTTTTTCAAATTTGAGACTTCTGTCTTTGCATTTTTGGATGAAGCGGAACACGAGAACGAACACTCTTAGCAGTTTGAGGTGTGACGAGTATCCCTCGATTATGTCTACTAAATCATTTGTTCTTGCGGCCACGGTCAGTCCGACCGATTGCTTCCTGGTTTCCATCTGCAGCTCTTCTTCGGAAAGTTCGATGTGGGGATTTCTGGGCAGATCTCTTCTTCATTTTTCAAAAACTCTGGTCCACTAAACCAGATCGACCGCACGATTTCCTCTACGTCACAACCTCTCGAAACTATGTCTGCTGGGTTCTGTTTTGTTGGCACTCTTGAATCTCCGCTACTCGGTTCGCAACGAAGGTTGACAACGACGAAGGGTGGGATCGGGTCCAATGAAGGGTTACTTCCGAATCTGACCAGAATACAATTTTTTCTATTGGAACCTTGAGCAGTGATTTGAGTCGGTGACAGAGGTCTGCGAGAAGGTGAGCGGCACATAACTCAAGTCTTGGGAGCGTTTTCGTCTTGAGCGGCGCTACTTTCGACTTTGCAGTCAACAACGAGACCTTAAAACCTTCTGCAGTCTTTCTACGGATATAGACACAGGCTCCATAAGCTCTCATGGATGCGTCGGCAAAGGCATGTACTTGTATCGGTGACATGGGATCAGTATGCACAAATCGAGGTATCGTAATCTTCTCTAACTGACCCAAGGATTCTTTCAGTAAGTTCTAGCTTATTAAGCCCAAGCTCCTGCAGTAGGATCTTTCTCTTTATTACTAAAGGACTTAACAAGCCAAGGGGGTCAAACAACTTTGATATCACCGATAAAATGTTCCGTTTTGTCGCTCGGAGACCCATGACTGACGTGTCAATTTGGAACTTGAAGACGTTTTCGTGTGGCAGCCACGATATTCCCAACGCCTTAGTTGACTCTGAGTCCGAGATCGTTATCAATTTAACTGTGCTCTCGGATGCGGTGACCTCAGGTGAGTTCGAGAACCACTTAGTCAACTCAAACCCAGCGGTTTGAAGAACCGGAGCCACCTCAGACTTAATTGTCTTTAGCTCCTCTACGCAACCAGCACCAGTCAACATGTCATCATTGTGAAAGTCGGACTCGATAACTTCAGCAGCTTTAGGGAATGAGAGCTTTGCAGACTCACTCAACCTCTTCAAACACCGAATGGCCAAAAATGGGGCTGGTCCAGTCCCATATGTAACGGTGTTGAGCTGGTAGATTCTCAAGGACTCAGAAGGGTCTCTTCTCCACACTATGAGCTGAAATCGTCTATCCACATCATCTGCCAAGACAGAGCTATACATTTTCTTAACATCGGCTGTCAAGGCGTACCTGTGTAGTCTGAAGCGGAGTAAGGTAGAATACAGCTCATCCTGTATCGTAGGACTAACCATCAATATGTCGTTCAAGGCCACCTGAGAGGACGTCTTACAAGACGCATCGAAAACGACATGGAGCTTGGTCGACGTACTTTGGGTACTTACTTCTCTCTATCGCAATATTCCTTAAACAGATGCGAAGTGAAAGCAGCTCCGCGATCTGAAACGATTCTGTATGGGTTTCCAAAGCAAATAGCCTGAAGTTCTAAACAACACAGTACTTCTTCAACTCCTGTACTTCGTCCTACTTATACAATCACGAAAATGTGATTATAACGTTTTTTGGTCAACTCCATCGGACCAAAATGATCAAAGTGGTATGTAACCAGCGGCTTATCCCCCTTATCGATCGGTGTAAAGAACCCTTCTTGCCTGCCTGCCTTTGCATTTACGAGGATACACTCTACGCAGCTATCAACAACTCGTGCTACTTTCTCCTTGAGCTTGGGAATATAGTATGACTTCTCAATCAAGTCCTGAGTCTTTTTACCGGAAAAGTGACCTTTCTGGTAACTGATTCGGAAGATTTCCTTTTTCATGAGTGAAGGTACTACTAGCAACTCCTTATTGGGATCTTTGAATAGAACTTCATTCAATACGTAGAAATCCTCATACCCTTTGGTCTCGCCAACACTTTTGACCACCTTCGTCCAATCATCTAACATCTGGGCCTCCTTCAAACGATGGAACAAACTATCAGTCAAAACATAACACGACACCCTGCTCAACGCATCCATGTGTCTCATCTTAGAACCGGACCTATGCTCTATCTCATAGTCGAAATCTTGGATATACATGGCCCATCTCGACACTCTGAGCGGAATCTCCTTCTTCTTCATGGTCATGGCGAAAGCGGTACAATCAGTAACTATCTTGAACTTCTTCCCTAAGACGTACACCTGTCACCAAAGCTCCAATAACCGCAAGCACTTCGAATTCATACGAATATTATAGAAAACTGTGTGCCACAAATTATCAGAGGAATCTCGCTGAAGCATAACGGTTCTGAATCCAAATTTTAAAGCGTTCGTATAAATCTCCGTTTCAGGCGAATGATCATAAAGCTTTAAAACTGGTCCACTAATCAACGCTCCTTTCAATTTCTCGAATGCTACCAAATGTTTCTCCTGAAATTCGAAATTCACCTATTTGCGTAACAAGTCGGACAAGGGCTTTGCAATTAAAGCATATCCTTCCACAAATCTACGAAAGTATGACGTCAATCCTAGAAATCGTTGTATCCCCATAGGGCTTGAATGCTATCTGTGTAGTCTACTATTTTGACATTGACTATCTGACTATCGTTAGATAGTTAGATAGAATTCGCCAAGAGCGAGAGAGAGCTTTTTGCGCTTCCGCTCCGCCTTAATCCATTACACTCTCCAACAAACTTGGCAGCTCGATGCTACACCGGCCCCGTTAAAGGCCTGGAAGGCTTCAACTTATTGGTAGAAGAGCCAGTTTGTGTATTGGCCTCCTGAACACTTCTCCGCTACTCGTCCTTAGGTCGACCACCCTTACCTTTCCGTCCTGCCCGGCGTTTGTGGCGACGACCCTCCTGACGAGCCACTGTTGAGGGGGAAGGTTGTCCTCGGTGACGACCACGAGGCTTCCTTCCTGGATGTTTGGCTGCTCCTGGTGCCACTTGCATCTTATTTGCAATCCCAGCACATACTCCCGGGACCATCGCTGCTAGAACATTTGCCTGGCTGACCAGACAAGCCGCCATCGTTTTAAGCAACTCAGACCCTTCTGGTCCGGGGTCCTGAGTGCTGGGGGTGCGATGAGCGGCTCGCCTGTCAGCAGGTGCCCGAGATTTAGCGCGTCTCCGTCGCTTGGGTCTGGGCTTAGGGGTCTGAGCGGGCGCGAGTTCAGGACCGCCTCGATCCCGATCAGCACGGTCTCCAGCTCCTCTGCGGTAAGGAGAGCGCTTCCGACCGCCCGCAGGAGTAGGCCCTTTGCAGACTTCACACCTGCCTCCCAGAGTCGGCCCATTTGCGGTGCTTGAGGCGGTATGAAGGCAAACTCGCACCCGCTTCTTGACGCGAATTCGCGTATCGCGTCCGCTTCTGCCTCTATTCTGGTCCTCAGCTCGTTGAAGTGGTGACTGGCTCCGACGAAGTTGGTCGCGTTGTCGCAGTTCACCCTCTGCGGACATCCTCGCCGAAAGACGAATCTTTGAAATGCCAATAAAAAGGAGTTAGTCATCAGATCGGAGACAATTTCTAAATGAACTGCCTTGGACGAAAAACAGACAAATAACGCAATGTAGGACTTATAAGGGCGCCTTCCTCGAATGTTCAGAGTCGTATAGACAGGGCCACAAAAATCCACGCCACATATGGCGAATGGGCGGAGAGCACGGAGCCGGTCTGCGGGTATATTGCCCATCATTTGGGTCTGGAGTCGAGGCTTGCATTTAAAGCAATGAATACACGACCTGACTGTTGCCCGGCAGACCTCCTGAGCGTTCACTATCCAAACACGCTGTCTCAGGATACTCACGAGTGCTCGTGGGCCGGCATGAAAATTCGTTTGATGCAGATAGCGAACGTAGGTCTGTACAAACTGCGAGCGTTTTGTCAATAACAGAGGAAATTAGGCATTATATGACATAGGAGCGTTAGCTAGTCGCCCCCCAACTCGCAACAATGAAAAAGAGCACCAAGTCCCTGCCTCTTCATGGATGAAGGGATTCAAGCGCTGAAGACTGTGGCCTAACCTGGTGCCTTTACGAACACTTTCAATATCATCCTGAAACTCGTTTTCTTGGACGATTTCGACAATTTTTAGAAACGCCTCGTCGTATTCTAGGGGTGACGGAATTTTTTCAAATTTGAGACTTCTGTCTTTGCATTTTTGGATGAAGCGGAACACGAGAACGAACACTCTTAGCAGTTTGAGGTGTGACGAGTATCCCTCGATTATGTCTACTAAATCATTTGTTCTTGCGGCCACGGTCAGTCCGACCGATTGCTTCCTGGTTTCCATCTGCAGCTCTTCTTCGGAAAGTTCGATGTGGGGATTTCTGGGCAGATCTCTTCTTCATTTTTCAAAAACTCTGGTCCACTAAACCAGATCGACCGCACGATTTCCTCTACGTCACAACCTCTCGAAACTATGTCTGCTGGGTTCTGTTTTGTTGGCACTCTTGAATCTCCGCTACTCGGTTCGCAACGAAGGTTGACAACGACGAAGGGTGGGATCGGGTCCAATGAAGGGTTACTTCCGAATCTGACCAGAATACAATTTTTTCTATTGGAACCTTGAGCAGTGATTTGAGTCGGTGACAGAGGTCTGCGAGAAGGTGAGCGGCACATAACTCAAGTCTTGGGAGCGTTTTCGTCTTGAGCGGCGCTACTTTCGACTTTGCAGTCAACAACGAGACCTTAAAACCTTCTGCAGTCTTTCTACGGATATAGACACAGGCTCCATAAGCTCTCATGGATGCGTCGGCAAAGGCATGTACTTGTATCGGTGACATGGGATCAGTATGCACAAATCGAGGTATCGTAATCTTCTCTAACTGACCCAAGGATTCTTTCAGTAAGTTCTAGCTTATTAAGCCCAAGCTCCTGCAGTAGGATCTTTCTCTTTATTACTAAAGGACTTAACAAGCCAAGGGGGTCAAACAACTTTGATATCACCGATAAAATGTTCCGTTTTGTCGCTCGGAGACCCATGACTGACGTGTCAATTTGGAACTTGAAGACGTTTTCGTGTGGCAGCCACGATATTCCCAACGCCTTAGTTGACTCTGAGTCCGAGATCGTTATCAATTTAACTGTGCTCTCGGATGCGGTGACCTCAGGTGAGTTCGAGAACCACTTAGTCAACTCAAACCCAGCGGTTTGAAGAACCGGAGCCACCTCAGACTTAATTGTCTTTAGCTCCTCTACGCAACCAGCACCAGTCAACATGTCATCATTGTGAAAGTCGGACTCGATAACTTCAGCAGCTTTAGGGAATGAGAGCTTTGCAGACTCACTCAACCTCTTCAAACACCGAATGGCCAAAAATGGGGCTGGTCCAGTCCCATATGTAACGGTGTTGAGCTGGTAGATTCTCAAGGACTCAGAAGGGTCTCTTCTCCACACTATGAGCTGAAATCGTCTATCCACATCATCTGCCAAGACAGAGCTATACATTTTCTTAACATCGGCTGTCAAGGCGTACCTGTGTAGTCTGAAGCGGAGTAAGGTAGAATACAGCTCATCCTGTATCGTAGGACTAACCATCAATATGTCGTTCAAGGCCACCTGAGAGGACGTCTTACAAGACGCATCGAAAACGACATGGAGCTTGGTCGACGTACTTTGGGGCCTCAACACACACTGCTGGGGAATAAAATAATGTGGAATTTTAGGGATTGTGTTGTCTGTGGGAGACATGTGACCTAAAGAGATGTACTCTTCCATGAACTCCAAGTACATTTTCTGCAACTCAGGGTCACGAGACAATCTTTTTTCAAGCGACAAAAACCGCCCTTTAGCTACTTCAAAGGAGTTGCGCAAGATACTGGGATCTGATTTGAACGGCAGCTTTTTTTCAAACCGACCTGAAGGCAAGACCTGGGTAGTCTTTCTATAATGCTCCTCACATAACTTGTGTTAAGGAGATAATGACTTTTTAGAAGACGGCAATTCTTCCAGTGACCAAAACTTTTGAAGTGTGTTGTCGATAAATTCTACTGACTCATCTCGACAACTCAAACAGTTCATCGCTTCCTGATGACAGTCACCTTTGGAGTGTATCTGCCCGACACAATCCTGCCGAGAAGCATTTTCTGCAGAGTTGGATAGTCAGGACCTTGTCTTATTTGACCAACAGATAAAAGTTCGAAAAATGTTTCTGCACCTATCAACATATCTATCTTCTGTGGCTTATAGAAATATGGGTCTGCAAGTGGTAAGTTCTTCGGCACTTGCCAATCACTCACATTAAGTGTTTGATCAAGGTGATACCCCGAAATAGACCTTAGAATCCAGAAATCGACCGAGAACTCACTACCAGTAGCTCGCGACTTCACCACCGTGTGTATCTTCTTCTTAACTTGTGAATTGGACTCACCAATACCAAGCAAGTTGATACAGGACTCCTCCCTACGGATCTGTAAGCGCTGTGCTAAGTCCTCAGTGATAAAATTGTTTTGGGACCCAGAGTCAAGCAGAGCTCGTGCCAAAACATATTCACCGTTATTTGTTCAGACGCTTACGATCGACGTAGCCAGAATAACTCTGTCCATAGCTGTCGCATGCAGAGCATGCGAGGTGGAAGGTTCACTCTGATTGGGTGGAGGAGAAGAACTCTCTGGGGGTGATGGCAACGCTAGACTTTTGTTCGCCACTGCGCACCTATGCAACAAAGATTGGTGTGAGCAGCCACACACTCGACACTTCTTAGCTTTGCATCGTACTACAGAGTGGCCTGTTTGCAGACAATTGATACATAGAGATGCAGTCTTTGCGAATTCAAACCTTTGCATCACTGCCAGCCGACCAAATAGACTGCACTCTGTCAACTAATGGTCTTTCGCATATCAGTAGCTGCATTGTTCGTTCTTGGTATTAGCAGTCGAACACGCAAATGAGCTCAGATTATGAGGCTTGCTTGGCACAGCTTTCTGCTCCTGCTTTGGTTTTGAAGATTCCTCGGCCGAAAGATGCTGATGTCTGCGATTGAGCACACTTTCGCAGTCCATCCAAAGTGGCAGCTTATCCTAATTGAGCTGTTCTTCCCACTTTTGTTTGGTCACCGAATCGACTCTACTCAAGACGAATGAATAAGCATTGCATTTAAGATCTTTTTATTATAGCCTATCGACAACAATGAACCATATATGGATGAGGCGGTATCTATTAGGTTCCTTATGGACGATGCTGATTGCTGGGTAATTTTGGGAAGACTAATTAGGGCAGCAATGTGATTTTTGATAATCAAATAATCGTTATCGTAGACCCGTTTTAAGCTTGCAATGGCGTTCTCGTAGTTACTCTCGGTTACTTGGAACGCCCTAACATTTCCTAACGCTTCACCAGAGAGACGTAAAAGCAAATGGTTGAACTTTTCGATAACTGGAATGTTTTCGTCATTATGAACCAGAGACTCAAATAAACATATAAAGTTTTTTAATTCCGAAAAAATGCCGCTGAACTGTGGCAGTGCTAACTTCGGAAGTCGAGCACGAGTTGGACCACCAGAAGCTGGTACTGAAGGCTTTTTATCGTCAGCTGTCGTAAAGGCGCATATAAGTGACATTAACTTCCCCTTGGTTACGATGGAGAGTTCATCCCACTCGGCTCCAAATTCATCGTCATTATCTATTTGTTCGATCTCCTCTTCAAGTTGGCTTGCCGTGTCAATGTTTTCGATTAGCTTTTGCAGCCTGCACTCGAGCTCCGTCAGTTTCAGCGGAACATCGCCGGCTTCTAAACGGTCCGCTAATCTTTGAATTTTTTTGACACGGCCGCTGCGGTTCTTCTGAAGTACTTCAAGGAGGGGCTTTTGATCGGATTTTGAGGTAATTTTGACTCTCAACACAAGCAACTGATAATGAAAGGTAATCAGGTGTTTGTACCCAAACGAGTGCAAAATAAATATACCCGACTAAGGTAGGGTATCACGTCACTTAGTGATCGCGTTGTATGCTCGCATGCGAATATACCCAAACGAGTTCAAAAAACTATACACCCGACAAATGTAGGGTATAGCGTTGCTTGGGGCAAGCGCGCAAACGAAAACCACACAACAACAACAACGAACAGCAATGGTGACAGGAGAAAGCGAAAACAAAAGAATTCACCGCTGTAGTTCTGATGTATGTATGGTGTGTGTTTGTATACGTGTGCAATGGTACACACTGATCGACGTTTAAATACTGAATCCAATATTAATTGGCGAAGCACGATTTGTCCCGACTATTAGTTGGATCCTACTGATACCAATCGAATATACCAGACGAATACAGGGTAGCGCGTCACTTGGTGTTCGGTTTGGATCAAGCGCGCCAAACGAAAAGAACAGCGATAAGCAACGGTGGGGTGCAAAGCGAAACGAAAATTCACCGCTGCAGCTGCGTATTGGTATGCGTGCTTGGCCAATGACCCAACCATATATTTCGGACAACGAAAATGAGGAACAAACGAGTTATATATGTATAATGTGTTGCGTCCAAGATGGTTAGATATATGTAAATATATATGTGTATTAATTTGTGCAAACTCTAACTAGTACATGCAAATGAAGCTCTACTATGTCATACGTATGTGCCAAGAATTGAAAGCGAGGTGCAATTTTTTCAGCACAAGACAATAATTGCGAGTTAATATTCTTTATGTCTTTTCTCAAGCTTTCAATTTTCGCACAAATACCTCTGTACTGGATCGGATTTCCAAGTAATCCACTTTCCTCTTCTGGCGCTGGGTCCTCCCAATGTACTGGATATCCCTCGGCGGTAGAGCTGCAAATAGGGTATTACACGACCGACCCGGTGATTTGCAGCTTTTTGTTTGTTCACAAACACACGAGTCGCGATCAATTTCACACTTTATTGGCAAATAATTAATTTATGCAACAACAATTGTTGTATGTTGTATTTATATCTATGTGTCACTGTCACTTTTCCTTTCCTCTATATGTATGTATTTTACTTTGCGAGTCCACCCGGGGGCGCTATGAAATTTTGGAATAGTTTTTCCAATTCGAGAAACGAGGGTTTGGTGGTGCAAATTGTATTTTTACTTACTTTTAATTTAATTTACTAAAAGACGACAAGATTGGGGACGTGCGTTCGGTTTCAAGGCTTTTTTCGAATTATTTCTCTTTACTTTTTCTTTCTTTTCGATCTTAAATCTAGCTTATCTAGTGTGGCGAAGCGGGGCGAATTCGCCAAGAGGGAGAGAGAGCTTTCTGCGCTCCCGCTCCACCTTAATCTATTGCTCTCCAACAAACTTGGCAGCTCGATGCTACACCCGGTACTCAGTCAGTATATATGTATGTGAGCTTGTTGTAATTTATTACATGTTCGCAATAGGGACAAATTGAATTTTAGCCAAAAAAGAAAAAAAAACTTAAGTCGAACCTTTTCGGAGATTTTTTCTATTAGATGTTTCCATATTTGTTTACATACATTTTTTACATCTGCCTTTTCTACATGTCTTTATCTACTTCCTACATATACATACACGGCTGTGTGCGAGAGAGAGAGGGAATGTGTCTGCGCTTGGAAGGCCACTGAAATTTCATTTCTTCCTTCTAGCTATACTAATGATCCGATCTAATAATTCAACATTCTGATAGATATGGTCATTTTCTATGATTCTGCGTTTTTGGTTTTCTCGTATCTTAAAAATTGTGGATTTTCGTCCTTTGTGGTGGTGGAAGGGGGCGTGGCAAAATTTGGAAACAAACTCGTCTTGGTTTGATATCACAGGAGCTTGGTTAGAAAGTTTGGTTGATCTAGCTCTTATAGTCTCTGAGAACTAGGCGTCGAAAAATTCGATCAGGCATAGCGCCCACCCCTGTGTGTGAGAGAGAGCGAGAGGGAAGGATGCATTTCGAAATGGTTTTTTAGATTCCTCGTATCTTTAAAATTGTGCATGCCACAGATTTTCGTCCTTTGAGTGGTCGGAATGGGGCGGTGCGAAATTTTGAAATGCAAATGCAACAGTGTGATATCACAGGAGTCTGTATAGCCTCTCAAGCTTTTACAGTCTCTGAACTATGGGAGCTAATGAAGACGGACGGACGGAGAGAGGGACAGACAGACAGACATAGCTATATCAACTCGGCTATTGATGCTGATCAAGAATATATACTCTTTATATGGTCGGAAACGATTCCTTCTGGGTGTTTCCCACATCCATTTTTACAACATCTAGTACACCCCGTTACTTTTCGAGTGCCGAGTATATGCAGGAATCCGCGTATTCAAAAAAATGTGTCAGGAACAAATGTTAAGGTCAACTCTTCAGGCTTAAATTACATGCTTCAGGCTGATATTGGTCAGAACAATGGTATTACAGCAGATTTTGAGACAATGATTAAGCAAAGGGAAAATAATACACTCAGCAAATCTAAAAAAATGGACGGAGTATATGTAAGTATGATTGTGATTTTGTTGGTGGAGCGGCTGTCATTTTTAACCCAAGTCATAAAATATTACTTTTAAGAATGGCCTGTTTTTTTATGAACAAATTAATGGACCAAGGCTGCCTGTGTGGCATTGTTGCTCTGGGCATTTCTTCTTACAAGGTATACTTCCAAAATGGAAAATTTGCAAATGAGGCTGTGAAAAATATTAATGAAAAGAATATGAATATATCTGCGTATAAGCCAGGGCATTATGTGAAAACATTCGAAGTTATAAAAAATGTTTCTTTTGATATAACAGATGAAAAAGTACTACAAAACATTAAGTCAGATGTTCATGTTAATTCGGTTTCTAGGATGAGACGCAAGGCAAAATCAGAGAAAGGTGCTAATGAAGTCGTGCGGGAACCTATTTTATAAGTGAAAATTGGATTTTAAAATGTAGAAATTCCATCCCATAAAGTTCTGAATTACTGCAGATTAGATGTTTAACATTATGTACGTAATATTTTACAATGCTATAACTGTGGACGTATTGGTCACTGGTCAAGAACCTGTAAAGCCAAAAAACGTTGTCTAAGTTATGGTGCGCTGGACTACACAGCTTTAAATTGTCGGGTTTACAAATATATGTTATGTAACAGTAATGAACAACCGATTTGACCTATTATGCTTTTCCTGCTCTTCCATCGAAGATGCCTGGGACAATAAAAAAAATATCATAAATAGTAAAAGATACACCTCGATAGTAAAGAAATCTTTACCTTCCCCTCAACAAAATTTCAATCATTTCTCATTACCATCTTATAGTCATAACAGTTCAGAACATAAATTCAAATACCCAGTCATTGAGGATAAAAAGTTTTCTAATATCTGTGCTCATCTGTTTCGTTTAATAAAACAATTCATTGATTCGGATGAAGCCTTATGAGCATCCTTCCAAGATTTTAAAGAAACATTTATTAGAACTGGCAAATTTAATAAAATGATTTAAGAAAGAAATACACAATTATCATGTTAGTTATATTATTGCAGTGCAATGTATAATCTCTCAAAGCAAATAAAAATGACTTAGAGTTTTTACTTAATAATGAAGATTTAGATTTTGCATGCCTTTCTGAGATGATGATGATCCTACTTTTAGAAATATTTGAAATTTTAAAGCCGCTGAAAAACTTTGAGCTGACAATTATGGTGAAACTTTAATACTGGTAAAAAATAAAATTCATTTTAAATAATGCCCTTCATTGCTACATTTGACATATCAATTATACAAACAACCTATTGTATAGTATTGTATCCCGAAATCTCACAATAGCTTCAACCTTTTGTGAGCCAAGTGTTGATCTAGATGATTTTAAATCAGATATTAAAAGACTTTTTGATAGCAAAATCTTCAAGATGTAATCATATGTTGAGATTTGTATTCTCGAAATATTGTATTCGGTGACAGTTTTACAAATTTCAAAGGCCATTTCATAGAAGATGTTTCCTTAAATGCTGGGTTCAAGTGGTTGAATAATGGAAACTTAACATTTAAACAGTCTTTAAATCTAAATTCTGGTTCAGTTTTGGATTTGACGTTTACCAACTCTGATTTGCCGTTTGACTGGCATGTCCGCCCTCTAAGGATTCGAGGCAGCCATTATTTTCCTATATCAATATCAGTCCGGAATATCCAAATAAAACCCAAGTTTCTTCTTTCTAAAGCAAACTGATTTCAAAACTTAACAACATAAGAGAGTTTAAAAACATTAGTGATCTAACAAACAGGGTTAAAAATGAAATTAGGTTATGCAATGCCATCTTGGCAAAAAAATATCCAAAATTCTAGTGGACTGACGAACTTACACGTTTAAACAGAATTTTTAAGGCTATGCAAGCTAAAGATTAATAGCTATGTAGCTATATATAATTTCCAAATTTAGAGAGCTTTGAAGTGGCCAGTCAAGCTCGACAGGAATGGAACAATGCTGTGAAAAAAGCAAAGAGAGACTCTTATGAGGATAAAATTGAAGAGATCAATCATAATCCCTCGTCCAGGAAAGCTTGGCAGTTTTTGAGGAATCTTAAGGGTCTAGGGAAATCTCAGACGAAAGATTGGTCTCAATCCAAGAACAGAAAACATCTGGACTTTCTGAGCAATCAAATTCCACAAGCCTACTTAATTCCAACTGTTGTTCCAAATAGCACTGCTAACTCGCAGAGTATTCTAGCCCTTTCTATTGATGAATAAACTGACGTTATTAAAAATAAAACATCTACGGCTGGTGGCATTGATGGGATTACTTATGAAATGGTAGTAAAAAAACTATTGTATTGTTTTAATGAGTCATATGATAGGTGCAAAGTTCCTACTGAGATACATTAAGATTTGTCCGATTCCAAAATGTGCCAAACCCTTGGATGATATCCAAAATTTCAGACCAATAATGTTAATCTGAGTTCTTGCGAAATCTCTAAATGGCATGGTTAAAAATAGATTGTCTGAGTTTGTGGAAAAAAACAATTTACTCTCCTTTAGGTGTTACTCTTACTGGAAAAAGACAAGTGCTCCCATGTGAATAAACGATCTTTTGTCATCCATTCACTGCCTCAAACGTCAAAATAAGAAAGTAGTAGTTGCATGTGTTGACAAAGAAAGTGCCTATAATTGTTTAAACTTGGCTTACCCAATAAAAATCATTTTTATAAAAATGCATAACCGAATTCTGCGATGGGTTCGAAGTGTTTTGTCAGAAAGACTCATGCACCTAGGGCGAAAATATAAAATTTTTAATTATTACAGCCCTACGTACGATTTGCTGAAAGCAAATGTGCTTCTACATATGAGGAAACTTGGGCAATTTTTAATTTAGATCTTTAAATTCGTGTCGTTTTAAAAACACGCCGGATGAAATCGTGTATATAACACATCAACCTAGTTTCTTGGCTTGGAAGACTTGCCGTACTCGTGAGATAAAATCGGTGGATCGAATACAAATTTGAACTCGCTGCTAAATACTCAACACGAAGAGTATTAGCTAGGCTTAACTGGAACGAGATGAGCTTGCAATAGTGCTCGTTCCAACTACATATCATCACTTCGCTGGAACTTAACACGACACATCAATAAGAGAAGCCATCGAAGATTACTGGATTTCCACTACTTCTGTGTGCCAAATTATCATCATGGAATTAAATAACTACGATTCTCATTCTATGGCTAGTTACTCATCTCCATGAATGTTAGCAAAGCCAGAAGAAAGATCGATAGTGTCTTGCACATATCGATACATCGTTTATGGTCGCTGCAACAACAGACCAACCACATACGCAAACAAACAAAAAAATAAAAATGAATGAGGATGGTGAAATCAGGAGAGTTTCAAGTTGAGCCGTTCAAGAAAGAATTGGAGAAAACATGTCTTAATGTTGAGGATAACGATTTCGTGAATGAGCATGGCTCCAGATCGACAGGGGACAAGAGCCAGCTGTCGCGACGGTGGAGTACAGTTCTTCTACAGATGACTTCGGTTACCAACATCAAAACGACGAAACCATTATATACGTGATAAGATGCAAATTCTGGATCACAAATCTATGAAAAGCGGTTATTCGGGCAAAACCTTTTTGTCTAATTTGCAAAAATCGTAGAGCCAAACCAATAGTTCCTTTAATGGGTCAACAACCCAAGGAGAGAGTGACACCATATCAACGACTTTTCATCTTTGTGGGACTAGACTACTTTGGCCCGGTTATGGTTACCATCGGAAGACGACAAGAAAAGAGATGGGTTGCACTCTTTACGTGTCTGACAATCAGAGCCATGCAATTGGAACTAGCTGCTGCTTTGTCCACAGACGAATGCATCTTATGTATAAGGAACTTCGTGAACAGAAGAGGTGTTGCCGTAACAGTTTTACGCAGTTTGGCATGAGTCCGATGTCTTAGACTCTATCCCTTCGGTGGTCAATATTGGCTCACTTGACGTATCGGAGGCGGACATTTTGGAGGCAATTGCTGATTTCGACTACTCGATTAAACCCGACAGTGATGGCATTTCTGCCCTGCTGCTTCGCAACTGTGGTGTTGCTTTTTGTGAACCCCTTAAAATTCTCTTCTGTAATTCTTTGTCAACGGGTCGGTTTATTGCAAAGTGGAAGGCTGCCAAGATTACTCCCGTTCTTAAGAAGGGTACTAGGAATTGTATCTCTAATTATAGACCAATTGCCAAACTCAGCAATGTCTCAAAACTTCTTGAGCGCATCATTGCCAAAAAGATCTCTTTCCTCATATATAAGCCCAAATCAGCATGGTTTTATGCCAGGTAGATCAGCTGCCACTAATTTGGTAGCCTTTAGTAACTTTTGCACACATGCCTTTGAAGTGCACTCTCAAGTTGATGTGGTGTACACTGATTTTGCTAAGGCCTTTGATAAAGTCTCCCACTGCGCCCTAGTAGCAAAGTTGCATCGGTTGGGGATTCATTCGAGCCTGCTTAGTTGGTTCATTTCATACCTTGAGCAGCGAGAGTATGTTGTATTGGTCAATGGAAAGCAGTCGGACCCATATCTGGCTACTTCCGGCCTTCCACAGGGAAGTGCTCATGGTCCGTTGCTATTCGCTATTTTCATTAATGACATATGTCTCAGCATTCATACTTCTGAGCATTTGCTTTATGCCAATGATTTGAAAATCTTCCGTTCTATCAAAACTTTAGGGGACAGTATACTTCTACAGCGTGACCTGGATGGAGTCGTTCGTTGGTGCACACTTAATTCGCTCCCTCTCAATGTAAGCAAATGTTACTGTGTGTCCTTCAGTAAGTGTGTATTCAATGTTCAGGCCTCATACTCGATAGATGGCCTTCCGCTCTAGAAGCAGACGGAGACACTTGACCTGGGGGTCTTGTTCGATTCAAAATTTCTTTTTATCGAGCATTTGAATTTCATTTTGCCAAAAGCCTATGCCATGTTCGGCTTTGTTACGCGTAATTCATCGCAGTTTAAGGACCCATATACGAGGCTAAGTCTTTATGCATTTCTTGTGCGCTCCCGTCTCTAGTATGCTTCAGTGGTTTGGAATCCCACGGGGGTTGTTCAGATTGCGCGTGTCGAGAGATTGCAAAGGAAGTTTTTGAAGTTTGCACTCCAGCCTTTGCAATTTTCCAGTCCGGTGCCGTCCTATGAGTGCAGATTGCGCCTCGTGCATCTCTCCTCCCTTGAGGATCGAAGAACCATTGCGGCTCAGCTATTTTTATACGATCTATTAGTGGGTAATATCGATTGCTCTTTCCTGCTTAGTAGGATTGGCTTCAACACGCCTGCCAGGAGCCTTAAGGACCATGCACTTTTCGCTGTTGATCTCCACCGGACCAACTACGGGAATAATGAGCCATTGTGTAGGGCTCTTCGTCAGTATAATGCGCTGCCAGCTGGGATGCGTTTTGACTTTTGCCATGGGAAAGCATCCGTCAGACGGTTACTGTCTAATTTTTTCTTGTTTAATAATTAATTTGTTGTTCTCTCTTTTCTTTATTTAGTGTTTATTGTTTAAGATAGTTATAAGTTAGTTTAGCCAGTTAAGGTTTAACCGTTGGCGAATAAATAAATAAATAAATAAATAAGTAACAAAACGATCAGATAGGGAACGAATTTCGTCGATAACGAATTAAAAAAGTTTAAGGATTTATTTGACTGGGAATACATAAAATCAGAGATGTCAAATAAAGGAATCGACTGGCAGTTTAATTGCCCTGGAAATCCCAGTTCAGGAGGATGATGGGATCGTTTGGTGAGATCAACAAAACGAGTTTTGAGCATAACACTTAAGGAGAAAGCACCACACGTTGAAAACTTAAGAAGCCGAAAATATAGTAAATAGTCGAACTCGTACTCACTTACCTGTTAATATAGATGACTCGGAGCTACTAACGCCAAATCATTTCCTGCTTGGAACGAACAATTCTACTTAAACACCAGGAGATGACGAACCAAATGTCATTCAAGGACTAAGCCAATCACCATTGGAGATGTGGTAATAATTTGCGAAGATTATCAACCTAGAGGAAGTTGGAAAAAAGGAATTATAGTCAACACTATTCCAGCTAAAGATGGCCCTATTAGATTAGCAGTAGTTGCAACATCCACAGGCATTCTTAAGCGTTCAGTATCAAAACTAGCCGTTTTAGATGTATTAGGTAAAACTCCGGACTAGTTTTACGGTGGGCGGGATGTTGCTGGTTCATTAAATATTCAGTTCATAATTCGAATTAAAATTTTTTATTTCAAACTGTCACCATGATTCCACCCCTAAGCTTATCTACCTGCTATCGATATTTCTAAAACTAATACTTATTGTCACGAAGTCGCGTTGCCGAAGCGAAGATGTAAAAGAAAACGGCAGCACGACAACACAATTTAATAAATCTCTCTCTGAAAATATTTTTTCTTTCTGTCTGAATTAAAAGTATTGTTTGCATTTAAATAAATGTATTTCCAAGTGTGTGGAAACTAAAGCGAACGATTCGATTTGTGTGTTGTTTGTTATTTTCCACACGGAGGGGCAACAATGGTATAATTAGACCTAGTAGGAGCCCGAGTTTATTTTTGAGTTTTTTCGAGTGCGGACGTGCCACGGAGCTGCTCTGCAATTTTGGTTCCAAATCACCTCAAGTCAGTACAAGCGCATCCAAACACTGCAAACTCAACCCGAGACAGTGAGGTCCCACACAAAAAACGGATCCAGACCCGGTTATGCTCCTCGGACCCCGAAGAGTAGGCGGAGGCAGGGGACCACCTTGAGTGCGCTCAGGCTTTTCCATTCTAAGCCTGGTGGCTCCCGCCGTTTTCTACTTTTTCCTGTTTTCTCCTTTTTTCCTATTTTCCTTCGGCAAGTACCTTCTTGTTTTCCACTCGAGGCAACACAGCTGATCGACTGGTGAACCAGGGCTGAACAGTGCAGGCCACGAACAAGCAGATCGTCTGAAGTGTTACAAAGAGTTCCCAGGTCCCAAAGCAGTGAGCTTTGGACAGCGACCGATTACCGACTGATATTTATTTCAAATTAAAATAATTACAAATAACCTCCCGCAAGCACCTGCAAAGCAGAAAAACCGGCTATCTGGAAGGGAAGGGCAAAGGCCAAGGAACGGGACGCCAGCCAACCCCTCCGCCCAGGCGGCGCCAACCAACAGGGCTCTGGTTACCGAACGGGAGCGGTATAACTCTCACCGGTTATTGCCGCAGGGAAACATTTGACCGCCGAGGGATTCCAGAAGCCGCTACTTAGAAGGTAAAATGCTGGGAGGGTCGAATCTAGCCCAGCCGGCTGACTCGGACGACCTCCAGGCGTCCGCTCAAAGAATCAAAATCGCGAGGTCACCCATTGGAGCTGCGTCCCCAAGCGCCGTGAAGATGGACGGCGATACGCCCAAAAGAAGCAGAGAGCTAAGCAGCACTGCAAGTGCAGAGAATAAGATAAAGCAAAAGATGGTCACCAAACGTCTCCAAGCGCTGGCGACCGAAATGGGCGCTATCATAGATGGGCTAGTATCCGAAATATGCGTAAAGAGGCCGGCTACGCGACACGGTAACCAAATCAAGGACTCCCTAACCAACCTGAAGGAGCTGCACTCGGACATCTGCGTGAGAATCAAGGAGGAGGAATCAAGGATCTTCGATGCCGACAAACCGAATACGAAGGACCGTCAGACATCCCCGATTCCAGGCAAGCTGGCGGAGCCACCGACACATACATCGGAAGCCCCGCATGGAGAGGCATGGTCTACCGTGACCCGTCGGCCCAGAAACCGACCGACCACGGCAAACGAAGATCCAGAAAAGAGACCAAAAGCGACAACGACCCACCCACTCAGGCGAAGAAGGCATGATGCAATCATAATTGCCACCAAAAGAGACCTCTCCTACTCGGACATCTTGAGGATGATGACGAGGAGAGACGACGGGAAGCTAAAGGAGGTGGGAAAAAACCTGGACGGAGTCCGTCGCACAGCCAAAGGAGAGCTCCTACTCGAGCTAAATGGGACGCAGAACGAGAACACTGTCCACTGTGTGCTTGGCACACAGGCTGGAAAGCTTAAGATTGGGTGGACATCTTGTCCAGAGTCGTAGAGCGATCAGGACAGAGACATTTTAACGCCTGGTCAGAGGAATGGGGCTCAAGGTTCACCAACGCCAGAGGCCGCACACTCCTAGAAGCTCTTGCCGCACTGGAGATAACCCTTCTAAATACGGGATGAGAGGACACGTTCTTTCGAGCCGGAATGGGTACAGTCATCGATCTGTCCTTGTGCAGCAGCAGTCTCGTCGAAAGCACTACGTGGAGCCTAAGCAACGCATACACCGCTAGCGACCACAAAGCTATTATCTGCAGCATCAAGGCCCGCAGGCAAGGAATAGCCCAACAACCAACGACGATCTTCAACGCCAGAACGCTCAGGCCAGAGACTTTCCTTGAGAGGCTGACCATACCAGAGTCCCAGGGAGGCGCAGAAGCCAGCGCTGCCGAGCTCGTCCACTTTTAACATCGGCTTGCAGGGCAAGCACAAGAAAGACAAGGAGCCACTCTCGTCTCCGCGAGGCTGCATTCTGGTGGACCACGGAGATCGCCGAAGCTCGCAGTGAGTGCATCCGCGCTAGGAGGCGCCAAACACGCGCGAAGGGAACCTTGGACTTCCTTATAAGGTCCTCGGAATACGCCACGAAACGCCGAGCTCTTAAAAAGACCATTAGAGAAAGCAAGAGGAAGTGCTTCCTAGAACTGTGCGACAGTGCAGTGCGACCCCTGAGCCTTGCATACAAGGTCATAATCAAAAAACTCAACGCGGCAAAGCCCTTCACGGCGGCTGATCCTGCCAGGATGAAGGAAATCGTCAATGACTCTTCCCCACTGTCGCCCCAGCTGTCAGGCAGTCACGAACACCCTAGCACCACATCGGATGGGCCGATATAACGGCGAGATCCTGGACGTTGCAGCAGAAACCCCGATCGGCAAGGCGCCTGGCCCAGATGGTATTCCCAATACTGCCGTGAAGCTGGCAATGACTGCGCATCCGTATTCAACATGTGCCTTCGCGAAGAAGTCATCCCAGAGACATGGAAGCAACAAAAGCTTGTCCTGTTGCCGAAGCCGCATAAGCCTCTCGAATAACCCTCATCCTATAGGCCCATCTGCCTGATAGACAACGTGGCCAAGGCGCTGGAGCGATGCATATGCAGGAAACTTCAGAAAGCGGTTGTAGAGGCAGGTGACCTGTCTCCGATGTAGTTCGGCTTCAGGAAGGCAAGATCGACGACGGACGCGATACGCATAGTAAAGGACATTGCGGCAAAAGCTATCGAGGGAACCAGGTGGCTCGGAGGACGGAAGCACTACTGTCTCGTGGTCACACTCGACGTCAAGAACGCCTTCAACTCGGCGAGGTGGGACGTCATCCTCAGGGCCCTAACCCGGCTAGGAATCCCGGACTTCCTGGTAGCCATCATCGAGGACTACTTCAGAGGCCGGATGCTAATTTACAACACCACTGGCGGCACCTCAAGGTTCGGTCCTGGGACCATCTCTGTGGAACGTGATGTACGACGTTATCCTCAAACTCCAACTACCAAGAGAGGTCCGCATAGTAGGATTCGCAGATGACGTCGCGGTGGTGGTGGTAGCCAAGCATCTCGGCGAAGTGGAGGCTCGCTGTAACCAAGCGGTAGCGGAAATCCAGGCGTGGCTAAGCTCTGTGGGCCTAAATCTGGCTGAGCATAAGACGGAAGCGGTTCTTATATCCAGCCGCAAAAAAGAAGAGGTAGCGACCATCCAAGTTGGCTCAGTCGACATCACTTCATCGAGAGCCATCCGATACCTCGGAGTAATGCTGGATACTCGCCTCTCATTCCGCGAGCACCTTCAGGCAGTCAGTAAAAAGGCAGCCGACGTGGAAAGAGCAGTGTCGCGCATGATGTTAAACACGAGGGGACCCAAACAAGGCCGATGACTACTTCTCCAGTCAGTCCGTAAATCGGTCACGATGTATGCCGCACCTATCTGGGCAGAGGCGGTGAGGACAAAATCATACAGGAAAGGGCTGGACGCTACTCACCGGCTAGGGGCTCTGAGAGTCTGCTGCGGCTTCTGAACCATATCGGACGACGCGGCCCTAGTCTTAGCAGGAATGCTCCCTGTGGCGGATCTCGCAGAGGAAGCCAAAGAAATTTCTGCAGAGCTTGACGCAGCACCCCAAAACTGCTCACCGGCACAAAGGAAGCAAGGAAAGACGGCAGCGAGGGAAAGGAGTATAAATAGATGGCAGGAACGATGGGCCAATTCAACGAAGGGCAGATGGACTTTCCGCCTTATACCGGACATCGCTACGTGGATAAATAGGAAGAATGAAGAAGTTAACTTTTTGCCAACCCAACTGCTGAGCGGACACGGCTGCTTTAGAAGCTATCTCCATCGCATTGGGCACGACAGCGACGCTAACTGCCCGACGTGCGGCGTAGAAGAGACCGCTAAGCATATTCTTTTCAACTGTTCAAGGTCTGCTGAGCAGCGAAGTGGCATTGGCGGTGACATGCTGAACGTCGAAAATCTAAATAATAGGATGGTATCGAGCGAACGCCACTGGTCCATGGTATGCGGATTTTCATCAAAGTCTTTTCAAAGTCGTAGAGGAACATTCCTTCTCTCCGCAAGGCTACGCAAGATCCTCTCCAAAACGACCCCCGCTGTGGGGTACCTTAAAAGAAGCGATGGTACGTGGGCTAACTCAAGTAAGGAGTCCCTACACATTATTTTCGACACTCACTTTCCCGGGTGTACCACCATCGAGCCGTCACGCCTCTCAAGTGAAAGCTCGGCAACTTTGATGACGCATATCCTTACAAAACAGAACATCAGCTGGGTAATAAACTCCAGGCCCGGAACGGATCATTCCGGCCCAACTTCAAAGGGCTTGTGATATGGCCATCAAATAGCTACAATGTATCTTCAAAAAGATACTAGTGGCGGGAAAATACCACATGCCTGGCTTAAGGCAAAAATAGTCCTCATCCCAAAAGCGGGAAAAGCCCCACATTCAACTCCAAAGAACTTCAGACCAATTAGTCTATAGTCCTTTCTTCTCAAAACCTTTGAGAGACTTGTCGGGCTACAACTGAGTACAACTATAAGTCCCCAGTTGTTGTCAGGCTCACAACATGCTTACCCTAAACAAAACTGAGCACCTTTATGCCACAAACAAAAAAAAATTATTAGCAATAGTGTGGGCACTGAAGAATTTAAGAAATTATTTATACGGAGTTAATGGAATTGAAATTCAAACAGATCACCAACCATTGTCCTTTACCATCTCACAGAACAATCAAAATATAGAAATGGAATGGTGGTACTACTTTATAGCAAGTTTTGCACCACAGATCATATATAAGCCAGGCTCAACCAATATAGTAGCAGACGCTTTATCTCGAATTAAAAAAAAAAAACAATATAACAGACAGGGATGATGAACGAATGGAATTTGATTCAGAATTGAATACCCAACATTCAGCAGAAAGCAGTTTTGAAAACATCATTCAAGAAACCAGGAAGCCCTTAAACCAGTTTAAGCAAAAGTTACTCATAGCAAAGACTAGAATCACAGTTCATGAGCTAGTAAGAATTCATGAAAATACCCGGCATATAATTGAAATTGACACAGTTGAGAATTTGTTGACTATTTTAAAAGAATATATTCAGCCAAACTTAACCACTGGAATCCATTGCACATTAGAATATCTATTTATTATTCAAAAAGTACTAAAGGATAATTTCATAAACAAATTTCTTTTCACGAAGAAATTCCTCCAAGATATTAAGAATATAGAAGATAAAGCCTTAATTGTAGAAGAAACACATTGCAGAGCACACAGAGGTTTAGATTAAAACTACAAACAGATAACTAAATTATATTATTGGCCCAACTTACACAAAAAATTGAAAGAATATGTCAAAGGTTGTGAGATATGTAACAAGAATAAATGTAATAGACATCCTGTAAAAATTCCAATAGGCGAAGCTCCCATTCCGACAAGAGAAGGTGGGCAATTACATATAGACATATTCTATGCCCAAAATCTGACATTTATAACCTTTATTGATTCGTCTTCAAAATATTTGGTGGTAAAAGAGATTTAAAATAAACTAAATAATGAACATGAGGTATTGGAATTATTGCAACATTTTCCTTTAACGACATCAATAATGACAGATAACGAACCAAGTTTTACTTCAGCACAATTTAGATCTTTCATACAACGAAGTAATTTAACCATTTATTATGCTGATCCCAGGCATAGCACTTCCAATGGACAGGTAGAAAGAGTACATTCCACATTAACAGAAATAGCACGATGTATTAAAGAGGAACTAAACTTAACAAGCTATATAGAAATAATATTGAGGGCACCGCAAGAATATAACCTCACAATACATTCAACAATAAATCATGCCTTATAACATCTTATTTAAAAAATCCAACAGGACATTTCCTGTTTCGCTAAATGCGATTTCCTCGAACTCGGCCACCGTGGCAGACTGCCGCAAATCTCTTCACGAGATGGCTTAGCAATTTGTTATCAACCTTATATGGGTGCCGGGTCATCGGAACATCGAAGGTAACTGTATAGCAGACGAGTTGGCCAGATCTGGCACTACTATCCCCCTTCTTCATGATAAGGAAGATATATGTATGCCTATGGCCACCTCTAAGCTTATCATAATAGAGCAATATAATTGACTAAGAGACAACACGTGGCAATCGGTACCACGATGTCGAATAGCCCGGCAAACATGGCCAACTATAGACAGAAAGCGCACGTCTGAGCTATGCAGGCTCGGCAGAAGAAGGTGTAGCGCAGTCATACGGTCCCTTATGGGACACTGGCTAATAGGCACCCACGCAAACAGGCTGGGCGCTCCATATTACGATTTTTGCCGAAGCTGCAGAGATGAGGAAGAAGAAGTGACGGTGGAGCACCTGTTCTGCTCCTGTCCAGCTCTCAGCAGAAGAAGTCTACAACATATGGGCTCGCCCTTCATAGCAGACATTTCAGAAATGTCCGGATGGGATAACTGCTGACATTAAGGTCTCACGACTCGGAAAGGGGAAAGATTCTCTTGAGGTATCACAACGGGCCGAAACCGGCCCATGTGTGGTGGGCTCCTGGCAAGCCTGGCAACCGACTCTACCTAACCTACGCAGTTTCCTAGGATTAACAGGGTATTATAGAAAACTGCATATAACTATGCAACAATAGCCGAACCACTAACAACGTATTTGAGTGGAGTCAATGGGAAGATTTCAAAAAGAGCATCAAAAAAGCCTTGATGAAAGCTGGATGAAACAGCAGTGGAAGCATTTAATATTCTAAAAGATAGTTTAATTGCATAGATAGTATTAGTACAACCGGATTACAATAAAAAATTCACTCTAATCACAGATGCATCAAACATAGCAATAGGTGCAGTATTATTACAAGAAGGGAACCCCATAATATTTATTTCCAAAACCCTAAACAAAACTGAGCAACTTTATGCCACAAACAAACGAGGGGGAACGTTGTGAGCCGCGTCTACTTTATACTCGGTACTCAGTCAGTATATATGTATGTGAGCTTGTTGTACTTTTTTTACATGTTCGCAAAAGGGAAAAATTTAACTTTAGCCAAAAAAAAAAAAATTTAAGTCGAACCTTTTCGGAGATTTTGATCTATTAGATGTTTCCATATTTGCTCACATAAATTTTTTACATCTGCCATTTCTACATGTCTAAATCTACTTCCTACATATACATACACGGCTGTGTGCGAGAGAGAGAGGGAATGAGTCTGCGCTTGGAAGGCCATTGACATTTTATTTGTTCCTTCTGGCTATACTAATGATCCGACCAGATAGATATGGTCATTTTCTTTGATTCTGCGTTTTTGGTTTTCTCGTATCTTCAAAATTGTAGATTTTCGTCCCTTGTAGGGGCGGAAGGCGGCGCTGCCAAATTTCGAAACAAACTCGTCTCGGTTTGATATCACAGGAGCTTGGTTAGAAAGTTTGGTTGATCTAGAGAGAGTGCGAGAGGGAACGATGCATTTCGAAATGGTTTTTTTCATTATGGATATATTTATGATCTGATTTGATCTAGATTTAACACTCTGATAGATATCGTCATTGTCTATTATTCTGCGTTTTTAGATTCCTCGTATTTTTAAAATTGTGCATGCCACAGATTTTCGTCCTTTGAGTGGGCGGTAGGGATCGGGGCAAAATTTTGAAATACGCTTGTAACAGTGCGATAGGACAGGAGTCTGGATACAAAATTGTGTTCCTCTAGCTTTTATGGTCTTTGAGCTATAGGCGCTAATGAAGACGGACAGGCGGACAGACGGACGGACAGACAGACATAGCTATATCGACTCGGCTATTGATGCTGATCAAGCATATATATACTTTATGGGGTCGGAAACGCTTCCTTCTGGGTGTTACACACATTAATTTTTTGCACAAATCTAATATACCCCTTTACTCTTCGAGTACCGGGTATAAAAAGAATTATTAGCAATAGTGTGGGCACTGAAGAATTTAAGAAATTATTTATACGGAGTTAATGGAATTGAAATTCAAACAGATCACCAACCATTGCCCTTTACCATGTCACAGAACAATCCAAATATAGAAATTAAATGGTGGTACTACTCTATTGAAAGTTTTGCATTAAAGATCATATATAAGCCAGGCTCAATAAACAATATAACAGACAGTGATGATGAACAAATGGAATTTGATTCAGAGTTAAATACCCAACATTCAGCAGAAAGCAGTTTTGAAAACATCACTCAAGAAACCAGGAAGCCCTTAAACCAGTTTAAGCAAAAGTTACTCATAGCAAAGGCTAGAATCACAGTTCATGAGCTAGTAAGAATTCATGAAAATACCCGGCATATAATTGAAATTGACACAGTTGAGAATTTGTTGACTATTTTAAAAGAATATATTCAGCCAAACTTAACTACTGGAATCCATTGCACATTAGAAGATCTATTTGTTATTCAAAAAGTACTAAAGGATAATTTCATAAACAAATTTCTCTTCACGAAGAAATTCCTCCAAGATATAAAGAATATAGAAGATAAAGCCTTAATTGTAGAAGAAACACATTGCAGAGCACACAGAGGTTTAGATTAAAACTACAAACAGATAACTAAATTATATTATTGGCCCAACTTATACAAAAAATTGAAAGAATATGTAAAAGGTTGTGAGATATGTAACAAGAATAAATGTAATAGACATCCTGTAAAAATTCCAATAGGCGAAGCTCCCATTCCGACAAGAGAAGGTGGGCAATTACATATAGACATATTCTATGCCCAAAATCTGACATTTATAACCTTTGTTGATTCGTATTCAAAATACTTGGTGGTAAAAAAGATGCAAAAGAAACTAAATAATGAACATGAGGTATTGGAATTATTGCAACATTTTCCTTTAACGACATCAATAATGACAGATAACGAACCAAGTTTTACTTCAGCACAATTTAGATCTTTCATAAAACGAAGTAATTTAACCACTTAATATGCTGATCCCAGGCATAGCACTTCCAATGGACAGGTAGAAAGAGTACATTCCACATTAACAGAAATAGCACGATGTATTAAGGAGGAACTAAACTTAACAAGCTATATAGAAATAATATTGAGGGCAGCGCAAGAATATAACCTCACAATACATTCAACAATAAATCAAATACCTTATGACATCTTATTTAAAAAATCCAACAGGAAATTTCCATTATTCCTTAAAGCAGCTCAAAATACACAATAAGGATAGGAGAGGAAAAGACTCTATAGTATGTGAAATAGTTTATGAACAAAAATTCGGTGACAGAAACAAATTATAACCCCGTTACAAAAAACAGGTACTTAAGGAAAATCATAACAACAAAATCATGATCAATAACAGAAACCGAATAATACATAAAGACAATATAAAACATTAAGAATTTTTTTTTGCAGAAAATGTATTTAAATGTTATAATATTGACCCCTGTTTTGTATACGACTTCCGAAGTCGTTGACTATACGCACAGTGATTACATGTTACTTAGAGACGACAAGAACGTTTACACTTATGGGAAATTAAAATGGATATTAACTTATTAAATTTGATGATTTCAGACTTAGCCCCAAAGAGAAATAGAAGGTGAATTAATGAGTTGGGTACCATTTGGAAATGGGTAGCAGGTACCCCTGATCATGAGGATTTTATAAAAATTCAGAATAAAGTAAACGAATTGATTGAAAATAATAATAAACAGTTTATAATGAATGCAAAATTTTTTAAGGAAATTGAATTGCCATCAAACTCATTACAAAATGTTATATTCAGTGAAGAGACAATATTAAGAAAACATCGTTTAAAATTAATTACATTTGATCTGCTGAACTTGATTGATACCATAGCCCTAAACATTCTTAATACAAAAATTTTAAATAAAAATTAAATAGATAACATTTAAAAGCACAAACGAGGGGGAACGTTGTGAGCCGCGTCTACGGCCGCGGCTCTACTTTATACCATGTACTCAGTCAGTATATATGTATGTGAGCTTGTTGTAATTTATTACATGTTCGCAAAAGGCACAAATTAAATTTTAGCCAAAAAAGAAAAAAGTAGTTAAGTCGAACCTTTTCTGAGATTTTGATCTATTAGATGTTTCCATTTTTCCATTTTTGTTTACATACGTTTTTTACATCTGTCTTTTCTACATGTCTAAATCTACCTCCTACATATACATACACGGCTGTGTGCGAGAGAGAGAGAGGGAATGAGTCTGCGCTTGGAAGGCCACTGAAATTTCATTTGTTCCTTCTGGCCATACTAATGATCCGATCTAATCCACTTTCAACATACTGACAGATATGGTAATTTTCTATGATGTATATTTTCGTCCTTTGTGGGGACGAAACAAACTCGTCTCGGTTAGATATCAAAGGAGCTTGAATAGAAAGTTTGGTTGATCTAGCTCTTATAGTCTCGGAGATCTAGGCGTCAAAATTTTCGATCAGGCATAGCGCCCACCCCGGTGTGTGAGAGAGAGCGAGAGGGATCGATGCATTTCGAAATGGTTTTCTTCATTGTGGCTGTATTTATAATCCGATCTGATCCAGATATAACACTCGGACGGACCGACAGATAGACATAGCTATATCGACTCGGCTATTGATGCTGATCAAGAATATGGGGTCGGAAACGCTTCCTTCTGGGTGTTGCACACATCCACTTTTGGCAAAAATCTAATATACCCCTATACTCTTCGAGTACCGGGTATAAAAAACAATCTCCCCACACGCTCGGCCCACACCCGTCTTTCGGGTAAACAATCGAACACCCGGCTTTTAAGTAAACAATTGAACACCCGACTTTCTGCAGATTCTGCATTTTTGGTATCTCACAATTCTAGATCTGGATGACCAAATCGAGTCAGTCCGATTGCTTATAGGAAAATGGTATCGAGCAGAAAACCATTGGGGTTTCATGATGTGGAGATAGAATCAGTAGAGTCAGTCTTGATCTTGGAGCAGAACGGAAAAGTTGACCTAAAACTAAAGTCGATAAAATCGAGCCTCCGGTTGATCAACTTACCTCGAAACTAAAATTCTTTAAGTCTTGTAAAGCTCAATAAGTTTTGTGAAATAAATTTAAATAATTTTACTTTTTAAAAACACAAATTGCCACCGCGAATGTTCAATTTGCAGGCGCGTAGCTTAGAGAGGGATGATACGAAAGTTTTAAGTTTTAAACTGCTGACATTTATGCGTAGGTATTTGATAAAGAATAAATTGAATTTCAACCAAATCGCTGACTCCGCGGTGCCATATCGATGACCCTTGACCGCCTTAAGTTAGGCTTGAGGTTGCCTGGTGCGATGTATACGTTCCGTACTGTAGAATCTTTCGTACTTTAGAATATGAGTGGTTGCCAGATTCGTGGCGATTAAAGCCGAACTGAACCAAATTGGAATTCTGACTATTACGACCATGAAGCTAATTTAAGGTCCCGAAAAGATTTATTAAGGTTTCAGTTGGAGAAAACTCGACAACCGTACGCCTAAGTCTGCTCCCAGGGTACTATTCTCGGAACTATACCGCGATGGGGCAGCTTAGGTGCAATTTCACTGCAGCGTAGGTTAGGTTAGTCCGTGCACGACAGTGATCTGAGAACATACCTTATGTAAAATGTATATGACACTATTCATGTTTCACAGATTTGAGCGATAACTAAGTATTGTAGGGCACTTGTAACTTGGATATAGCTTCCAGCATATATAAACATATATGAAATGTATTGCGGGCAACTATGGGTACAGCAGTGGACTCGAATACGAATATCTTCGCCTTGTGATAATGACGTCTTTATGGCTCGATCAATTTTCTTCGAATGCCCAAAGCACTAATCAACGATCGTTAAGTCGCATTTGCAGTAGAGCTTTTCTCGCTTAACAGTACAATCGTGTGTTCTCGAACGTTCGCAGCAGCTTTAGACGATCGCCTAACACACAGCATAGATTAACTGTGTAATCATACAATTGCCGTCTATGCTTCCCATTAATCTTCGCTTGCATGCGTGGGTGTTCGAAGCTAAGAGCAGCTTAAGCTTTGAACAGAACTTTTAGAGCGGATAAAGCTTGACCATAAAAAAAGTAGGGCGCCTCAATACGTGAACGAGAAGAATTAAATCCAAATAATTCCGTCTATTTCGTTGGCTACTACATACAACAATCGATCTTCACAAGATCGGACAATCCAGTCCAATCCTCTAAGTCCAATCCTCTAAGTCCTATACAGTCACCATCCTCACAGACAGAGCGGACAATGTTGTCTGCACTCTCTCAAAGCTAGAACTGAAACTAGGAGAAACATTGAAGCCTTCAATATCGGACTTTCGGTTTTGACCAGCTTTACCATTTTCCGAAATGGCTGGGTCCAGTCAGAGGAAAATGATGGTGCAAGCAATGTAAAACTTCTTAAACACAATGCATTTGCACAAAAAAATTGTGCGATAACGAAAATTGGTTCTCTTAAAGGCTGTCAGGGTTAACTTCCAACCGGCGTTCGGCTGCCCGATTGCAAATTTATCAGCTTTATAAATAGATGAAGAAGTAGTGACTACTGTACAGCTGATCTAAGTAACCCATATAAAGAAGATGAAGTGCGTTTAATATAAGTAAAATCTGACATCCGTTTTCTCTTTTCATGTAACTGCATAACTTTTCTAATTCTTTAATATCTTTTTCCGTTATCTACTAGATCGGCTAGGATATGAACCAGATAAAAGTTTTTATCACGAACTTTATTTTTCGACATTTTCCAAATTACGAACGAGAGTAAAAACGGCCCAGCCGTTCTCAAGTGATTTAATACTATACATTTTTTACTCCATTTTTATATACCTACAAAATAACAAGCAATAAGTAATATGCAGTGGTAACTAGTTACCCGAAAAAATTCAGTGAAAAACAGGAAACTCTAATTTAAATAGATACAATTTAACCTAAGTACACTATAATAAAAACATGTATGTGTGAATTTTCGTCAAATATATTCTTTAAGTCTGCCACAAAAGTTTTAAGGATAAAAAAAAACGAATTTGTTTCGGAAAGTGTTTCCTATCCTCAAGTTATAAATAAGAGCATTGATAATACACGCATGACATTAGACTTTGAAGCTGGACTAGCTGCAAGAATCGTGATAGCCTTATGTGAAAATCATGCAGTGAGAACGAGAGAGATATATGCGTCCAGTTGTTTTTCCAGTTGAGCTGGGAGCAGCGCTGTGGCAGAGTTTATCGATTGCTATACTTTTTATATACGATTTTGCTGGCTGACTGTGTGTGTTTGAAAACATCATTTAGGTATGGTAAATTGGGCCTCAGTTATTCGACTGAGAGCCGGTAGTTGGGCTTAAGGACGACTACGAACATTAGGTTAGGTTAGGTTAACCCGGACGGCCCTCAGCGGGGCCTCTCACAGGCCAGTATGACCCTTAGTTGTCTAGATGGGGTGGACATTTACGGGGGTGGTGTCGAGGTTTGGAAGTCCTCGAGAACCGAAGTATTTTTCGCGAAAACAAGGAGTTCCCTTGGCGTCCTCCTGGAGGCGTCTTCCGTTGATGCCAGCGCCGGTGCGCCTAGGTGTCTGCTCCTTGCCCGTGAGAGAGCCAGACAGTTGCATATGAGATGGTACTTCTCCACCTGCTTTCGCTCTGCAGTCCTGCCTGCTTCTCCAAGTTGCTTTGCAGCGTCCTAAGGGAGACAGGCACGTCTTCGATTCTATCGCTTGCCAGCCCGACGCCCTCCTTTGCCAGAACGTCCGCCGCTTCGTTCCCTTCAATGTCCTGGTGACTGGGAACCCAATAGATCCGCACTGACTTGGTCGTGCTTAGTGTGTCTAGTGCCTCCCTGCTTGCCAGGAAATTTGTGGAACTAACCGTGGACGACTGGATGGATCTTATCGCCGTTTGGCTGTCAACGAAAAGATTGACCACATTATGTGCTGCTGAGCGACCTCTGCAGCTTTCTTGATAGCGAAGACTTCCGCCTGGAATATGCTGCATCGGTCCGGTAGCCTATATGACGACCTTATTTCTGGGTCTGTGCAGTATAGGCCTGCTCCCACTCCTCCGTCCATTTTGGAGCCGTCTGTATATATATTGAGGTATTGAGTCTGGTCCCGTCCTGTTTTTTAGTCTTCGGGTCCCCCCTCGAGGCAAGTTGGGGAGGTCATGTAGTCAGTAGAACTGATCATACCCCTTTCGATTGAACTGTGCCCGAATCCTTGTATTATATTATCCCTATTACCTGATGTAATTAGGCGCTGCGCTGCCTTTCCTGCAGTCAGACGAGCGTGGATGTCCAGGGGATCAATTCCTGGTATGATTTCGAGTGCTATTGTTGGGGTTGATCTCAGCGACCCTGTAATGCAAAGCAGAGCCTGCCGCTGAATTGTTTTCATAAGCTTGTGATATGTTTTCTTCTCGGTGGCTTTCCACCACACTACGACCCAATACAGCAGAGTTGGTCGCACTACCTAGATGTAGATCCTGCTAAGCATCTTCTTGGATGTACAAAGCGCAATGCTGGCCTTCTTCACCCTTTCCATTACATTGGGTTTCCATGCAAGTTTTCTATCCAGTAATGTGCCGAGGTATTTTACCTGTGTTTTTGGGGTTAGCCCCCCTCGTTGGGTAGTGGGCTCCCAGTATGTAACACTTTCTAGTTCCCTGAGGGAACATCTGGTTTCTGGCGTTGTAGTAGCTTCAACGCCCGGTGCCCTTGGATCGCGATGGGGAAAAGTACCTTCGCCTTTGGTATGGACGGGATTAACTCCCTGTCCACCACCTCCAGCTTGGCCACCTCCCACATCGCCACTTTTGGTGGGGGTGCTGCGCCCTTGGGCCCGCGTTGCCACTTGCTCTCTGGAGTGTCCTTAGCGGCACTCTCGAACGAGCGTTGCCTCTTGTTGGCCTGCATCTCCTCCACCTTTTTGGCATACTTGCCGGTTGACGCCCTCATTTGGGGCATTTGAGAGTAGTACAATCTGCCCTCTTCCACTCTGCTCGGCCCAGGCTAGCTTGGCTTTTTACTCTTGGGAGATGTCGCTTTGCTCTTAAGCCGGCTTAGTATCTTGAGAGCTGCCTTGTACTTTGATTTAGCCTTTATCCCCTCCCTGGAACGCTTCGGCCCTTCCCTGCGCAGGGAGCTGGTACCTGGCTCCGGCGAGCGGAGAAGGCTTTCTTCCTTTGTCTTGCTGATTGATAGCACGCTCTCCAGATCCGTGTCTGTTTCAACAACAGCATCCGTGCGGCTCAGCTTGGAGTGATGGAGTGTGGTGTTGGCAGTAACTTTGCAACTAACTTGGCCTGCTCCCGTCACTTCAAAGGTGCGACCGCTGGCGACACGCAGAGAGTATTGCTCCCCCCCGTGCCCGCCGGTGGTGGCAGTCACGCTTCCCACTGACGTTTAGGCTGGCATCCCAGCCCGTGTTTGCTCCCTTTCGCCTTCCATGTGGCCCAAAGGTACATAGTGGCTAATATTTTTCGGGGGGACTACCCCCTAGCGTTTTAGGCCTATCCGCCAGGCACCTCTAGCCATGGCCCTGACCCTGCGCTCCTGACTCAAGGTCGAGGAGACACCTGTCCTTAGCTAGACACTGCATTGCCTCGGACGGAGCAAGCGTCGTCCGGGATAATGCAGTGCCAATGCCCAGCCGGCACCCTCGTGGAGGGTTCAGCTAGAGGATTTTCGCCAGCCGGCTACAAACATTAATTTTGTATTTTTCTATCATGCTATTTCTCTCTTCGCAGAAAATTTAGTAAAGTCTAATGTCATATAATCATAAGCAATTAAAAAAAGAAACAATTAATTATCCGTCATCTGAGTTTGAAAAAAATGAATTTTTTTGAGTGAATTTTATTGGTGTGTTACAAAGTATAATAATAGAGAACAATAGAACAGAGAACAGCCTGTTTTCTGTTGTTGTTTTACATTCCCGTTCGGCTTTGCAGTGGCACCTTGCAGTCTTCTGAGTCTTCATAGTTTGTTGTTTGTTTTTGTTCAAACGCTCACACATGCATTCATTTGAGTGATGAGCTTTCCGTTCCTTCAATATAGGACTGCTAACCGACACTCTAGCGACTCAAAATCATCTCACCGAGCAAGAATTAGACACGTTAAGACAATGTGGCATGACCTATTAGCACAAGCAGGTGCAACCCTTTATCTAGCCTACGGTCAATTTAAATGGTCGACACGGAGGTCGAGAAAATTGCTTTTCATACCTGTGCTGATGGCAATTTCACTAACGTGAATTGTTCCAACTCGACCTTAATTAAAAACGAATTTCTAAAAATGCAAACAAATGAAAAAGGGTCTTTGCAGACCTTAATGAAGCCTTACCATATAATACATCGGTAGTTGCTACCATTCAAACGACAAACGATGAGCCCATTGACACCAAACTATACCCCTACCCCATGGGGGCAGCCAATTTCGCCAACAACGAGATCCAAGATCTGCTTAAAAATGGGATAATCAAAAAGTCAGTCTCCCCTTACAATAACCAAATATGGGTAGAAGACAAGAAAGGCACTGACGAGGCCGGCAGCAAAAACATGCGTTTAGTTATGGACTCCGCAAGTTAAATGAAAGAACAGTATCCGAAAAGCCAAATATCTCAATGATATTGGGGAACTTGGGTAAAGCCAAGTACTTTTCAACACTGGACCTCAAATCCGGATACCACCAAATCATGCTCGCAGATCGCGACCGTGGAAGGGGAAAACGGAAGTGTCAGTAGACTCAGACCGCGTAACATTCACTTACAATTCTCTGAAGCGCAACAAAAAGCAACATCCTGGCATCTGAAGACGTCATGCATAGGTACCCTGATTACAAGAAGGCATTCGATCTAATGACGGATGCCTAGGCCTACGGCATTGGCGCTGTGCTATCCCAATGTTGCTATTTAAAGGACATTGTAGGACATGGAAATAAATTACGCCACTAATGAGAGAGAGTTATTGGCCATCGTTTGGGCTTTACGGACCACCAGCCCTTAATCTTTGCTGTTGTAATAGAGCCTGAAGCGACGGATTAAGTGCTGTAAAATACACAGTTAAATAGTTGACAATAGGCAATAAGTGGCAGCTGGAATCAGAGTTGATTTTTTTGGACAAGCTATAGGGCGTATTTATAATACACAGGGTTGCTTCAATCATCGAGTACAAAATTCAAATAATGATTATAAGGGTGCCGTATTGTGTCCCGCAGTCGACGAGTTCTTTCTGACTATGGAAGAATTGCGTGAAGAAGCACCGATAAGAGTGAACTTAATCAGAAAACATCCGCGGATGCTTTATTTTTGGGTAAGATTGTATTCAACTCGTACTCTATTGACTAATGATTAACCGAGGGAAACCATATATGTTCGCAGCGAGAGACCTGCACGAAATACACCTGATCGGCGGCACAAAATCATACAGCCCTGCGTCGGCCGGCCTACCACGACATCGTGCCGGCTCGGCGCAAGGGTATCCAGTTTGGGACATCTGAGAGTGACCACCATATAGGAGTGCATATTGTGGCTTGCGAGAACTACGTGCGGTCTCACACCGACACGCTCTCTTCTTCTTTGACGACCATATTGGAACTCACGAGAACCCGCGTGGCCTCAACACGACAACCTATCTTCATTGATAAGTCGATCCAACAGGGTGGCGTCGGAGATATAAACACCTTTCTATTGTATCATACAACTGGTATGCTTTCTGAGCAAATGGAAAAATAAATTGCTTCCGCTTTGGTCCAAGGTCAGCGGGATGTGGATTATGGGGTCATGGTACCGCCAATTTAGGACTCCTGTATAGAGTAGTAGTAAAAATAAAATAAAAAGCGCATGCGATTCACCCCGCCCTCTTCCGACCACTCAAAGAAATTGTGGCATGCACAATTTTAAAGATACGAAAAAACTAAAAACGCAGAATCATAGAGAATGATCATATCTAAGTGTTGAATCTGGATCAGATCGGATCATAAATATAGCCACAATGAAGAAAACCATTTCGAAATGCATCGCTCCCTCTCGCTCTCTCTCACACACCGGGGTGGCGCCATGCCCGTTCGTCCAGATGAGCGCCTAGATCTCAGAGACCATAAAAGCTAGAGCAAACAAACTCTCTATCCATGCTCCTGTGATATCACTTCAGTACAAGTGTATTTCAAAATCTCGGCACAACCCCTTCCGCCGCCACAAAAAACGAATCTGTGGAATCTACAATTTTTAAGATACGAGAAAACCAAAAACGCAGAATAATAGAAAATGGCCATATCTATCAGAATATAATCTGGCTTAGGACGGATTATAATTATAGCCAGAAAGAACAAATTAAATTTCAGTGGCCTTCCAAGCGCTTAATCATTTTCTCTTTCTCTCGCACACATCTCTATGAGTCGTAGTTAACACGTATGTAGATGTAGAAATGTAGAGTAAAAAACAAATGTAAACAAAAATGGAAAGGGTTCAACTTTATTTTTGTCTCTAAATTTGTTGGCAATTATTCAATTTTTTGCGAGCATATAATAAATGACATGAATCGTAGGCTCACATATATACTGACTGAGTATCGGGTATAAGGTAGAGCAGCGGAACTAGCCGTGGCTCACTGCGTTCGCTCTCGTTTTTTTTTGTTCTTGGCTAAAATTCAGTTCGCTCTATTGCGAACATATTATAAAATACATATATATCGTAAGCTCACATACATATATACTGACTGAGTACCGGGTACAAATTTTTGGGTGTTTTTTTTTTCCTTGCAGTTTAAAACATTCAAAATGACACCCAATCTCTTGATTATGTCAATATCCACACCAGTTATTTCTGCAGCAATTTCAACTTTTTCGAAGAATGTCCGTGATGAGCTTTCATCATTTGCAGTCCACCTTCAGTGATAGTTTTTCAACGAATTTTTCTTTAATAATTTGTTTTCTATTGTTTTGTTTTTCCTTAGCTGTCGCAATATTGAATATTTCTTCTTAGACATTCCCAGATCCAAAAACAATGCTAAGGCCTCTTCAGATGTTTTCTTCCTCGGTTGTGAATTTGGTGGGGTGAGGATGCTATTCGTAATCCTGTCAAGTCTCACCGGGCTTGCATTAGAAACAGCTTTTGTAATACACGACCTCTTGTATTCCTTGTCGTATATTTGATTGACAGTGCCTCTGATAAATGATCCGTACGTATATGACATGTTGTATCTATAAGTTTTCTCTTTCTTGTATAATCCGAACAGTCATCCAAGGTTATTGTTGGTCTTCCTGTCACTCGTCCTGTAGAGGTGGAGGGTCCATCATATAGAAAGCTGTTTTCAATCAACCAGTTTGCGTTTTCGCTATAAAAGAAGTCAATTTTACGGAATGCGCCCTCCCATTTCTTTTTTATATATAAATTAAGAATTTTAAGTTTTGTTCTTATACTTTTATGCTGCTCTGGGTTGTCCGAATCTACATTCAATTCATTAAGAACAGCTTCCACAAATTCGTTTGAGGTACTTGAAGTTCTAAATATCTCGAACAACTTTGTATTATCCATAGCCGTTTTCACGTTAATTATGGTTACAAATTGTATTCACTGCTGCTTATACGCAACTGGATGCTTTAGAAGTACAAAAAAGAGGACTAAAGTGCTCAAAAAAAGGAATGCAATATATATATGCCTATGTATATACCAATCTTTGGCATAATAAAAGACAGGTTAGAAAATCTGTTCAAAAAATTCAGGTCACAGGTAAAAAGACTAACCTGCTTATCTATTAATAACCATCAACATCATTTAGGTAGCTCAAAATTGAACATTTTTTAAATATAGAGTGTACCTGAGTTCATATGATTAGTACCTAATTTTTGGGCTGTTTTCAGCTTTGACCTGATTTTACAATAAAGTTCATAAAATTGTCCAGAGATATTTTTGTATATGTTCATTGAATATTCCTTTACTTATATTCCAAATCCCTTTTATCGTGCGAGGTAACCTCACTTAAATATACGTAAAAGACAAACGCCTCAAAATCGGCATTTAAAACATAGGTAAAAGAATATTCAATGAACATTTAAAAGAAATATCTCGGGAAAATTTGAAAAAACTTTTTGTGTAAAGTCAGGCTTAAGTTGAAAAACAGCTCAAAAATTAGATGGTTTGGAAAATACGTTTTTCTTGACTACTGTCCATGCAACAGAATTGGTTTTTATTGATTACTAATAACAATGAATATACCTAAATGAAAACACTGAAAACAGAATCATACGTAACGTAGTTTATTTTTAATTCATCTTCAAAGATGCAGCAAGTGAACAAATTTGAATCCATTTGTGCACACTGAAAGAATTTTCAACTTTAAATGCTCATATTTAATAAAATAAAAGTCTGATTATCTTGAAAACTAATTTTTGAAAGCTCTTGGAAATTATCTGTTAGATACGTGTATTCATTTTATTCAAAGCGCTCAAAAAATTCTTCGACTTTTGCCACCTCTTTTCGTCTGATGTCCCACTGTGCGAAGTTTCCCCTCGTTTGTTTTGATCTCTGCTACTCGTACTTTTCCATCCGATCCTGGAAAAACCTTAGTGATGACGGTGCCTTCATCGATGTTGTGTTGGTCTTTGGTCTACTTCTGCTTCTGCTGCAGGCTTTGAAGGTATTCTCTCGACCAGCAGGTCCAAAAGCGCTCCTTGATGGCGGACACGAGCCGCCATCTGCTCAAGTAAGAGAGCTTGTCGTCGCTGATGGGTTCCACGGACACGGGTGGCAGCGCTCATAGCGTTCGACCAGCTAGCAGATGTGCTGGGGTTACGGCTTACATATCGTTCGGTTTGTTGGGAGCAGCCACGATTTGCCTGGTGCTCAATATGGCTTCCACTTCCACGACGATAGTGTCAAGTTCGTCCTTGCTCAACTTGGCGCTGCCGATGGCCCGAATCAAAAGGTGCTTCGCTGACTTCACTGAGGCCTCCCACAAGCCACCGAAATGGGGCGCTCGAGGGGGAATGAAAATTAATTCTGTCCCGTGTTGCCGCACGCTCTTCGTAGGACGCTGCGCTTCGTAGGTCAAAGGAGCATTTAATAAGCGGCCACCAACACGCAACAGAGAAAACGTCCATTGTGCGTCTTGGTGCTTCCAAATTTAACGGAGTAAGCTTATGTAAGAATGGTTGAAGCATTTCAGATATTTCCAGTTTGTGAAGCTCCTCCACAAATTCAACGCATTGAATGCTGTGCACCACCATCAGAAAGGTGTGCTCTAGCTCTGTGGCCATAACTACATGGGAGTGGTATTGCTGAAATTTTTGTCCACGTATGAAACGTCACATGTAAGCAACAATTCTTAAAATTTTAAGATAATTTGAATGGTTCTCAATAAGAGAAAGTATCTCACCAGGCTGAATATCAGTTACAATAGATACCGACGCTGCAAAGCGTTTTTCCAGACCATTCCGTCCTCCAACAATGTAAAAGGTGGGTTTTGAGGCCAAACATCCATATTTTCAGGTAAGAAAGCTGGGCTATCAAACCAAAAGGAGTCATTCAACTCAGTTATTGCGCAGCCGCGAGACACTAGGTCTGCTGGATTCTGCTTACTTGGAACGTGTCGCCAGTATCCATCTGCTGAAATTTCCTGTATTTCAGTTACTCTGTTTGCAAAATAAACGTTCATCATAGACGGGTGCTGTTCCAGCCAATGCAGTACTACTTCAGAGTCAGACCAAAAGAAAATACGCTCTACGGTGAACTCCAAATGGACTCGAACGGTTTGCCAGAGTTATGCCAGTAAATGTGCGGGGCAGAGCTGCAACTTCGGAATGCTTTTCGTTTTCAACGGCGCAACTCAAGATTTGGCAGTGATTAAACGAACTGACACTCCGTTAGTTGTAACAACTCTTGCATATAAACAGCAGCCATATGCCCTAGCAAATGCATCTGCAAATCCATCATCCCACCCAAGCTTACACAACCAAAATTCTTGGATGAATATTTTTGGTCTCATTTTCACAGGGCTGAGAAAACCATTTGAGTATTTCATGAGTATTTCAAGACATCTGTTTTGACACAAGCCAGCTAAATACCGTATTTTGCAGTGACAATTTATCCGTGGCGCTCTTAATGTGACCTGCACTCAACAGGTTAAAGAATGCATCAGCGCCTAAGAGTACATTAACTCTCTGGGGCTTGTAAAACAATTGATCTGCTAACTCAAGGTTATGTGGAATGCCTAAGTCTAAATCTTGAATCGCCTTTTCCGGTTAGTATGAAGAGATGAATGGCAAAATGCTAGCATCTGCCGACATGTGAAAATTGCTCGTTCGAGAACGCTATAGTAAGTTGACGAGTTGGACTTTCCTATTCCAAGCAAGCGGATCGGCTTTCTTATCCGTTGCAGTTTCAAATTGCTGGCCAGACTGTCGGTTATAAAATGAATTTGGGAGCCTGAGTCAAAAAACACCCTTGCTGTTTGGTAATCTTCATTGCGTCCTTTAATTCTCACAAGGGACCTCCCATCTTGACTTTGTTCCTGCATCTACTATATGACATCACTATATGAATCAACATCACATGTACAATCTTAGTGTCATCACCGAAAGACAGCACCGACTGAATGAATTTCATGAATTCTAGAATGCGTGAAATAAAAGTAGCCCCTGTTTATCCGACGGAGACAAATACATGAAATCATATCAACAGAGTTGCCAGACGTGAAATTTGGCAACAATTTTGAACTAAAATCTTCCTCCATCACCAGCGCAAGAAGCTCAGTCAACTCGGCATCAGTCAAAAGGGATCTTTTTTATTCCACATACATTTTCTATTAATTTTATTGTTTCGTCGTCACCTATTTACTTTTTTCGCCGGGCGTTGCCACATAATTTGTACACCATTTCATGAATTCAGTCTGAATTCATAGTCAACTTTCGTGTGTTAACGAATTAATGAAATGGTGTTTATGCACACACTTTTTTCCCCATTGAATGAAATGATTTCATGCAATGGGCCTAGCATAAACACAGTAAGTGTCGATCAAAGTTAGCAACGCAGCAGCAGACGGAATAAGATTGCTGGGTAAATTAATAACCTTGAAACCCCTTCGATAAATGTTAGGCACTCATTATCGTATACACTATTCAATGCATCTAGGGCTACCTAACGCCTCATTCTAAAGACAGGAAAGCAAATGGTTTAACTTTTCTACATTTGACAATTGGTCATCATCGTGTACTAACGTATTAAAAAGTCCTATAAAGTTTTTATACTCCGAATAAACTCCACTTAACTTTAGCAGCTTCATTTTTGGCAGCTGCTTATGATTTACAGTATGTGTTTAGTGTGACGTTTCCTATATCTCGCTGTTGAATCGGAGTTCTAATAGTTTTCTGCAGAGCCTGGGTTGTAATACAGAGATTTTCAAGTTCTTCACTTGATTAATTAATTTTATCTAATGACAATTGAACACTAAATGCCTTTTCCACATACCCATTAAGCAATCTATTTGACATTCTATTTCCACCGGGGCCATGGATACGGTCCGCTTTGTTATGGAATTTTTTATTCGAGCTATATTATTTACGAGAATTTTCAGCTGATGAAGAAGTTCCACTTCGTCTTCGTCATGTGCGAAAGAAGAATTACCACTGCGTTTCTTCGGAGCCATAATATACAAATATTACGACAGATTATACTTCGACTTAAATTTTACTTGTATGCGGTTCGAAGTCCACATCTGTGTACCGAAGACACAAAATTGCGTTGACTTTCAAATGCACTTGACTGTATATCAAAGAGGAATCAACGATTATCGACAGACGATATGCAGCGACAACAAAAACAGCACTCTGCGCAAGTGCAACGGCTTTTATGTACCGAAATATGTAGGAATGCCGGTAAAGCTCTGGGAACAACTGTGCACTTATGTATATGTAACCAAATGCAAAGTGATGTTTGTGTATTTATTGTGACTGTATATCAAAGAGGAATCAACGATTATCGACAGACGATATGCAGCGACAACAAAAACAGCACTCTGCGCAAGTGCAACGGCTTTTATGTACCGAAATATGTAGGAATGCCGGTAAAGCTCTGGGAACAACTGTGCACTTATGTATATGTAACCAAATGCAAAGTGATGTTTGTGTATTTATTGACACGGAAAAATATCAATACAATGCTGGCTTGGCGTAAATAACCCTTTAATTTTTTACCTCGTAATGGGCGCTGGCAATATACCGTGTGCAGTGATGGCAGAAGCCCATTCATTTGTATGATACAAGAATATAAGTAAAGTTGATACCACCAGAGCGTGAATCCAATCCAAACGAGCTGTGTGTCCAATCCAAACGAGCCGTGAGTCCACCCGGGGGCGCCAAAATGTTAGATCCTAGCTAAAGAATTCATTTCCTTAATTCGGAAACAACGACGAAATTGGAAGACACGGTGTGGATAGGTTTGAGTATATTTTGCAACTATACTCCATTTATTTATCCGCTTCATGGAGTTCTTGCATACTAGATTTTATCCATGCAAGCGGTAGCGAGTACAACAAATAGAGGGAGAGAGAGAGTGATCTTAGCAGAGCTTCATTTATGCTCTCATCTCTCATCATTGACATTACTTATTGTAGGTAGTTTAATATCATGATTGTGAACAATCTATATTAAATAGCAAATCTAGCAAAGTGACTGTACACTTTAAAAAAAATCACACGATCAACAAATACAATTGGTTTTTGGCCTCGTGTTAGGCGGTAATTTTCAAATAACCGTTTATACTTCAAAATAAAAAACACACGACCAGCTTCGAATATTACACTATTTTAGTATAATAATAAACCACGTGCGGTTTCCCACCAGCACGCCCATTTGGTATTTAACAGAGTTCGCGATATCAAAAATTCATTATTTAAGAAGGACTGTGTATGCTAAGTGCGTCTATAGCTGGGGACATACCACAAGCACACTCACACCATCAAGGCATCTGGCCAGCCTGAAAACTGACTGCGGAATAGCCGGACAAAAAAATTGCTTGTGTGCTGAGGATGATTCCAATATTGATGCAAATTAACGTTAAAGACTGTGTGCAGGACTAATTCTTAAATGTATCAACGGCGAAAGGAAAATAATTAAGAAAAGGACGGTTGTATTTGTGTGAAGTTCAAGAATACCGCATTATTAGTGACGAGATAGTATTATAAGCAATCCCCGAACTTTTGTATCCAAATTCTCGGAAATAACACTTTTTGTTCAGCACGCCGGAAGATCGATCTTTCGTCTTTGGAAAACAGATTGAGTGATTAAAATAATTGTATGTATACTTCCTAATGAAATGAAAAGCCCGTCTGGTTCAAACGTAAGGGATTTCTTTTCGCTTTTGTTTCATAGTAATCTTCCGGCATACCTTGAATTCAACAAGTATACATGTTCTGAATCTAAACATCGAACCACTTCTAAAATCATCTTTCTACGTGAATTTAAAATACGAAATACTGTTTAGCTATTTTAAATTAATTGGCCCCACCGTATATATGTGACCGATATAAAAAAAATATAAATTTAAACCTAAGGTTAATTAATGTTACGAATTTATTATTGCTGTCTTTACTATTAACTAATATTAATCTCAGTTCATAAATATTATGATTATATCCCACATATTATATAAATAACTTTTGTATTTCATATTTTCTTTCTCATTATAATTAAATAAATATACCTTAAATTGTCTCTAATTAAATATCATTTATAATACCTAAGGGATTAAAAATGAGTTTTAGATAAAACTGCCTGTTCGGCGTAGCGCTGGCCCATTGCAGCATAAAGAGAACACAGATCTCTTAACACTTTGTTGCATACTTCTTAAAGCTCTACGCTCTTAATCGCTGCATCGCCTGTTCTCGTCTCGTTCGTCGTTCCACAAGAGCTGTGAGGAAGAACACTGCAAAATCGATCATCGTCGTAGTTAAATGTTAAATGTCAAGCAGTTATCTGATTGCAACAACTATTTTTATTAACTATAACATCTCATCGCCCCAATCGTCTTGCATGGCATATAAAGACAAATTACAAACATATATAGCGTACTTAATCTATTGTGTTTTGATTTAAATGTATCGGCAATTACGCAGCTGAAGAAGCTCAGTAGCTCAACACTGCCTATGATGAACTCTATGCCGATGTGCGTGTATCCATACTGGTCCAAGGGGTCACCTGAAACTGCCAGTTTTAAGGAAGGTGATCTTAGGTTGGGTGGGCAAAAGACGCAACCACGAAAACATCTGTGGATTCACAGCCGATGTATCTCTGTTTCCTCTCTCTTCTTTCTCCATTTCTTTTCGTTGATCTACCGTACAGCTCTAGCACACTAGTCGCAGCACGCTAAATTCTTGGAACTATTAACAAAATAACAGTGCAATCGATGGATAACGATCTGGCCACGCAAAACCACCACGCCCAATGCCAACGAGCTAGAGCCGGATATAAAAGGCGTGCCCCGCCTATCCAGATCGTGAACCAACCAGGTCAAAAGTGTCGTTGTACGTTACAAATATAATTATTATGATTAATTTAAATTAAGTGGCGCCCAACATGGGGCTCTACTGAGTAGATGAAAATATTCAGTGGGACTCATAGATGTGCATTGTGCAAGTCGTCAATCAGATGAAGTATTTAGAACCGTATGCGAGCACGAGTTTCACAAGGCCTGTATGACTACGCATTTGAAAACTACAAATGTTTGTCCAGTGTGTAAAAGCAAGTGTAGAGTCATTAGTGGTGGTATTCCAGAGAATGTAGCACATTGCACATACTCGCGCTAAATCTAATTTTGCTGTTCTGTACCATCCCAAATGCCATTTCGCCATTAAAAAACTGTTACATAAAATGATTTTTGATATTTTTTGCAAGAAAAATAACGGTTATATGTCGACTAACGGAATTTATCGGCTAAAATCAACATGCCAAGGTTTGGTGAAACGGCTACAACTTAGCCGTTTATGCAAACGATACCTTAAACGACGCGCAATTAATGTACCTATCTAAAACTACTGTCTCGTCAGGGTTGTTCACTTGGCGTTGCACTTCTTTTTCCGCGTACACGACCACTCGATCACACTTCTGATTATTCACTCTCGAGTTTTTGCCGGCCGGCACTCGTCGGTGCCATTCCATGCTCCCTTTTTGTCGCGTGGCATTTTGTCGCCAAGGCTTAGTGATTGCGTGGGCGCTGGACGCTGTTCTAGTAGCCTCTCGTTTCTTTTCGTCCGCTGCTTTTCTCTCGCTGCTGCCGTCGCCGCTCCGCTCTCGTCTCGGGGTGGTTTTGATGCTGCTTTAACTATAAAGCTTCGTTTAGCGATGGTCGTTGAGCCGATAATAGACACGAACTGGGACCTGATAGTAAATCTGATGCTTGTTTTCCTTACCTACTAATTAAATTTATGGTTAATCCCCCATATAAACAAGAATTAATAACCTTAAGCTCAGGCCTATATTTTTCGCACTATCGGGGCTGTCGATCCTACAAAAAAAATATAAAAGAGACCGAAGATTGGCGGGCTCAAGCTGCCTTTTCTCACCGCCCTTAGGGCCGACGCTCATATTCCCGCCTGGGGTAGCGTCTGTTTGTCTTTTTTTAGGGTCACTCCCTCACACAGTCGATAATTTTACCCGGTACTCGAAGAGTATAGGTGTATATTAGATTTGTGCAAAAAGTGGATGTGTGTAACACCCATAAGGAAGCGTTTCCGATCCCATAAAGTATATATATTCTTGATCAGCATCAATAGCCGAGTCGATATAGCTATGTCCGTCCGTCCGTCTTCATTAGCGCCTATAGCTCAGAGACTGTACAAGCTAGAGCAACCTAATTTTTTATCCAGATTCCTGTTCTATCACACTGTTACAAGTGTATTTCAAAGTTTCGCAACGACCCCTTTCGCCCACACAAAACACGAAAATCTGTGGCATGCACAATTTTAAAGCTACGAGGAATCTAAAAAAGCAGAATCATAGAAAATGTGCATATCTATCAAAGTGTGGAACCTGAATCAGGTGGGATTACTATTATAGCCGCAATGAAGAAAACCATTTCGAAATGCATCGTTCATTCTCGCTCTCTCTCATACACCGGGGTGGGTGCTATGCCTGATAGAATTTTTGACGCCTACATCTCAGAGACTATAAAAGCTAGATCAACCAAGCTTTCTATCCAAGCTCCTATGATATTAAACCGAGACGAGTTTGTTTTGAAATTTGGCTACGCCCTCTTCCGCCCCACAAAGGACGAAAATCTTCAATTTTAAAGATACCAAAAACACAGAATCATAGAAAATGAGCATATCTTTCAGAGTGTTGAATCTGGATCAGATCGGATCATTAGTATAGCCAGAAGGAACAAATGAAATTTCAGTGGCCTTCCAAGCGCATACTCATTCCCTCTCTCTCTCGCACACAGCCGTGTATGTATATGTAGGAAGTAGATAAAGACATGTAGAAAAGGCAGATGTATAAAATTTATGTAAACAAATATGGAAAATATCAAAATCTCCAAAAAGGTTCGACTTAATTACTTTTTTGGCTAAAAATAAATTTGTCCCTTTTGCGAACATGTAATAAATTACAACAAGCTCACATACATATAAACTGACTGAGTACCGGGTATAAAGTAGAGCCGCAGCCGTAGACACGGCTAACAACGTTCCCCACGTTTTATATTTAAAGCCGAAGCTTTTAAACTTTAAAAGTAAATTTTTCCGTGCTTTGTAGGAATGTGAGTGTTCTTTTTAAGGGCAAAGCCAATGAGTTTTACTGGCGACATCACAAATCAGTTTCTGCGATTCGCTGGGATAGACTATGTGCAGCTTTACGTTTATAGTTTCGCCACCAGAGGATGATATAAACATTGAAAAACTAGTCCGAAGACAAAGCAAGAGACTTTTGATGTTCTTACGAGAGCATATCGTAAGAGCACTCGTAAGCTTAAGAACAATTTGCGACCCGAAATTCACCATGAGCTTTTGAATGTAGAACTTTGAACAGTTCAGGAAGTCCGGGAAGTTTGTCGAAGACGTCAAATGTTTTTAGAAGAAGCACCTTCAGGTTCTTGCGAAGTCTGTTCCTTATCCACGAGACGTTTCAGAGCTGATGCACGAAATTGAGTCACAAGTAGACTCAGATTTCGACAGAGATATAGAAGTAGATGCGATCTCTTTGATGTATTGAAACTGTCGATAAACGGGTCACAGATATCAGGATTGCCTATCGGAGCGTAGAGTTTTTTGTTATGGCTGTGGTGCCTTTAACACGTATAAGGCTAGTTGCGACAACTGTTGAAAAAACTCGAAGTCCAGCAAACCGAAGCTGTCGTTGAAGCCGAGGACTTCGCAACTGCTTCAGCATCAGGGGACAAATACCGATTAGATTCGGATCCACTGACAGTGGCATCCACGACCCAACCAGACTTTCAAATAACGAAAGTATTACCGGATTTGATTTAAAAAAAATGAAGGAAACGAATTGTTCAATATTGGCTGAGCGTTCAGAAATCTAGGCTAGGACTGAAGCATTTGAGCGCATTCTCTGAAATGAAAAGAAATCCTCGTCCGTTCTTAACAATCCGATTACTTGACCATTCCCTCTACGGCCTGTTAAATTCAGGAGCATCTATAAATTGTGTTGGAGGCGATCTAGCGACGGAATCGATGCGCGAAGGTGTGCCATACAAGCAGATTAATGATAATGTTAACGCTGCTGACAGTGTGGCGCAATGAATGGTGAGAAAAATGAAAATAGAGGTGGAATACTGTGACGAGAAAAAGTCTCTTGAGATTTATTTGATTCCTTCACTTAAACATGACCTCTACCTTGGAATCGATTTTTGGAATTTGTACAACCTTTTGCCTAGCCAATTGCAAGTATCCGAATTAGACATGTCACAAGTAACAAGTGGTGTAGAACAGTACACGCTGACTATAATCCTTTTTTTTTTATTGTTGCAAAGATTGCCACATTGGTCAGAAACTAGTGGCTTGGGAGCATGTGCAAGACACACTTTCGTAGTTAAATGTCTTCATGGTTGTAGTCTCTCATGTGAATCCCAAACTATATGCAGCTGGGTTTTTATATACGTGAAAGGTGTTTTCTTATCTCCAAATTTGATGTTATTATTCCTTTAAGACCACTGAATTACGTTATACATTTTAATGAGGGCGAGTTTGTCAGGTCGGCTTACTGATCAATAAGATTCTACACTGAATTGTTAACCAGTGTTAGTAATACAAATGTTAATTTACATTATAAAGGGATATGAAAAGATGCTGATTGAAATACAAAAGGACCGATTGACCAAAGTTATTGATTTGTATCCCTCGTTTGCAAAGAAGGTCTAGGAAATTTGATAACTCACACGATCGAAGTTGGTAATGCCAAGCCGATAAAACAAAGACATTTTCTATTTTTGCCAGCAGTAAAAAAAGCAATGTTCATTGTCAAAAGGTAAATAGTTTCACAGAAAATTATGCTTTACCCCAGATTAGTGTCATTTTGAGTCGTTTGCCGAAAGCAGACTTCATTACAAGTTTGGACTTAAAAGACGCTTATTGGCAAGTTCCTTCCGATGTAAAGTCCCGAGATAAGACCGCATTCACAGTTCCTGGTCGGCTTCGGTATCAATTTAAAGTGATGTCGTTTGGATTGTTTAACGCCACCAATACCATGTCGCGATTGATGGACAAAGCAATGCCTGCGCGGCTCCGAAACGAAGTTTTCGTTTATTCAGACTATTTGCAAGCAGGATTGATCATTTTGCTTCTCTCACTTCACCATTAACTGATGCTATGACCACTAAACGAAAATTCTTGCTATCGGAAGAAGCTGTTGAGCTACTGAGCTTTTTCAGCAGCGTATTAAACTCGATTGATTGATTTTATATGTGAAGTTTATTGTCAGGGATGAAATGTTTGGGTTATTACAATAGCGATACATATACGACGAAAGCACGACGAGTCTGGTGTTTTGTTTAGCTCGACTCAAGACGGGGTCATAACGAAGACGCGAGGGGTCGGTTCGAGACAGTGTCGGTTGAGGAGGAGCGATTGATATAGACAGGTCAAGGGCAGGTGGGCCGAATTGCCCGTGCCCTAAAACGAGCGCGACGATATCCAGACTGATGAAGGGCAGACAGGCCGAATTGCCCGTGCCCTAATGCAAGCGAGAGCGAGATGATCGAGAGAGGGATAGCGAAGACGAAAGAAAGAAAGACGAGAGAGTGCGGGAGCATATATGTGGGGTTTTTTGTTTATTAATCAGAGTAAGGTTAAAATAAAGGTTTCGGTACAGTAATATTGATATTAAAGATACAAGGAACTAAAATTGGACGTCGTCGTCGTTTTATTCTACACGCAACCCTTTTCGTCGGTGGTTGTCTTCCAACTGCTCGCGCTGCTCTCTCTCGCTGCTCTCTCTCGCTGATCTCCCTCGCTGCTCTCTCTCCATTGTGCGCTCTTCGTGCTGACTGGGAATTCGCCTGGGGGCGAATTCACGTTTGCTCGTTTGTCCAGGGAACGCAAAACCCAGACCACATCCGGCCGTCCTGACTATGCACTCGCCTCGAATGCATCGTCGCTATCGTCGTTGTTGCTTGTGGACCATGGCTTCAGATATTCCGCACACGAAGAGGAGTGCTTTGGACCATCGGAATTGCCAACTTTTTTGACGTCGTAGGCATTGTTCTGCTTCACCTTGATGATCTGGTAAGGACCCAAAAACTTTGGCTTAAGTTTGAGCCCGCTACCAAACTGTGTCCTCTTTATGGCAACTAGGTCGCCAACGTCATACTGTCTAGCTGCCTTACGTCGCAAATTATACGTCTTTTTGTTCTCGGCTTGCAGATTCAGAATTTGAGTTTTCGCTTTTGTCCGTAGCTCATTGCGGTCATCTTCAAATGCAACGATGGACTCCTTTTGGATCAAACTCTGAAGCTGCTGGTCATCTTTGGTGCGCATCTTGATACCCATTAGAAGTTCAAAAGGCTTGGTATCGATGCTTCTGGTATACGTCGAGTTTATGGCTCGCTGGACTCGATCAACGTGCTTAAACCATTTTGAAGGGTCGTCTATGCTGAGCTTGGCAAGCACGGAGATGATCACTGCGTTGAGTCTTTCCACTTGCCCGTTTACCCGTGGAAGTCCTGTAGTCGTCTTTACCAGTTTGATGTTTTCGTCGTCGCAGTACTGCAGGAAATCTTGAGCGGTAAACGCCGAACCTCTATCTGAAATGATACAAGCAGGGTTGCCAAACGTCACGCTTTGGCTGCGTAGCTTTAATATGACCTCGTTAGATGTAGTTGACTTTGTAGGGTATAACCAGCAAAACTTCGTGAAGGCGTCGATAACAGCAAGTATATGTTTATAGTTCTTGCCGGTTGATTCCAGTGGACCCAAAAAGTCAATGTGATACGTCTGTAGCGGCACGGCATCTTTTTGCAGGGGGTGCAGAAGTCCTTCCTGTTTACCTCGCTTGCGATTTACCAATATGCAAGGTATACAGCAGTCGATATGCTTTTTGATTTTGTCGTCTAAATTTGGTATGTAATACTCGTTGCAAATTAGCTCCTTCGTCTTCTTCATAGCGAAGTGCCCTCTATCGTGAGCTCTGCCGATAATGGTTTTCTGCTTATCCCTTGGAACCACCATCAATTCTGCATCGTTGACTAACTTGTAGAGGATTCCAGACTTTACAAAGTAGTCTTCGTATTGTTGATTGTCGTCGTTAATAAACTTCAGAATCGTCTTAAGATGTTCGTCATGTTTTTGCGCTTGTTCTATTCCACCTAAGATGCTTCCGTCGCTTATATGCATAATGGGATACCGTGAAAGTGCATCCACATGACGCATTCGTGAGCCTGCTCGGTGCTCAACTTCATAGTTGTACTCCTGAAGAAACATTATCCATCTTGCTACCCTAGTACAAAGATTCTGCTTTTCTAATGTTTTGGTGAACGCGTTGCAATCTGTTATTATCTTAAATGGGATACCCAATAGATAAACTCGGAATTTCGTCAATGTTTCGATGACCGCAAGTATTTCCAATTCATAGCTCGTGTATTTGCGTTGTGCCTCTGTTGTTTTCTTGCTCATGTAATATACTGGATGCAATTGGCCGTCGTCTGGTGATTTTTGCATAAGCACGGCGCCAAAACCATCTATTGATGCATCCGTATGGACTTCTGTTTTGTACTTCTGATTGTAAACGGCTAACACTGGGTTTGATATCAAACATTTCTTCAACACGCATATGGCGTTTTCTTCGTCCGGGCCAATTGCAAACTTTACATTGTTTTTCGTTAGGTCAGTCAATGGTTTGGCTATAACTGCGTAATTGTAGATAAACTTTCTAAAATATCCTGTAAGACCCAAAAAACTCTGAAGCTGCTTCAGTGTCTGTGGCGTCTTGAACTTTGAAATGGCTTCAATCTTAAACGGGGTCGGATACAGCTTTTTGTTCTCTATGATATGGCCGAGAAACTGGATTCGTGTTTGTAAAAACTGACACTTTTTACAATTCAGCTCTAGCCCATACTTTTCGCACGTCTTGAGAACTTCTTTTAGATTTGCTAAGGCTTCTTGTTCGTCTTTGGCTGGGATGATTACGTCGTCGACATATGGTAGTGCAATGCCTTTTCTAGTCAGCGGTCGAAATATTGCGCCAATGTGCTTCTGGAATACTCCGGGAGAATTCGTCAATCCAAACGGCACCTGGCGGAACTGGTACTGGCCGCTCTGCGTCACAAATGAGGTGTACTTCTTACTATCATTAGCTACAGGAACATGAAAGAACCCATTCTTCAAGTCAATGGTGCTGAATACTACAGCATCTTGCAAACGATCTAGCTGGTCGTCTATTAACGGCAACGGGAAATGATCTTTTACGAGAACTTTATTGATACGTCTATAGCAGGGGTGCCCAGGCCTATGCTCTTTGGCTCGCTTTGTTTTTGTTTTTACTCTTGGGATAGGAACTCACAGAACGTATACATGAACGGCACCAAGAATAAAAAACCCAACACATACAAAAATTATGTGAGTGTATGCTATGCGTGGAACCGAAACCGTTTCTGTTTGCTTGTGTGGGTCGTCGTTGCTCGCGTACGCAAACTGACCAACAACAATTTCGATGCTTTTGTTGTTTTCTTACTCATTTTGCTTCTGACTTATCTTCGAGCTTGCACTGAAAAAAACCTTTTTTGTGTCCAACCTGCCGGCAAAATGTTTAATAGCGCATGTTTGAGTACATTTTTTTTCGCTCAAAACTATTGTTGCGAATAGCAGTGCATTATATATCCTACAAAATTGATTTTGAATACAAAATTTAATCATTTGGTAAACCTTATTTTTCACATAAGTGAAAATGTATGCAAACATTTTTCTTCCAGTGCACAAATTGAAATGCAAAAAATCGGGCGCCTCTTGGTATTAGTGTTTTTCTTTGTGAGTGTTGGTGATTGCTCTTCCGTATGCTGGCTTTGGGCACCCCTGGTCTATAGTCAATACATAGTCGTGGTGTGCCGTCGCTCTTCTTCACAAGTACAACTGGGCTTGTGAACTCTGAATCGGACTCCTCTATTACCTTTTTGTCCAGCCACTCGTCAATCTGGTCTTCTATGATGCGCGTTTCAGATATCGCAAATCGCCGAGGCCGCGACAAGATTGGTGTTTCGTCTTTTAGAATAATTTTCATTTCAATGTTCGTTGTTTTTGATTTTTTTGGTTTATACGTCGATATTATCTCGTTTACTTCGCGTCGGGTAATCTCGTTTGCCGCGCTGTTTATTTTTAGCTCGGAATTGTCCACCGCTACGTCGATTCTCATTATGGACGATTCGTCATACGGTACTTCATTATTTTCATCTGCCATTCTATTTACTTTCACTCCATTACGATTAAACGACACTTCTGCGTGCAAACAAAGCTCTTCTCCGATGATCAGTTTAATATCCATGAACTTTGAAGCAACAACATAAAAGTTTAACACATATTCTTCATTGTCAATGCGTATGCTATGCTCCACTTTACCTATTGGCTTGATATTGTCAGCTTTACTCTCACTTCCAAAACCGACCAAACACACTCTGCAATCTTTTAATTTCGGCATGCGCAGTTCGTCGTACAAATCTTGGCGTAAAATGTTAAATTTACTACCGGTATCAAATAGTGCCATACACTTCGTATATTTAATCGAAACTTCTTTAGACGTTATTTCCATTTTATTCGAAACTACATGTAAGTTTTGTTTTTCATCGTTTTGCTTTTCATTCTTCTCTTTGCAGTTCTTTGATATGTGCCCAAACTGATTACACTTGAAACACTTTCTTCCTTTCTCTTTGCTCACGCAACTGCTAGACAAATGTCCCTTCTCTCCACAGTTGAAACAAACAAACTCTTTTTTGCTCACTTGGGTACTATTTTGCCCAAACGGCATCTTCTTCTCTCTTCCAGCTTTGTCACTCTTTTTTATTTTATCGCTTATTTTCTCATAATCTCTTAATTTATTCTTAAAGTCACTCATCATTTTCGCACCATATAAAATTGTTTTATTTAAAGCCCTCTCGTCAATACCGTCGATTACATATTCAATAAGCGCGTCGTCTTCCACATTGCCTCGCGCTGCAATATCTCTCATGCGATAAAAATATTCCAGAACACTCTCTTTGGATCGTCGTTTACTCTCACTGAGCTGCATATGTATCTGTTTGCTATTGACTCTCGACTTAAACTCTCTTAAAAGCGCACTCTTCAACGTTGTCCACGAATTCATATGCTTCTCGCTCAAAACAAATAACCTGGCAATGCCCTTAAGCGACTTCTTTGCGAAAATAAGTTTTTGTAGATCACTCCAATGCATGAACTCAGCCTGTTCTTCGAATTCTGTTATCCATTCCTCGACGGCTATATCATCAGAGCCATCGAAAACTTGGATAGAGTCTTCTATGTCGCGGAAACTTATGGCAAAACGTGGCGCGACCACCTCATCGTAGTTTTGTCTTTGCACGTTACTTCTATCTGTATTCCCTTTTCGGCTTGTTGTTTGGATTTCGCTTGTGTGTATGTTATGTACGTCGCTGTAGTTGTCTCGCTCACTCGAACGCCTCTCGTACACAGCTTCTTCGTCGTTTTCTTCGCCTTCGTTTTCATCTATACCATTCTCGTCGCTTGCGTCTTTTTCCTCGTCTTTATCAACGTCGTCTTCATCATCGTCGTTGTTCTCATCGTCGTTGTTGTTTTGCAGCAGCCTGCCTTCCATCAAATTCCGAAAAATATGAAGTTCCAAATTTTCCGCATTGTGATTTATTTTCAATGTAACACATATTGAAACAAGATCACGGTCCGTTAGCTTTGCTTGTATGTATACGCGCTTTGCTAAGAATCTGGCGTCGTTTTCGTCGTATTCGAATCCACTAAATTCGCGCAACCGGCTTCTATTATTTCGGTCTCCTTCTTTTTCAAACACGAATTTGTGCAATGCACAAAGGCTCGATTTCGTTGCCCCTCGTAGGCTTTTTGGAATTAACTCGTTCAAACACGTCATTTTGCTGAGATAAAAAAAAATCGTCTATTTCTTTTTCCCCGCTGTTTAAATTTGTTAAACTCCGCGTCGTTTTTTTGTTCCAAGTTCCGTTGCTTGCACCGCCGTCGTACCGTCACTTCGTTTCCTTCACTCCGATCCCGCACGAGCTCCCAATTGTGGGGTTTTTTGTTTATTAATCAGAGTAAGGTTAAAATAAAGGTTTCGGTACAGTAATATTGATATTAAAGATACAAGGAACTAAAATTGGACGTCGTCGTCGTTTTGTTCTACACGCAACCCTTTTCGTCGGTGGTTGTCTTCCAACTGCTCGCGCTGCTCTCTCTCGCTGCTCTCTCTCGCTGATCTCCCTCGCTGCTCTCTCTCCATTGTGCGCTCTTCGTGCTGACTGGGAATTCGCCTGGGGGCGAATTCGCGTTTGCTCGTTTGTCCAGGGAACGCAAAACCCAGCCCACATATATATGTAGGTATGACAATGATGTACAGTGGGCAGTACAAATAACAAACAACAATTATAGAAATTTACTTTACTGCTGCACCACTGGCTAGGTTTTACAGATTCCTGGGCTCTATCAGGCTGCGGAACCCAACAAAAGCCTTTATAGATTTTAAACGTTGTGTTAGTGAATCTCCTGTGCTAAGAAGTACCGATTTTTCACGGAATTTTTATATACATTGTGACGCTAGCAAGACGGGCGTAGGAGGAATGTTAGTGCAGTTGTCCGATGAAGGATGCGAATGCTCACTCGCTTTCGTATCAAAAAAGTTAAGCAAAGCTCAACGTAATTATACGTTCATGGAAAAATAATGCTTAGCAGCGATAGTGTCACTAAAGAACTTCAGATCATACTTAGAGGGTTATGACTTTATAATACAATCATAACAGATCACGCTTCGTTGAAAAGGCTCATGTCCAATACCGATCTCAGTTCTCGTTTAGCTCGATGGGCTTTGTCCTTACAAAGATATCGATTTAAGATTGAACATCGCAAAGGAATTCAGAACGTAGTTTCGGATGTGTTGTCTCGAGTAAAGGAAGATGAAGTAACACGACTACGCTTGTAAAACACCCGGAATCTGGGATCACTGTCGACTCTGACTGAATGGGTTGATTGGGACTCCTAGTTGTGTGTCTCGGTACTAACCATAGAGCACACTCTGCCGGTATAATCGTATCTCGGAAAGAACCGTAGAGCACGACTGTACTTGCACGCCTCTCGGAATCTCATGATTTCACTGACTGCTCGATCTGACTAGATTAGTAAGCATTGGGGCTCCTAGTCGTGTATCTCGGTAATAACTTGCACACCTCCCGGAATCTCAAGATTTCAATGACTGCTCGCTCTGACTAGATTGTTAAGTATCGGGGCTCCTCATCGCGTTTCTCAGTAATAACCATAGACAACAACCTGGCTGTGGTTCTGTGCGCGTATAATCGTGTCTCGGTAAGAACCATAGAGCACGACTGTACTTGCACGCCTCCCGGAATCGCAAGATTTCACTTCGAATATGTTCTAACTGGACTCCCGTTCGTGCGTAACTGGGTATTCTTATTGGATCTTGAGCACGGGGTTCAGGCCAGAGTATGAAAGGAGTGTGGGGGAGTTATACAAGAATCGGGGGTAATTACGGCCCGCCGAAATGTGTATATATGTATATTATCCAAAGAAAAAATAGACGCCAATGGAATTCTTATTATATCCTCCAATTTATTCGTATTAGCAAAGATTAGATGAGCCCTGGTCCCTAGGCTGCACCGGATCTTTCTAACTCTCGCTTACCAGAGCTCAGTTTCTGAGTTGCACGCGTCTGCGTGGGGGCTATGTAACGTCTTGCCCTGACTACTGGATACTTTTCACGCACTCGTAAAGATTCTCGACTTTCTTTGGCCCTTGCTCGTTGCTCAGTGATCTGCTTCGCTACTCACGCAGATCGTTCAGCCTATTTTTCAGTCAGGCGTCGCCGAGCTTTTTTTTGATTCAAGCGCTTTGAAAAATAGAAGTTTCGTATACGAATGGCACTCTATCCACGGTTGAAGAAGAATTTAATTCTGTCTTAGAGATCTTAGAGTTAGCTTTTTGGAGATGGTTTTCTGTCCGCTGCTGAGCGAAAAAATCTAATCTAATCTAATCGGGCCAGCAGCATCATCATAATTAGAACCCACTGCACTTAACATTAATACAACAACATATGTAAACGCTAACGTTCGGCAGCGCTGCTGCGCTCTCTCTGTATGCTAAGGGCTCTCCGCAGCCGCCGCTTGGGCTCTAGCATTGATCTGCCGACGTTTCGAAATGAGTGCTATGCTAATCTCTCTGCGCATTGGTTGCATAGGATCTCGTGGCTTGGCAAAGAGCAAGCAATCGGCTTCTGCTAGCCGCCTGTATAAATAAATATTAAACATTATTAAATCAATTCGTCCTCATTTTGTTTCTGGACATAAATAGGTGTCAAAAAAGCTTGGCATCTCAAACATTGGTGACCCCGACGTGATTAAAGCCATTTGTTAATCGCGTTTCGTTAAAAAACATATAAAGTGAACAATACATTCGTTGCTGTGCAGTTAAATACAAACAAATTCATTTGGTGCACAATTAAGAGCAGTTTTATGTGCAAGTCAGTTAGAGTGCCGGTCGTCTGAGATTCCGTTATTTTAACCGTCGAATCTCTCATTCTATGCTCGACCACGGCCACGGTTCTTGACTTTTCGTGTCCCTCATTCTCGCTCTCGGTGTTCACCGTAGCCTAATCGTCGAGTCTCTCATTCCATGCTCGGCTGCAGCCACAGCTCTTGGATTTCGAATCTCTCATTCTCGCTCTCGCTCTGCACCGTCGCTTAAGCAGTATTCTATTCTCCGTTTCGTCGCATTGCAAACCGTTTACCATGGACAGCGATCCGAATACAGGCGCGGGCGGAAATATTGCGACGGTTGATACCAGACTGAATCTTTATAAGCGCAAAGTTAAGTCGGTATATAATCGGATGCGAAGGCTTGGCGAATCATTCGCAGGCGATAAAGTTGACAAATTAACCGCCGCGGAAATAGACGTTCGCATCGATATGCTGGCAGAAATGCGAGGGGAGTTCAATAAGTCCCACAATGAGCTGGAAGCTCTCAATCAAGATGAGATTGGGAGTGCGATGCGCGACGACTTCGATGCGCTCTTCATATCGCTGAAAGCTGAGTTGCTTGCTGCTATCGAAATGGGCCACTCACGCGCCGCTGCCAATTCGACCACCCTGCTAGGCCATTCTGGACACAGTACCATCATCATGGCTCAGAAGCATCGGCTTCCTGAGCTGAAGGTACCCAAGTTCTCCGGTGGGTACGTGGAATACTCGGATTTCATGGCGATGTTCAAATCGGTCATTGGATCGGATGCGGACCTTAGCGACATCGAGAAGTTCCAGCATCTTCGCTCGTGTCTCGCAGATGTGGCTTTGGATTCGGTTCGATCATTGGAGCTCTCCAGTGGATATTCTTGATAACCGTTTTAATAACAAACGACTTGTTTTTCAGGCACACATCGAGAAGATTCTGGGGCTCAAGAGGGTAGATTCGCCATCGCCGAAAAGGCTACGGGAGTTTTCGGACGCAGTCAATTTGCATATGCGTGCGTTGCGGACATTGGGAAAGGATGAGGAGATCTCTGACTGCATGGTGATCCACGTTCTGCTGCAGAAGCTGGATGCTAAGACGCAAAGGAAATGGGAGGACACATTGTCGGACGCCATTCCTACCGCAGTCGAGTTCTACGAATTCTTGAATAAGCGCTGCCGGAAAATGGAGAATTTGGAATACGCTACAGCGACGCCCGCTAGTAGCGCTCAGGTGGGAAAAAACCTTTCTACTCTTCATTTAAGGAAAACGTTTGTTGCCTCCAAGTCTTCCGCCAACTCGTCTGGATGCACCTTTTGACATTCAGCGGGCCATGGCATATACTCCTGCAAATTATTCGGAAACTTGTCCCCGTTGCTGCGCCACAAGGAAGTGAAGAAGCTTTCCCTCTGCTTTAATTGCCTAAAGTCAGGGCATCGCACTCGCGCATGCAACAGTGGAAAATGTCTCGTTTGCAACGGACGTCATCATAGTTTGCTCCATTTTGAAAATCTGCAATCCATAACGCAAAGCTCCCCACCATCTACTCCGGATCTAGCGCTTCAATCGGAAGCTATTTCTGCAGTTCAGGATTCTGTTAGCAGCTCTCATTCACCTGCGTCTACCTCTCTTGCTGCCCGAAGTCTTCACTCTGATGTTGTGCTTCTGGCTACAGCCGTGGTCCTCGTTAAGAATCGGTCTGGCGTTTTAGTTCCTTGTCGTGCCATACTAGATTCAGGCTCACAACTTCACCTCGTCACATCCAGGTTCGCCCAGCAGCTCCAGCTTAGCAGAACTCAATCATCTGCACTTGTCTCTGGGCTAGGTGATACCAGCGTGTCCACTGAAGGATCCATCGTCAACATTTGCATGCATTCTCGCACATCTAGCTACAAAACGACTCTTACTGCTCTCATTGCCCCTACAATCACCGATTGCCAACCAAGTCTGGCAGTCAATGTATCCGACTGGAGTATTCCCTCGAACATTCAGCTTGCCGATCCTGCCTTTTTCAACCCTCAGCGAGTGGATCTCCTCATTGGTGCGAGCATTTTGTATGATCTCCTCTGCGTAGGGCAAATCAAACTTACTGATGGCCTGCCTCTGTTGCAGAAGACCCGGCTCGGTTGGATCGTATCTGGCGGTGGACAAAAGGTAGCAAGCTCGGCGCTCTTAGGAACTCACAATTCTCCGGTGCCGGAATCTAACCTGGATTCCAGATTGGATAAAACAATTCCCAACCACCTTATCCAGTCAGAGCTGTGGTTTCACGGTCCATCGTTTTTGGTAGGCTCCAAGGAAGAATGGCCTGTGTTCCCTGTTCCTGAAATACCGACTTTAGAGCTCCGCAAGCAAGCATTGTTGATCGTGTCTCCACATACCGGTCTCACCTCAGGATGCAAATTTGCAAACACATTTTTTGGCATGCAGCGCACCTTTGCCTACATGCATAAATTTGCTCATCGTCTTCGGCACTCTGGACTCACCGTTTCCGATATCCGGCAAGGAACTCATCTCCTAATTCGACACATTCAGCTGGCAACCTTGTGGATGGACATAAAGGAGATTCAACGCAACGGTCAAGTCACGAAATCCAGTTCCATCAGCTCGCTCTCTCCGTTCATCGATCAGTCTGGATTACTGAGATTTGGAGGACGCCTTGGAAACTCATCGCTAGGATTTGATGCTCAGCACCCGCTTATTATGCCCAAGGGACATCGCATAACCTGTGCTCTGATAAGATATTATCACGAGAGGAACCTTCATGCCGGACCTCGCGCCCTGCTTGCCAAAATTCGGCTGGAATATTGGCCAATTGGAGGAATTAAGGCAGTGTCAAAGGAAGTCAGCAATTGTGTGAGATGCTTCAGGACTAAGCCGCGTATGGTTCAGCACATCATGGGAGACCTGCCTAAGGAGCGTTTGGAAGGATCTCGGCCCTTTGAAGTCACTGGAGTGGATTATTGTGGGCCCTTCTTCTACCGATCAGAAATCCGCACGAGGCCTCCGATCAAGTGCTACATCAGTGTGTTCATTTGCTTCACTTCCAAGGCAATACACATGGAGCTCGTAAAGGACCTGACTACCGCATCGTTTCTAGGCGCATTAAAGCGTTTCACTGCCACACGAGGAAGGCCAAGTCAAATTTGGTCTGACAATGCGACGAACTTCGTTGGCGCCAAGAACGAGCTGCTGGAGCTAAAGAAGCTTTTCATGAGCGACTCGCATGTGAAGGAGGTCCATGAATCCTGCTTGGCTGACTCGATCGACTGGCGTTTCATCCCACCACGCTCTCCGCACTTTGGCGGATTGTGGGAAGCGGCCGTGAAGACTGCAAAACATCACCTGTACCGCTCAGTTGGGCCCTCTGTGCTTGGCTTCGACGAGCTGCGTACTCTGATCTGCCAGATCACGGCAATTGTTAATTCTCGCCCTTTTCTCTCGCTTTCAGAAAATCCTGATGACTTAGATGTTTTGACCCCGGCTCATCTACTTCTAGGTGGCCCACATGTGACAATCCTCGAGCCAGACCTAACGAAGCTCAACTACAATCGTCTGGATGGTTGGCAGCGGGTCACTCAACTGCAGAAAATATTCTGGAGCCGTTGGCGCGAAGAGTACCTCACCCTTTTGCAAGAGCGGTCGAAGTGGCGGACTCCCACGCAAAACCTCTGCGTGAATGATGTGGTTCTGGTGAAGGACGAAAATCTTCCTCCTATGCGTTGGCCACTGGCTAGAGTTTTGTAGATGTAGTCCAGGGCAAGGATGGCGTGTGCCGCGTAGCGGACTTGAAGACCGCATCAGGAACCATCAGGAGGGCCGTTATTCGGCTATGTCTACTGGCCCTTAGGGAGTCTGTTGAAAGGCTGGCTTCCAACGGGGGGAGTATGTTCGGGCCAGCAGCATCATCATAATTAGAACCCACTGCACTTAACATTAATACAACAACATATGTAAACGCTAACGTTCGGCAGCGCTGCTGCGCTCTCTCTGTATGCTAAGGGCTCTCCGCAGCCGCCGCTTGGGCTCTAGCATTGATCTGCCGACGTTTCGAAATGAGTGCTATGCTAATCTCTCTGCGCATTGGTTGCATAGGATCTCGTGGCTTGGCAAAGAGCAAGCAATCGGCTTCTGCTAGCCGCCTGTATAAATAAATATTTAACATTATTAAATCAATTCGTCCTCATTTTGTTTCTGGACATAAATAGGTGCCAAAAAAGCTTGGCATCTCAAACACTCACTATCAAAGGTAATTGTTGTTTCGTTGAAGAAGTCTGGGTAGTCAGTGCTGACCACGAGACACTTTCCATTTATAAAGAGGCATAGAGTTCAAGCATTTTAAAAATTAATATTGACGTCTGATTTAAATAAAAATTGGTTTCGTTAGCATTATTGGTATGCTCAAGACGATAAGGTCAGACAACTGATTTTAAAGAGTATCAGTTTTAAGTTAGAAATTTATTTATTTATTTTTTTATTTATTTGGATTTTCTTTAACCTAGTGCTACAAGATTAACTTATATTTAAAGCACTAGTCACAAAATTTTTTAAACTTATAATATAGTTTACATACTTGTTTTCAATTCTAAACATTTATACATTTAATTAGTTAAATTAATATACTTAAATTTTTTAAGTTTCTAGTTGGGTATTTAGGTGTTTGTAAAGTTTTAATATAAATTGCGTTGCGTTTCTAATCAGTTTCATATCATTTGGGAGCTGATTCCACAGTCGGACTGCCATTTGGTTAGAAATTCGGCTAGAAAATATCGTTCATATCTCTATCAAAAGTTGCGCAAGGGGAGCGCAGAAGCACCAGGATCAAGTGTGCATTGTGCAAGTCGTCAATCAGATGAAGTATTTAGAACCGTATGCGAGCACAAGTTTCACAAGGCCTGTATGACTACGCATTTGAAAACTACAAATGTTTGTCCAGTGTGTAAAAGCAAGTGTAGAGTCATTAGTGGTGGTATTCCAGAGAATGTAGCACATTGCACATACTCGCGCTAAATCTAATTTTGCTGTTCTGTACCATCCCAAATGCCATTTCGCCATTAACAAACTGTTACATAAAATGATTTTTGATATTTTTTGCAAGAAAAATAACGGTTATATGTCGACTAACGGAATTTATCGGCTAAAATCAACATGCCAAGGTTTGGTGAAACGGCTACAACTTAGCCGTTTATGCATCTATTCTTACAAACGATACCTTAAACGACGCGCAATTAATGTACCTATCTAAAACTACTGTCTCGTCAGGGTTGTTCACTTGGCGTTGCACTTCTTTTTCCGCGTACACGACCACTCGATCACACTTCTGATTATTCACTCTCGAGTTTTTGCCGGCCGGCACTCGTCGGTGCCATTCCATGCTCCCTTTTTGTCGCGTGGCATTTTGTCGCCAAGGCTTAGTGATTGCGTGGGCGCTGGACGCTGTTCTAGTAGCCTCTCGTTTCTTTTCGTCCGCTGCTTTTCTCTCGCTGCTGCCGTCGCCGCTCCGCTCTCGTCTCGGGGTGGTTTTGATGCTGCTTTAACTATAAAGCTTCGTTTAGCGATGGTCGTTGAGCCGATAATAGACACGAACTGGGACCTGATAGTAAATCTGATGCTTGTTTTCCTTACCTACTAATTAAATTTATGGTTAATCCCCCATATAAACAAGAATTAATAACCTTAAGCTCAGGCCTATATTTTTCGCACTATCGGGGCTGTCGATCCTACAAAAAAAATATAAAAGAGACCGAAGATTGGCGGGCTCAAGCTGCCTTTTCTCACCGCCCTTAGGGCCGACGCTCATATTCCCGCCTGGGGTAGCGTCTGTTTGTCTTTTTTTAGGGTCACTCCCTCACACAGTCGATAATTTTACCCGGTACTCGAAGAGTATAGGTGTATATTAGATTTGTGCAAAAAGTGGATGTGTGTAACACCCATAAGGAAGCGTTTCCGATCCCATAAAGTATATATATTCTTGATCAGCATCAATAGCCGAGTCGATATAGCTATGTCCGTCCGTCCGTCTTCATTAGCGCCTATAGCTCAGAGACTGTACAAGCTAGAGCAACCTAATTTTTTATCCAGATTCCTGTTCTATCACACTGTTACAAGTGTATTTCAAAGTTTCGCAACGACCCCTTTCGCCCACACAAAACACGAAAATCTGTGGCATGCACAATTTTAAAGCTACGAGGAATCTAAAAAAGCAGAATCATAGAAAATGTGCATATCTATCAAAGTGTGGAACCTGAATCAGGTGGGATTACTATTATAGCCGCAATGAAGAAAACCATTTCGAAATGCATCGTTCATTCTCGCTCTCTCTCACACACCGGGGTGGGTGCTATGCCTGATAGAATTTTTGACGCCTACATCTCAGAGACTATAAAAGCTAGATCAACCAAGCTTTCTATCCAAGCTCCTATGATATTAAACCGAGACGAGTTTGTTTTGAAATTTGGCCACGCCCTCTTCCGCCCCACAAAGACGAAAATCTTCAATTTTAAAGATACCAAAAACACAGAATCATAGAAAATGAGCATATCTTTCAGAGTGTTGAATCTGGATCAGATCGGATCATTAGTATAGCCAGAAGGAACAAATGAAATTTCAGTGGCCTTCCAAGCGCATACTCATTCCCTCTCTCTCTCGCACACAGCCGTGTATGTATATGTAGGAAGTAGATAAAGACATGTAGAAAAGGCAGATGTATAAAATTTATGTAAACAAATATGGAAAATATCAAAATCTCCAAAAAGGTTCGACTTAATTACTTTTTTGGCTAAAAATAAATTTGTCCCTTTTGCGAACATGTAATAAATTACAACAAGCTCACATACATATAAACTGACTGAGTACCGGGTATAAAGTAGAGCCGCAGCTGTAGACACGGGTAACAACGTTCCCCACGTTTTATATTTAAAGCCGATGCTTTTACTCAAACTTTAAAAGTAAATTTTTCCGTGCTTTGTAGGAATGTGAGTGTTCTTTTTAAGGGCAAAGCCAATGAGTTTTACTGGCGACATCACAAATCAGTTTCTGCGATTCGCTGGGATAGACTATGTGCAGCTTTACGTTTACAGTTTCGCCACCAGAGGATGATATAAACATTGAAAAATTAGTCCGAAGACAAAGCAAGAGACTTTTGATGTTCTTACGAGAGCATATCGTAAGAGCACTCGTAAGCTTAAGAACAATTTGCGACCCGAAATTCACCATGAGCTTTTGAATGTAGAACTTTGAACAGTTCAGGAAGTCCGGGAAGTTTGTCGAAGACGTCAAATGTTTTAAGAAGAAGCACTTACACGTTCTTGCGAAGTCTGTTCCTTATCCACGGGACGTTTCAGAGCTGATGCACGAAATTGAGTCACAAGTAGACTCAGATTTCGACAGAGATATAGAAGTAGATGCGATCTCTTTGATGTATTGAAACTGTCGATAAACGGGTCACAGATATCAGGATTGCCTATCGGAGCGTAGAGTTTTTTGTTATGGCTGTGGTGCCTTTAACACGTATAAGGCTAGTTGCGACAACTGTTGAAAAAACTCGAAGTCCAGCAAACCGAAGCTGTCGTTGAAGCCGAGGACTTCGCAACTGCTTCAGCATCAGGGGACAAATACCGATTAGATTCGGATCCACTGACAGTGGCATCCACGACCCAACCAGACTTTCAAATAACGAAAGTATTACCGGATTTGATTTTAAAAAAATGAAGGAAACGAATTGTTCAATATTGGCTGAGCGTTCAGAAATCTAGGCTAGGACTGAAGCATTTGAGCGCATTCTCTGAAATGAAAAGAAATCCTCGTCCGTTCTTAACAATCCGATTTCTTGACCATTCCCTCTACGGCCTGTTAAATTCAGGAGCATCTATAAATTGTGTTGGAGGCGATCTAGCGACGGAATCGATGCGCGAAGGTGTGCCATACAAGCAGATTAATGATAATGTTAACGCTGCTGACAGTGTGGCGCAATGAATGGTGAGAAAAATGAAAATAGAGGTGGAATACTGTGACGAGAAAAAGTCTCTTGAGATTTATTTGATTCCTTCACTTAAACATGACCTCTACCTTGGAATCGATTTTTGGAATTTGTACAACCTTTTGCCTAGCCAATTGCAAGTATCCGAATTAGACATGTCACAAGTTACAAGTGGTGTAGAACAGTATACGCTGACTATAACCTTTTTTTTTTTTAATTGTAGCAAAGATTGCCACATTGGTCAGAAACTAGTGGTTTGGGAGCATGTGCAAGACACACTTTCGTAGTTAAATGTCTTCATGGTTGTAGTCTCTCATGTGAATCCCAAACTATATGCAGCTGGGTTTTTATATACGTGAAAGGTGTTTGCTTATCTCCAAATTTGATGTTATTATTCTTTTAAGACCACTGAATTACGTTATACATTTTAATGAGGGCGAGTTTGTCAGCTCGGCTTACTGATGCCCATATGACATTAGACTTTGCTAAATTTGCTGCGAAGAGAGAGATAGCATGATAGACATCGATAAATTAATGCTGGTAAACGTCGTGCAGTAGTTGAACATATGTTTTGTTTTGCGGCGGGAAGCATTTGTATACTGTACAAAAATTGTTACTAAAAATGTTGTGAACGGAGGAAGCTACAGTGTTCCTTATAAATCTTGTTAAGAACTCCCCTCACGTTTGGGATTCTTCGCATACCCGATATAGAATCAAACACCTAAAGCAGGCTTACCTGTACTTACCTTATGTACTTACCCTCTAACTCGCCCTTCAATAGCCATTTCGCCGACCAAATCTTTCTCTTTTTTTTGTTCTGCTGTTGCAGCATGTGACACGCAATCATATTATTATTTTGAACTATTAAAAAAGCTGCACAAAGCATTTTTCGTCTGTTTAAATCCAATATGCTTGCCATTTTGTAAGTTGTTTACATTTTTTCATCTTCTTCTTCCTCTTTTTACGAATTATAAACACTGCATTTATGATATTATACAACACACATTGCCACCAAGCCAGCAAAATCGTATCTAGAAACTATAGCAATCGATAATCTCTGCCGCAGCGCTGCTCCCAGCTCAACTGGAAAAACAACTGGTTGCATATATCTGTCTCGCTCTCACTGCATGCTTTTTGCATAAGGCTGTCTCTATTTTTCAAGTTAGTCCAGCTTCAAAGTCTAATGTCATATGGGTATGATCAATAAGATTCTACACTGAATTGTTAACCAGTGTTAGTAAAACAAATGTTAATTTATATTATAAAGGGATATGAAAAGATGCTGATTGAAATACAAAAGGACCGATTGACCAAAGTTATTGATTTGTATCCCTCGTTTGCCAAGAAGGTCTAGGAAATTTGATCACACGATCGAAGTTGGTAATGCCAAGCCGATAAAACAAAGACATTTTCTATTTTTGCCAGCAGTAAAAATTGCAATGTTCATTGTCAAAAGGTAAATAGTTTCACAAAAAATTATGCTTTACCCCAGATTAGTGTCATTTTGAGTCGTTTGCCGAAAGCAGACTTCATTACAAGTTTGGACTTAAAAGACGCTTATTGGCAAGTTCCTTCCGATGTAAAGTCCCGAGATAAGACCGCATTCACAGTTCCTGGTCGGCTTCGGTATCAATTTAAAGTGATGTCGTTTGGATTGTTTAACGCCACCAATACCATGTCGCGATTGATGGACAAAGCAATGCCTGCGCGGCTCCGAAACGAAGTTTTCGTTTATTCAGACTATTTGCAAGCAGGATTGACAATCATTTTGCTTCTCTCACTTCACCATTAACTGATGCTATGACCACTAAACGAAAGTTCTTGCTATCGGAAGAAGCCTTTATAGATTTCAAACGTTGTATTAGTGAATCTCCTGTGCTAAGAAGTACCGATTTTTCACGGAATTTTTATATACATTGTGACGCTAGCAAAACGGGCGTAGGAGGAATGTTAGTGCAGTTGTCCGATGAAGGTGGCGAATGCTCACTCGCTTTCGTATCAAAAAAGTTAAGCAAAGCTCAACGTAATTATACGTTCATGGAAAAATAATGCTTAGCAGCGATAGTGTCACTAAAGAACTTCAGATCATACTTAGAGGGTTATGACTTTATAATACAATCATAACAGATCACGCTTCGTTGAAAAGGCTCATGTCCAATACCGATCTCAGTTCTCGTTTAGCTCGATGGGCTTTGTCCTTACAAAGATATCGATTTAAGATTGAACATCGCAAAGGAATTCAGAACGTAGTTTCGGATGTGTTGTCTCGAGTAAAGGAAGATGAAGTAACACGACTACGCTTGTAAAACACCCGGAATCTGGGATCACTGTCGACTCTGACTGAATGGGTTGATTGGGACTCCTAGTTGTGTGTCTCGGTACTAACCATAGAGCACACTCTGCCGGTATAATCGTATCTCGGAAAGAACCGTAGAGCACGACTGTACTTGCACGCCTCCCGGAATCGCAAGATTTCACTTCGAATATGTTCTAACTGGACTCCCGTTCGTGCGTAACTGGGTATTCTTATTGGATCTTGAGCACGGGGTTCAGGCCAGAGTATGAAAGGAGTGTGGGGGAGTTATACAAGAATCGGGGGTAATTACGGCCCGCCGAAATGTGTATATATGTATATTATCCAAAGAAAAAATAGACGCCAATGGAATTCTTATTATATCCTCCAATTTATTCGTATTAGCAAAGATTAGATGAGCCCTGGTCCCTAGGCTGCACCGGATCTTTCTAACTCTCGCTTACCAGAGCTCAGTTTCTGAGTTGCACGCGTCTGCGTGGGGGCTATGTAACGTCTTGCCCTGACTACTGGATACTTTTCACGCACTCGTAAAGATTCTCGACTTTCTTTGGCCCTTGCTCGTTGCTCAGTGATCTGCTTCGCTACTCACGCAGATCGTTCAGCCTATTTTTCGGTCAGGCGTCGCCGAGCTTTCGGTCGCATGCCGTTATTTTAAATTTGCAGCTTCTGTACGCTCTATCGTCAGTATTGGCAACGACCACTGCGAGCTTCTCTTGGGGGATCCTTTTCGCTGTTCCCTTTTGAGTCGCTGTCCGTTTTCGCGCGTCACAGTGGGCTGTGTCCTATTCTAATGCTGGTGAAAATTTTAACTATTGTTAGGGTTTTCTTAACTGCCGTTGGCAAAATCAATATGTATTTGTCGCTCCGTGCGAATAAAAAATTGTGTTACGCTTCAGGCGTATCTTATGGGGATAATGATAATGATAATAATGAGTGTTCATAAAACATGCACAGCAACCGACACAGGCCAACCAATAAACAACACAGTCCACTTGAAGGAGGCCACTTGAGAAAAAGGACACATAGAGTTCGACCATAAAATCATATACATGCGTCACGTCGAACCCAAATTTTTTAACACATGTGGTTTGCATGTAGTAGGCGTCATTAGAAGGGATGAGCGTGGGAACAAGTGCCGCACATCCCTCCTTTTCTTAGCGTTGGTCTTAGTTTTAATTACATTATATTTTCCTATATATAGTGCATAAGTTTTAAAAATAAAACAGTTCGAATTTACAACTCAACTCATCAAAATCAAAATTTGCTGCTTCGAGCCGGATTCATCCTTGATCTGGAGAATAGAAGCAGCATCAGCAATGAGACTAATAATAAATAAATAAGGATTAAACTAACTTATTTATATTTATAATATATTTTTGTGGATCGGTAGGATAACGCCTTCACACTAGTTCAGCGAGTAAAGGAAAGTCAGGACAAGTTACCCAATCTTAGGACAGACAATGGGCTTGTATACCGTCGGGCTGAGCATCTGAAAGGAAAACAAATTCACGATGAGTACGCGTGGAAGCTGTGGATACCAAGGGCGTTGATTCCTGAACTCCTCGCTAGTGCTCATGACCACTCTTTAGCGTCTCACTGGGGAATACATAAAACAATTGAACGTATAAGGCGTCTTTACTTCTGGCCGGGTCTCGTATCTGACGTGAAGTCATATATCAATGCGCGTCTCATATGTTAAACCACCAAAGCTCTGAACTGTGATATAAGACCACTATTACGAAAAGCGCCAGAGAATCATCGTTTTTTTTAAATACTTTTTGTGGATTTTCTAAGGCCGTATCCAAGGTCACGAAGCGGGAATGTAGGCATCTTTATAGTAGTGGACCACTTCCCGAAATTAGTTTTCCTGAAGCCGGTAAAGAAAATTAATGCGGATGTGGTGATTATTTTGAATTCGAATTGTTCATGACCTTTGAAGTACCCGAGACTATCGTGTCTGATAATGGGTCACAGTTTCGGTTGGAAGCGTGCCGTAAGCTCTAGAGCCGGTTTGAAATAACGCACACGTTTACTGCCGTACATTCACTGCAGAATTGACTTTTCTTTGACATGCCAGAGGGCGTATCTATAATACACAGTGTTGCTTCAATCAGCGAAATTTGACAACTGACAGATGAAGGCTTCCGGTTTCGATCTCTTTTTGCGAAATTGCCAAAGCATTCGGTCACGGCATTGTTCCAAAAAGAAGTGAAAATTGTTAAGTGCCAAGAGAGTACAAAATTCAAATAGTGATTCTAAGGGTCCCTTATTGTGTCCCGCAGTCGACGAGTTCTTTCTGATTATTGAAGAATTACGTGGAGAGGCACCGACAAGAATGAATTTAATCCGAAATTATCAGCAGGTGCCCTTACTTTTGGGTAAGATTTTATTTAACTCGTACTCTATTGACTGATGATTAACCGAGGGAAACCATAAATGTTCGCAGCGAGAGACCTGTACGAGATTTTCCTGATCGGTTGCACACAAGCATACAGCCCTGCGTCGACCGAACTACCACGACATAATGCCGGCTCGACGTAAGGATTTCCAGTTAGGAGTCTCTGAGAGAGACTACCAGTGTATATTGTGACTTTCGAGAACAACTCTGGGAACACCAGAGAATATATGGTGTACATTGTGACTTGCGAGAACCCGTGTCTCCTCACGACGACATTGATAAGTCGATCCAACTGGGCGGTGTTGGATATATATAAACTTTTCTATTGTAGTACAATAATAAACCACGTGCGGTTTCCCACCAGCACGCCCATTTGGTTTTTGACAGTGTTCGCGATTGCAAAAATTCATTATTTAAGAAGGACTGTGTATGTTAAGTGCGTCTAGGGCTGGGGACATACCACAAGCAGACTCACACCATCAAGACATCTGGCCAGCCTGGACACTGACTGCGGGATAGCCCGACAAAAAAATTACTTGGATGAAGTGTGGACGACCACTTTGCTGTATGTAGCTCCCTGACTCTTGTGAATGGTTATAGCTTCTGCAGCTACAATCGGAAACTGTTTTCGGTCAATAGTAACTCGTTCGTTTTGATGGTATTGAAAACTATTTGTTGTTTTCTGAATTGGGGTCCATGAAGATTCTTTACTATGGCTGCGTTTAGACCGTGCGTTAACTCCTACGCTGTACTCGAGAAAATGTATCCAAAGAAGTATTGGTTGAGCTGAGATCTTTCTGCATTAAAACAACAGTGGCTCCGTTAACAAAACCATCTGATGTGTCTACATTGACAGTCATCATATATTTAGCCGTAGTTTTGAGAACCAATGAACTACACAAGCCTTGTGTATTCGAAGTTTTGAAACTCTTAACAGAGTCCAGATATTTGTTTTTGATTTCTTCGTTAAGATGTTCGGCTTTGATGCAGTCTAAAGCTATTGAAGTATATTCTGCAGTCATTATCGATGATAGCTTCTCCTTATTGTATTTATCTGTCTCGCTTTTGCCATAAAATAAGTGGTTCGCATCTCTTGGAGCTTGACTGCCGTCAACTATTCGGTTCCTAAGCAATTGATTATCTTCCGACGACATTTCAGCCGATGCCATGTTATTTAGTGCGGTTGCAAAAGCTTGGTCATCTCTTTGTTGCATTATCTCTGTAAGTTCGAAAAACTTGAAGCCATCCCAGAGACTAGAGCCAACTATCGCACTTGAAAATATTTTTTTTATGCGCCTATCCAAATAGGAAAACATTTTTTTACCGACCATAGAAATTTCATCAATTATAAGAATTTTAAGATCAATAAATCTTGAACACAAGGTATTTAACAAATCTGGCCTTTAAACAGGCATGGTTAGACTGATTGAGAGGTAAAGAAGACATGGAATGAATTGTGGCACCTCTAATACCAAAGGCAGCCTTTCCTGTGGAAGCACACAGAAGTTAAGTTAACAGTTTCTGGAAGAGATCCTGGTCTACAATTAAACTCCTAGGAAATGGTCTGAAAAATTGTAGATATTGTTCTACTCTTGCCGACGCCTGCGCCAGGCTGGACACTGACTGCGGGATAGCCCGACAAAAAAATTACTTGTGTGCTGAGGATCATTCCAATATTGATGCAAATTAACGTTAAAGACTGTGTGCAGGACTAATTCTTAAATGTATCAATGGCGAAAGGAAAATAATTAAGAAAAGGACGGTTGTATTTGTGTGAAGTTCAAGAATACCGCATTATTAGTGACGAGATAGTATTATAAGCAATCCCCGAACTTTTGTATCCAAATTCTCGGAAATAACACTTTTGGTTCAGCACGCCGGAAGATCGATCTTTCGTCTTTGGAAAACAGATTGAATGATTAAAATAATTGTATGTATACTTCCTAATGAAATGAAAAGCCCGTCTGGTTCAAACGTAAGGGATTTCTTTTCGCTTTTGTTTCATAGTAATCTTCCGGCATACCTTGAATTCAACAAGTATACATGTTCTGAATCTAAACATCGAACCACTTCTAAAATCATCTTTCTACGTGAATTTAAAATACGAAATACTGTTTAGCTATCTTAAATGAATTGGCCCCACCGAATTCATTTACGAATTTATTATTGCTATTCACTAATATTAATCTCAGTTCATAAATATTATGATTATGTCCCACATATTATATAAATACCTTTTGTATTTCCTATATATGCTTTATCATTAGATTTAAATTAATAATATAAAATGTCTCTAATTGAATATCATTTATATCACCTAAGAGATTAAATATGAGCTTAAGATAAAACTGCCTTTATTGAACTCTATGCCGATGTGCATATCCGTAGTGGTCTAAGGGGTCACCTGAAACTGCCAGTTTTAAGGAAGGTGATCTTAGGTTGCATCTTTTGCACGATGCGACTATGAAATCATCTGTAGATTCACGGACGATGCCTCTCTGTTTCCTCTCTCTTCTTTCTCTATTTCTTTTCGTTGATGTACCGTACAGCTCTAGCACTCTAGTTGCAGAACGCTCAATTCTTGGAAGTATTAACATAAAAACAGTGCACTCGATGGATAGCTATCTGACCGCGCAAGACCACCACCCCTAAAGCCGACGAGCTAGAACCGGATATATAGAGCGTGCCCCACCTATCCAGATCGTGAATGAAGGTATCGTTGCGTTACACAGTATCGAAATCTAATCCGAAGATTAAAAGATGGAAATCTCTTATCGATGAAACTGGTGCGCGACTTTTCAATAAACCTGGCAAAGACAACTTGGTTGCTAATGCCTTGTCCAGAAAGCTGTGTGAGCGCTAGAGTAGCACCTCTACAAGTATAACTTATTTACATATAACCTAGCATTTATATAATCTATCAAATTACCAGTATCATCCAGTTCTAAGACACGCAAGAAGCGTACCTTCACTTCAAACCGCAAGGAGCAGATAATATACTGATTTTTGCGTTAGCACTTAAAAGAACCCTAGCGGTAGCTAAAATTTTCTACCACCGAAAGAACAGAGGTGACGCGCGCGAACGGATGGCACCACAAAATAGACAGCAATGGGTCCCGGAAGCGAGGCTCGCGGCGCACAGTGGGACATTCTGCCATTTAAGCTTGCTAAATTAATAACTTCTGAACGAATGAAGATATCGTCATGAAATAAACAGCATTTGAAAGATAAATCTTACAAAATTAAGTGTGCAATATAACGTGGCGCTACATTATTTAGAAGCTTGCTGAATTTAAATGTGTTTGGATCGATAAAGTACTTTAATTGGTCAATTTTACTATACATAAATATTTTACATCATTTTTTTTAGATCAATCTGATTTCACAAATTGTATTCTGGAATTTGGTTTAATTTATTGAGGGATTATTATTTAGAGGGAGGAATATCTAACAAACTTAACATTCCTAAAGAATAACTTATTTCCGATTTTTTTTTGAGATCTCACATGTCTAATGGATTAAATATATGGATCTGAAAAGGCTGCTAACATATTGAAAAGATCCCTGTTTTTGGTATTTCGTGATAGCTTGCACGAATTCATGTACCTGTATTTCTTGTAATCCGTGTTTCTCGCTTCCTGTGCTTCCTCTGACATCTCTGCAATTGGTAAGCTCTTATATTCAAATAAAAAAATTTGACCATGTGTCAATATTTTATGAAGCGTAGGAGTAAGTTTCTTTTCAGGATAGTTTTCCTGCAACAGCTCTGCAGTCTTCGATGCATATTCATCAAATTTGTGGGTGTTAATTTTTTCCTTGCAGCTTAAAACATTCAAAATGACACCCAATCTTTTGATTATGTCAATATCCACACCAGTTATTTCTGCAGTAATTTCAACTTTTTCAAAGAATGTCCGTGATGAGTTTCCATCGTTTGTGTTTCCATATCCTTGTTAGGGGCAGTCCACCTTCAGTGATAGTTTTTCAATAAATTTTTCTTAAATAATTTGGTTCCTATTGTTCTGTTTTTCCTCAGCTGTCGTGCCTTTTTCAAAAGATTCTCCCTCTCGCGGAACGGTATATCCAAGTTTTAAAATGAACTCCATACATCTTATTCTTGCATGCAATGGGGAAATACCATATTCCAAATTTTCCTCTTCAACTATGGAATCATCAAAATTTTTCAAATCTAAACTAAAGAAGAGTCGAAAAGTACAGACGTGCCAATAACGAGCTCCGCCAATAAATTCATAATTTAAAGATACCTACGAGATCAAGAGATCAGCTGTTGTTAACCAAAACAAAAGGTGCTCACCAACATCCGAACATCCGAGCGACAGCGAATCTTCGCCGTGGGTAAAATAGAAAAGATTAAATTCTTGTCGTCGTCCCACATCGCAAAAGCCACTCAAAATTCGGCACAATTTGTGGAAAGAAGACGAAAACCGCGAAATTAAAAAAATATCACAGAGTGAAAAGCGTGTGAAGAAGAACAACAGGACCAGAGATCACATTAAACAGCTGTTCAGCGCTCGATACAATGTCGGAAAAGCTTGTCAGCAGTGCCGCCAGAGGGCGCTCACAATTAGAACATCGGCAAAGAAGTATATCAGTGTCTCTGAATTTCAACAGCTAGCGCGGGAAAGCAGTTTAAGTTTAAAAGAATAATGGCACCAGCTACCAAGCGAGTACGTGAAAACACCGACACCGACCTAAAATCCTCACAAAAATCCGATTCTGTGCCGACAAGTCTTATGCAACTACTGGATAGACGTTTCAAGGAGCAAGCGAATCTGATTGCGGAAAAAATGGAAGCGTGTGAAACTCGGTTATGCAATTTGATAGCCGGAAAAATAGATGCAATAACAGGTCAAATAAAACAACTTAGCGACCGGATGGTGTTCCTTGAGAACGAGTTGGGCGAAGCTAGAGCAGTTACGCAGAGAGTCGTTGATCTCAACCACAAGCTCTCGGTGCAGGAAAACGCCAACATCGCATGTGACCTGAGAATTCACGGTGTCCCCTTTGTTGACGGCGAAAAATTGAAGCATATCTTCAATACGTTATGCTTTAATTTAAATCTAACTGCAGTGCCTACCATCAAGGAAATTTACCGACTGGGCAGAGGAAGAAATTCTACAATTGTTGACCCAGTTATAATAGTCAAGCTCGATCATCTGCGTGATAAGGCGGCACTGCTCAGAGCAATTGGTACGTTGAGGCGTGAAACGCAGCAAGTACTGACGCTCCAGCACCTTGGACTAAACTCCCCGGCTCCCGTTTATGTCAACGAATAACTGACCAAGGAAATCTACTCAATTCTTAAAGAAGCTATGAAGCGGAAAAAGTCCAGGAAACTGACGCCGGTGTTCACGCGTAGGGGTGTAGTCCATGTCAGGTCCAGCCATAACGGAGATTTTTGTGTTATAGAAAACATGAACCTGTTAACGTCACTGGAAAATGCTATCGACACAGCCAAAGCAACTGAGGCAGTCGGCAATTCAAATGATTCCTTTCGGAGTCAACAGCAGCAGCAAAGCAGAAACGTTAGCAAGTAAAATTATTATTAATTTAGTAGCTTTATGTAAAATATTTGTTTGTAGGTTTTTCACTGTTTATGCGTTGTTTAGTATTACTGCATTTAAATATTTAAAATGGGCAATTCCAGAGAAAGTATAAATCCAAATACTCATGAGTTGTTGAGAATTCTGGTAAAGCAAAGACATGGCCTACAAATTTGTCATATAAACGCACAAAGTCTGCCAAAGAAAATTGAAGAGTTCAGATATATGTTTACAGATTCTAATATGGATGTTATATGTGTGTCGGAAACATGGTTTGTCCCTGATTTGAGTGATTCGTTAATTGTTTGTAGTGGTTACAATGTGTTTCGTTCAGACCGTAATGGCCATGCAGGTGGGGGGGCAATCTACACAAAAAAAAATATATTTGTCAAAATTGACTGCAAACAGCCCCCTGAAAGCGATATTGAATATATTTTTGTCAAATTAATAGACACTAAAATCTCAAATAAACTACTACTAGGATGTATATATCGACGTAATCAAAACATTGACTATTCCGAACTGACAAACAAAATATTCCCCTAAGGAGAAAAACTACCAAGCGTAAAGTCAATACATGGTTCACTAACGACATAAAAAAAGGATCCGAAAAAAGAAACAAAGCTTTTCATGAATGGAAAAGATACAAGACTGACCATCATTTTAAAATATACCAAGAAGAGAGACAGACCGTAACTAAAAGTATTATCGCTGCCAAGACATCTTACTATACATCAAAATTAAATGAAGCAATTACCTTGAAACAAAAATGGCAAGCAATAAAAAGTATAGGGATAGGGAAACAGCCATCTGTATCGCAAGCAGATATTAACGAGGAAGAACTAAATTTAAAATTTTCACAACCACCAGTACCTGTCATTACAAACCATACAAGACTAAGCTCTGTACCTTATAATCATAGATTTCCTAACTTTAACTTTATGTGCGTGGATTTTGAGTGATGTCCTTGATTGTATTCTAAAAATTAAGTCTAACGCAACTGGTCTGGATGATATGAATCCGAAATTTATTAAACCTTTACTTCCATATATAATTATGCCAATTTTACACATATTCAATACTGCTATAATGACGTCTACATTCCCTGAAAGATGGAAAGAAGCTAAAATTATACCCATCCCAAAACCAAACTCAAAAGATTACAGACCAATATCAATTCTTCCAATGCTATCGAAGGCTTTTGAAATGTTATTGGCTACAGAAATCACTGAGTTTCTCACAGAAAACAACATACTAAATTACAATCAGTCTGGATTTAGGAGAAATAGAAGCTGCACAACAGCCATAATAAAAATAGTTGAAGATATAAGAGAACGAATGGACGAGGGCAAAATAACATTCCTGACATTACTCGACTTCAGCAAAGCCTTTGACACCGTTGATCATAAAATCCTACTTGAAAAACTTTTCAATGAGTGCAACTTCTCTACAACGGCTGTTTAACTAATGACCTCATACTTGAATAATAGATGCCAAACAGTTGTCACAACAACCGCTAAGTCGTCGTCATTACTTGTTAAACGTGGTGTACCTGAGGGATCAGTTCTCGGACCATTGCTATTTACTCTATATGTTAACGATCTGCCATCTGTTTTGTCTGAGTCCAATTGTCATATGTATGCAGATGATGTCCAACTACATATATGTTAGTCGACCTCTATGTGAATTAAATGATTGTATAAATGTGTGCAACAGCGAACTTGATAAAATTAAGAAATGGGCCAATTCCGGTGAAGTAAAAATGTCTTGTCATATACAAAAACAAAACGAAGATTGACATTAATATACTGAGGCGGCTTCAAATAGGAAATACACCAATTGAGTACTGCGAAAAAGCAAGCAACTTAGGGTTTATATATATTAGATCATTATCATAGTTTGATCATGTAAACAGAGCGTTGGGAAGAACATATGGAGTTTTAAGATCACTTAAATTATCGCAACGCTTTTTGCCGACTCAACCCCGTATGATGCTTGCCAAAGTATGTCCAATTCCAGCTCTCATTTATGGCGTTGAAGATTTTGGAAACTGTGACTCCAGTAGTAGACACAAATTGACAGTAGCATTTAATGATATAGAAAGATATATTTACGACTTGACTAGGAGAGACAGAATAATAGACATAGCTTTAACGATATTTGAACTTGACTTTTTAAAATGGATAAACTTTAAAATACTAATATTGTTACATAAAAAAAATTTATACTAAAGAGCCGGCATACCTTTACCAGAAACAGAACTTCGTCAACTCCACATACAAGAGTATTCGATACAAAACATTAAATTCAGAACGGCAATATTTTATACATGCAATTCGCAACTGCCCCATCGGATAAAGTCATTGAGCAACACAATGCATTTCGAAATGGTTTTCTTCATTGTGGCTATATTTATTATCCGATCTGATCCAGATTCAACACTCTGATAGATAAGGTCAGTGTCTATGATTCTGCGTTTTTAGTTTTCTCGTATCTTTAAAATTGTGCATGCCACAGATTTTCGTCCTTGGAGTGGGCGGTAGGGGTCCTGGCGAAATTTTGAAATACGCTTGTAACAGTGCGATAGGACAGGAGTCAGGATACAAAATTGTGTTCCTCTAGCTTTTATGGTCTTTGAGCTATAGGCGCTAATGAAGACGGACAGACAGACATAGCTATATCGACTCGGCTATTGATGCTGATCAAGCATATATATACTTTATGGGGTCGAAAACGCTTCCTTCTGGGTGTTACACACATTAATTTTTTGCACAAATCTAATATACCCCTTTATTCTTCGAGTACCGAGTATAAAAATGTAGTTTACCAAAGAGCACTTCAATGAAACGGATAATTTGCGGATACGTATCACGCTTCGATTCAGTATTTACTTCGGATTCACTTTCATTTACTTAGAGAAGTTCAACTAAATAACACTTCATTTTTGTAATCGAAATGAATTCATTACTGTTGTGAAATGAAATACAATTTTTCCTTTTCAAATATAAAAAACAAAAAATTTTTCTTCATCTTTTAATCACCAAACGAAATTTTACATAAAACGAAGCCATCTGGTGGCGAAACGGAGTTCGCCGGGTTTGCTAGTTTTAAATAAAATGAAATGAAAAAAAAATTAATAATAGAGAGCAGACGAAGGTCGCGGATTTTTGCCATATTCCGATGTATCCGATTTAAGCCGCAGGGGTACAAGAGAGGCCATAAACATGTTAGAATCTGTTAAGGCTTTATCGTCTGTGGATATTGCTTGCTTATATTCACTTTGCCCAGAAGATCCATCACAGCCCCATTTGCTGATCAATGTGAGATTGGATGTCATTTACACAGATTTCAGTAAAACATTCGACTCTGTAAACCACACTCTCCTATCACAAAAACTTGACCTTTTAGGGTTTCCACCCAATCTCTTGAGATGGATTTCTAGCTACCTTTGTTCCAGGTCCCAAAGAGTCCTCTTCAAAAACTCCCTATCTTCACCAGTTATTGTTACTTCGGGCGTACCACAGGGCAGCCATCTAGGCCCCTACTCTTTACACTCTTTATAAATGACCTGCCTTCGGTATTAACATACTCTCGAGTACTTATGTATGCAGATGATGTTAAGCTGTGTGTCCAGTTCAAGGACAGCTTGTCTCACTCCAGGTTGCAATCCGATCTTAATAGCTTTCAGTCATGGTGTTGTGCAAATTTGTTATACCTTAATGCTTCGAAATGTAAAGTAATGACATTTCATCGCTCCAGCGCCTTTCTGGCTCCTTACACACTAGGCGGGGGTTCTCTCGAGAGAATTACCCTAGTTGATGATCTTGGTGTTCTTTTAGATCCCAAGTTAAAGTTTTCTGAACACATTTCTACCATGGTAAATAAGGCCATGGGCGAGCTTGGGTTTATAAAGAGGTGGCCAAAGGAATTTGACGACCCCTATATAACAAAGACTCTCTATGTATCGCTTGTTCGTCCGATTTTAGAATATGGTTCTTGTGTATGGTGCCCTCAGTACAAAGTACACCAGGACCGTATAGAATCAGTACAGAAAAACTTTTTAATTTTCGCTCTACGCGGCCTCAACTGGGATGCAAGTGTGAGACTGCCGTCTTACTCTAGTAGATCGCTTTTAATAAACCTTCCATCTTTAGTTAACCGTAGAAAAATGCTTGGTGTGATTTTTGTGCACAACTTGATCAAGGGTGACGTAGATAGCCCTGACTTGTTGAGCCGCATAAACTTCACGATTCCTATTAGAATTACCAGAAATTATACCCCTCTGTTCCTTCCGATTTGTAGATCGAATTATTCCTTGCATGAACCTTTTAGAGTTTTATGCTCGGATTATAATTCCTTCTACCATATTATATCGGCAACTACTTCCCTTCCTCTTCTTAAATTACTAATACTCACATACCTTTCTCGTAGTTAGTAATTGTAGTTGTGGAGTACGATAGTTTTAATGCATGATTAACTCCTTTAGTAAGATTAGTTCTAATTTTCCTCGAATACTAGTCTAACATCTATCTTTCCTGCATGATCGCGATCGGTTCGGTTAACGAGTCGCGCGTTTTGCGGCAGCGCCTCTCGGTCGGTTGGGTGGAAGGAGGGCTGCGTTTCGGCCTGGGATTCGCGCGAAACAGCATTCGGCTGGTGTCCCATGGGCCACTTGATGGTGCAGTCATTGCACGTCAACGTCCAAGCAAATAAAATCGGTTGTCTCCAATGACGTGCATCGCTGCTCAAGAAACGAGGCCATAGTTTCCCACGACGGAATCACGTTCGCAAACGCTGGGTCCTCGAATCGCTCCTCCCACTTTGCTTGGGTCGCTGGATCCAGTTTCCGGAGCAGCTCCTGCACGAGAATGCATCCTACCATCTGCTCAGTAGTGCCCAAGCCTTGGAGCGCACGCATATGAGCGTTAAATTTATCCGAAAGCTCCCGAAGCAAAGCCACTGACCCAGGTTCCACAGCCTCAAACGCCAAGATCTCGTTGATGTGTGCTTGAAAAATCAATCGTCGATTATTAAACCTTTTTTCCAATAAATTTAGTGCCATGCTATAGTTGCCATCCGAGATTTCCAGCGACCGAACAGTCTCCAATGCCACATCCCGCAGACAGGAACGCAAATGCTGGAACCAGGGAGTTTAGCTGTCTACGGCGAGGTAGAAACTGGGGGCAAGCAAACTCAGTGGTATTATTTCCTCCAGCAAAGGTAGAATGTGGTGGCATACGGAAAATGGTTTGAAATTCGTCCCGCAAGCCATTGCCAAGCTCGCGGCAATCCAGTTTCTCGAGCTCATCGTTTAAAGTCTCAAATTTTCCGTTCAGCTTCTCGATCTCCTCTAGCCTCACCACTAGCATGTAATAGTCACACAACGATGACTCCTCCTCCCAAGTGGCACTTAATCTCTTCAAACTCTTAAATAAGTCCGTAGCATTCAACTACAGAAATGACACCCTGTTTTGCTCCCTGGTCTTTGGAACTTCGTTAGCAGTATCCATATCCATAGCATCAGCAGCGGCAGCGTTAGCAGCGGCAGCGTTAGCAGCGGCAGCGTTGGTAGCATCCATCTCCATAGCAGCGCAGCTTAGGAAACGTTTATTGCGGGAAAATGATGGAAAGAGCACCACGCGTAATAAACGTTTCTAGCGGAAAGATCCCACAAGAGGATTCTCTAATTCTCAATAATGATTTGTACATAACCCAATGTAAAAGTAGCTTACTAGTTACTGCAAATATTTTCATCGTTGTTATAATTAATGTGATATTTATTTAGTATAATAATGAAACGACAAATAAAAAAAAAAAAAAAGGGGGAAGATGATCGCGAAGAGAAGATCGCGCGAAGAGTACCGCGCGCAATAGACGACAACGACCGAGCACTGCAAGGCAAGCCAACAGCTATATGCGACCCTATATGTAAGGGCGGTCAACGTCTCTAGCGGGAAGATGATCGGGCAATAAACATAAACGGGAATAAACGCGAACCGTACGCCAGCTATGCACAGTCCCAAATATGTAAGGGAGGCCGGTGTATATTGCATATAGGTACACTTATTTAGGCGATGACACTTGTTGAGATGGCAAGTAGTTTATAAGTTTTAATGGTTTATTGTAGTTTGTGAGTACACAAATGTATTAATTATTGCACAATCACGTCGGGGTCTCAAAATGTTTAGCTAGTGAGGTTTTTCACTACCTGTTGCGAGGATAATTTCAATAAAAAGTCTATCGTTTAAATTATAGCAATCATTTATTATATGTTTTGGTTTGACTGACGGATATTAATTTATCCCGATAGCGAAGAAGCTCAGTTACCGACTGAGTCAAGGGCAGGCGGGCCGAATTGCCCGTGCCCTAATGCAAGCGAGAGTGCGATGATCGAGAGAGCGAAAGCGAAGACGAAGAAAGAACGAAAGACGAGAGAGGACGGGCGTGGGGGCATATACATAAATGTATGTGTATATAACAATTAGGTACAGTGGGCATTTAAAATAACAAACAATATTATTAATTTACTTTAGACCGCATCGATGGCTATAAATTATAATATTTATGCTGCTTGACCCGACAAAAACAAAATAAATATTAAAAAAAAAGAAAACCAAATACATTATAAATGCATTACAAATATAAAAAAATCTTCAAATTTCAAATTTCACTCCACTTAGTTACGTTATTTTTCAAAAGTAGTATGTAGTATGTGCATATATTGAGAGTACACTGTACCAATAAAGTAACATCGGTTAAGCATAAATATATCAGCAACACATTGTTGCAGTACACAAACAAAACTATTTCAAGTGAGCGTGTAATATGATCGCCCGCTTATGAGCTGAGCTAAGTCAGCAGTCCCACGCTGACCACTTGTAGACAAAATATGTATGAAGCCACTCCGCTGCTGGCGTAACTGGCAGCGCAGCTATGCGGTCTTAGCCATAAGAATATATTGAATAAAACATTCTGAAAACTAAAGTCAAACGGTACAGACGTGCCAGTGTATTGTATCTTACTAATGGCATATTACACAACACGACTTTTCCGCTATGGACAAATATTACTTTTTCTTTTAGATTTGGGGATTTAAGCATTTTGAAGCAGTTATGGTTTTTTAGGCGTAGTTTTTTTTAAGGAATCTTTGAAATCTGGTAATTTTTTTAATTTTTTTTCAGAGTTAGTTTTTAGCAATAAATGATGGCGAATTTTGCCGTTAAATTCCTTAAGTCGACATATAACAGATTTTCTTACAAAAAACCATTGTGTCGGGTCAAGCAGCATAAATATTATAAATTATAGCCAGTGGAGTGGCATAAAGTAAATTCAATATATTGTCTGTTATTTGCAATGCCCACTGTAAAAATCGTTTGTCAGCGGCCTGGTTTCATCTATTTATATCGCCTCGAGCGATCGTTATTACTCGGCTTAGCTGCAGCCCCGAGCTGCTCTCTCTCTCTCTCCTTTATCGCACTCTCTTTCTCTCGTCTAAGCGTTGCTGCATAGGGCACGGCAATGAGGCCGTCAGCCCTTGTCAGTCGAGAATTGATTTTCATAGCCCGCGGAATAACTTTATCCATCGGTTATACTCCCACATTCAAATTTAGTATACATAAGCAAATAAATTGTATCTCTTATTTTAAACCCTTGACTTTAATTTAAAGCAAATCGCAACAGCTGGTGAAGAAGCTCATTAGTTTAACATTTGGTGACCCCAACGTGATTGTGTTAAATTTATGCACTCAAAAACAACAATATAACATTAAAAATTAAAAATGAATTTCCATTTCAACCAGTGTCATCGGCTTCATAAGTGAACCCATACCTACATACACCGGCCCCTTACATATTTGGGATTGTGCATAGCTGGCTTACGGTTCTTGTTTCTTCCAGTCTATTACGCGCGGTGCTCTTTGCATTCATCTTCCCGCAAGAAACGGTTTCTACACCGACCGCCTTTGCATATACCTGTACATACATAGCTGTTGGCTTGTGGTTCTCGGGCGTTTTCGTCTATTGCGCGCGTTATTCTTTGCGTTTGTCTTCCTGCCATAGACGTTTATTACGCGTGGTACTCTTTCCTATCATCTTCCCGCAATAAACATTTGCTAAGCTGCGCTGGTATGGAGATGTATGCTGCTGCTGCCACGGAGATGACGCTACTAACGCTGCCGTTGTTATTGAAATAGATGCTTCTAAGGAAATTCCAGTGAGCAGAGAGCAAAAAAGGGTTTCTTTTCTGAAGCTGAAGGCTAAGGACTTATTTGAGAGTTTGACGAGATTAAATGCCAATTGGGAGCAGGAGTCATCGGTGTGTGACTGTAACATGCTAGGAGTTTGGCGGGCAACTGCACGGAAAATTTGAAACCGTACATAGTGAGCTCGAGGAATTGGATTGCCGCGATTTTGGCAGTGGCTTGCACGACAGGTTTCAAACGATGTTCCGTACGCTGAAGCTTTCGATTACGGGTGAAATCGCTAGGAACAGTGTACACCTGCCACCTCATTCTACTCTTGCTGGAGGAAATACTACCGCTTAGTTTGCTTGCGTCTAGTTTCCACATCTCCGTAGACAGCTACTATCCCTCCCACCTATAAAATTGCCAACTTTCAGCAGTGGGTATGCGGACTAGACGGATTTTTATTCCATGTCATCATAGACAGACGTAACCAACATAGAAAAGTGCCAGCATTTGCGTTCCTGTCTGCGGGATAAGGCATTGGAGACTGGTTAGTCGCTGGAAATCTCGGATGGCAACTATACCGTGGCATTAGATTTATTGGAAAAAAGGTTTAATAACACTAGTCAACACAACATTACCGCTGAGGGCAAAAATGACATTTTCAAGCAGTTATGGTTCAGTTTTAGTTTAGTTTTTTAAGAATTTTTAAAAAATCAGTATTTTTTCAGAGGTAGTGCGTCTTTTTTCACATAACTTAACCATCTAACATTTGTCTGAACTGAACTTTGCAGTTCTAAAAAGCTGATAAATGCAGCTATTAATCGTTTCTAAACATTTTGCAGCTTACCGTCTAGAAGTTATTAAGGTTTCAAATTCAAATTTGATTATTTTTTGCGGTATTTTTTTTGAAAATTTTGACTTTGAAAACTTAAGAAAAGTCGACAAAAAATTATTTCATGGCCATTGTTTTCGATTTTAGATAGGTACATTAATTAAGCGTCTTTGAAGGTATCGTTTGTAAAAATAAATGGATAAACGGCTAAGGTGGAGCCGTTTGACTAAATCTTCATATGCCGAATTTGTTTCGTTTCAAATAATTCAAATTATTCAAATTCAAATAATCATCTGCACTTATAAGGCGGAAAAGTTCAAAGGCTGTAGTGCCCACTAAAAAATTTCTCTGTTATCTATAGATACGTGCAATTTAAATAATCCCAGTGGGGTTTCAGACTACTGAAACATATTCGGGGCACGAGCACAAAAGGAATATGTAAATTCTTAGCCTCGTATATAAGCCCTTGAACTGGGATGAATTGCGCCTAACAAATCTGAAAATAGCATAAGCTCTCGGCGAAACGAAATGCAGATGTTCGATAAATAGAAATTTTGAATCAAACAAGACCCCTAGGTCACAGTCGAGGACCAAGTGCACTTCCTTGTAGAAGGCCGGAAGTAGCCAAGTATGGCTCCGACTGATTTCCATTCACACTATATACTGTTTTCCACTTTTCAATAAACCGACCCGTAAGCAAAAAAAGTATAAAAAGAATTTTAGGAGGCTCACAAAAAGCCACCCACAGCTGCGAAGCAAAATGGCAGAAATGCCATCACTGTCCGGTTTACTAAAATTGTCGAGATCAGCGATTGCCTCCAAAATGTCAGCCGCTGATACACCAAGTGTGCCAATATTGACCAACGAAGGAATGGAGTCCGAAACATCAGAATCTAGCCATGCAGCACATGGCTCAAAGTTAGAACTGAAAAAGAAGCAAAAAGGCTTGCTATGCCAATTTATTAATTTATTTGTATAAATAAAAAAGAACTCCCGCTTGTGCTGCGCTTACCTCGCCCAATCAATAGGATCACTGGTCTTACCAAACTGATTAAAAAACTTATTACGCAGCTTCTTGTATCTATTTTGGACACATTATTATCAATAATATGATGATGCGAGAGGCCGGAGGCCCAGTTTACGTTTGGCATATTATCCCTAACAGCACTCAGACTTACATCGACTTACACTCGCCCAAGGCGAGTACCAATGGAATATAACTGATAAAACCAAAGGCATATGATGCATGTCACATTCTTCAACAGGCAGTTCGCAACACTTAACACAACAATCAATATCCGAACTAATAAAAACTAAATCAAGAATCGTATTTAACATATTAAAACCATTATTGACTTGGGTTCGGCGGACCATACCAACAACCCCGAATTGAAGTCGTCAACAACGCTGACGGTCTGGTAAATTTTCACAATATTCTACGTGTGCAACCTGTAAACTTCATAGCTGCTTTTCGGTGGATGGACGGGCACAATGACTCCACCCCCCTGCAGCGCTTCGTTTTGGCAATATCTCTGTCCTTACAAAACACTTGGAAAAGGCTGGAATCGAAGTACTCGCTGTCGAAGAAGTTTTCGTTGAGCCAGGTTTCAACCAAGATGATGATTTCGAAATCTCACGTTGAGTTTGCCAGATAGACAACCTGAGCGTTAGGGTATGCACCCGCTATATTTTGAAAGAAAATGCGGAGGGATTTGGCTTCATACATCGGCATTGTCCAAGCTTCGTAGTCCGAAGCACCAGCGCACCATCCTCGACCAGAAGATTGGGCCGGGCAGCGACAGAGAAAACCAATCCAGGTGCTCCTGACAAAGAGAAAATTCCATTTAAGAGCATCGACGGACTGAAGACTCGCCCAAAATATCGAGAGCAGCGACGGCGCCAGCAAAAGCATCGACGTCTGATCCAGCAGTAGCAAAGCGAATATCGCACACAGCGCATTGCGAAAAAGCAATATTTTGTTGTTGTCCCGAAGAATTCCAAATATGAAGCAACGGGCCGTTGCTCATTGCAAAGAGGCACGAAAGTACAAGCAGAATAATTTCTCGAGAAGCGGCGATCCAGAAACTATAGGCGCCGCTCACTGGGGGCTTTTTGAAGTGGATGGAACTGGAACTTCCTGAGTCGGGGTGGACGTCAGCAATGGTATAAGTGTAGGCAGATTAACAGCCGTCAGATCAACCCTTACCAATACTGGCCAGAATTTGTCATCAAAGACCTTTGGGAATTGTGGCTCAGGCACCCCAAGTTTGAAGTTAACGAACTTCAATGTAGATAGATCGGCATTTCGCTTGACCAACTTCGCACAAGAAATTTCAGCCTCAGACACCTAAAGCATATCGACAACAAATTTCAACACTTCCTTTGGCTTCGTCGCGACAGCAAATTTACCGATATGCAGGTATTTTCTGCTCGGCAATACATTAAATTCCTCGCGGCTCGGAGCAACACCAACAAATCGCTTAGCATATTTGTTCCGATTTCTTCCCTCTTTCTTGCAGACTGTAACGAAGCCATCCTAATCAGAAGGAAGAGCGGCAGCTGATCCCAGACCAATGACCGCTGTCGAGGTGGCGGCCACAAGCCGTGGAGACTGTAAATCAGTCGCCGGAGTGGCGTTATTATCATCCTTTCTAGCAGCAACCGGCTTCATCCTCTTATTCAACTTAACCGGGAGGGTTTCCTGAATGTCAGACTTAAGACCCCGATAAAGGCTTTCAAGCTTCAGCACATTGTCACTGAGTTCATCAATTTAGAGGGCGAGTCATTCGCCACCACACAGATATCATACTGCCACAACAAGTTTATAGATTTATTAAAGTTTAATAGCGTCTGATGGCAAGTCATTGCACGACAAATGAAACATACGGCGGCACAACGACAAGCAGCGAACAGCATCAAAGCAGCGAAGCTGAGCGACAGTGACGTTTAAATTGCATTGCGAGTATTGATGAAGCGACAAAGCGAAAACACGACTGAGCGCAGTGAGAGCTGACTGATCACTGTTGATGTTGTTCTACTTACCACGACCACAGTTTTGGTCAAAAATCGTTCCGGAGTTTTATTTAACTGCCGAGCCTTGCTGCATTCCGGCTTCAAGTTGCATCTAATTACTTCAGCTTCGAAAAATTAAATCATCGACTACAGTTTCGGGAATAGGCGACTTTAGTTTTGCCACGGATGGATTTTCGGTCAACGTTAGCCTGCACTCTTCCTCATCGGTATATTAAACTCTCATCACAGCTATTATAGCCTCTAACATAACCGGTCGTCAGCCAAGCTTTTGAATTGACACTCACAACTGGAACATTCCATCGAACCTACCACTAGAGGATCCAGAGTTTCATAGGCCTCAGCGCGTCGATCTTTTAATTGGCTCATTTTTCTTTTACGAACTCCTTTTTGTTGGTCAGATCAAACTACTGCCAGGATTGCCTTCAATTCAGAAAATTCGCTTGGGATGGGTGTCTGGGGGTTACTTCCATTTAAAGTGTTCTTCTTTCCATTTAAAGGGTTCTTCTTTAATGGTTGCCTGCACTCCGGCCGCAGCAGCTGAGGATAATATCCAGAGGAGCGACTTGAAGGTCTTCTTCGGAGATTTTGGGAGGTAGAGAATTGCCTTGACGCAATAGTAAAGTCAACCAAAGAAGAGCTATATTATGAAGCACACTTTGTTTAACACAATGGTGATTATTGTGTTCGTCTGCCATTTAAATATAATTTGGATCTCTTGGGAGAATCTTACAATCAAGCGCGTCGTAGATTCCAATTCCTTGAACGAAAGTTAAATCGTCTCCCTGATGTAAAATATCAGTATATCTCAGTATGCTGCTTTCAAAAATGAGTATCTTGACTAAGGTCATATGTCTCATGTTCTTGCCCAGTCAATCTCCAACTGCCGTTTTTTTTTTACCACATCATTGCGACATGAAAAAAGATAGTTCTACGACCAAGCTTTGGGTCAATTTTGATGGATCCAACTTTTATTTTCTTTCTCGGCCGTACAATCATCTTCAAATCCCTGGAGGCGTTCTGTAATGTCAACCATGGCGCGATTCTACGATCCTCTAGAGCATGCTGGTCCTGTAATTACAAAGTCAAAAATCTATCTCCAGCGTTTTGTGCAAAGAGAAGTTGTTCTGAGATGAAAGCCTACCAGCCTCACTGAGCACCGAGTGGCAGGAAACATGTAGCAGTTATGGCCAGATTCGTCGACTTTAATTTCCTCGGCTTGTACTCTTTCCAGACTTCGAGTTAGAAAGTCACGGATTCTGTGATGCTCCTTTAAAGACAGTCACGTTACCAAAGTTGGAGCTTTGTGGAGCAGAGTTGCTTTCTAGGCTCATATCTAAAATAGAAGGAATGAAGGTCTTCAAGGAAAGGTGTTACTGTTGGTGTGATTCCGCTGTTGTACTCTGTTGGATTCGTTACGAGACGTCAAGATTCAACATATTTGTCGCAAATAAAATGGCAACGATTCAGGAAATTATCGGAAATTACAGGAAATTACCCTGTCGCGGATATTGAACATAGCACTTAGTAATTGCTGCGACTAGTCCAGCTTACTCAGCTATGGGAGGACATGAAGTCATTGCGGGCCAGGGGAACGGTATATTCATCTAGCTCACTTGCATCGTTGTTGCCATTCATAGATCATTTTGGACTTCTCAGCGTTGATGGTCGACTGAAGAACTCTTCGTTGGATTTTGATGGCCTTCATCCAATCTTCTTACCCAGCAGCCACCCAATGACTCTTGCAATACTCTTAAATTTTCATGAGCGGAATCTGCACACTGGCCCTCGAGCTTTGCTTTGACTAATTCAATCCCAATATTGGCCCATTGTGGCTTAGATGCATTCTATTGAAGCCTAGAGTATTAGAGCATGTTAATAGACTTATCTACAGTTGCCTTTCTTCATGGGTTTAAGCGCTTCATATGCACCAGACGAAAGCCGCGACAAATTTGGTGCGACAACGCAACAAATTTTGTCGGCGCAGGGAATGAGCTGGTCGAGTTAAAACGCCTGTTCCTCAGCGATGACCATCAGAAGGCTTTACTGGAATTTTGTTTGTTCGAGGCTATAGACTGGCATCTCATTCCAACACGCTCCCCGCATTTTGGTGGCCTCTGGGAGGCTGCAGTACCACTTCTACCGTGCGATAGGCAACTCGTGACATCACGCACCTTAACTTCGATCGCCTGGACGGCTGGCAGTGCGTTTCGTATGTGCAGCAGCTTTTCTGGTCCCGGTGGAAGGAAGAGTACATCACGTCACTGCAGCAGATTTGGTCCTTTTCAAGGATGAGAATCTTCCTCCCATGAAGTGGCCGTTGGCGAGGGTGTTTGACTGTTACGTGGAAAATATAGCGTTTCCTGAGTCGCCATGCTGAAGACTGCAGCTGCAATCACCATGCGAGTCGTCAACAAGATGTGTCTGCTGCCGCTGTTGGGCGCTGTTGAAAGTCAGGCTTCCAACGGGGGGAGTAAGTCGGATCAACCAGAATAAATATTAGAAATTATAGCCAGTGGAGCGTAAATTTAATATATTGTCTGTTATTTGGAATGTAAAAATCGTTTGTTACTGCATATGCTTAAGATCGGCAGCGGCCCCTTTTTTCGTCAATTTATATCGCCTCGAGCGATCGTTTTCCCTCGGCTTAGCAGCAGCGACGAGCAGCTCTCTTTCTTCTTTATCGTACTATCTTGCTCTCGTCTAAGCGTTGCTGCACGACAATAAGGCCGTCAGCTCTTGCAGCTAGTCGAGAACTGATCTTCATAGCCAGTGGAATGACTTTATCCATCGGTCACACTCCCATACAAGGTATACTTATAAAGGTAGCCGCACTTGCTCTCTTTGCTAACTTAATAAGTTTCAGTCTGCTGCCAGAAGTTGTAAGCGACGCATCTCCGCGGACGATTTTTTCATGTTTTTCGCTCTTTCTCTTTTCTTTCATTTTGACACTTAAATAACAAGTTGTGAGAGAGCAAGTTCGGCTACCTTTATAAGTATGCCTTGCTCATATATACAAATTTAGTCTGCATAAGCAAATAAATTATGTCTATACTTTTAAGCCCTTGACTTTTATTTAAAGCAAATCGCAACAGCTAGTGAAAAAGCTGAGTAGCTTAACACATTGTTTATAACAGTTTTTAACGTTAAATTGGCATTTTATACTTAACGGAAATTAACGGTAAGATTCTGCATACGAAGGTTTGGTCAAACGTCTGCAACTTATCCGGATATCCATCGATTTTTATAAAAGATATCCTAAACGGCGCCAGTTAATGTATCTATAACCAAAAATACAACCAAAGACAATTTTTTTTCGACTTTTCCTGAGTTTTTAATGCAAAAATGTTTGAAAAAAACCTGCAAAAAATTATACAGTTTTAATTTGAAAGCCTAATATCTTCGAGACGGTAAGTTTATAAAGTATTCAGACCCGATTGTTAGTTTCATTTGTGAGCTTTCCAGAATTGCAAAATTCAATACAACCAGATGTGAGATACTTAAGTAATGTGAAAAATAGAAGGACAACCTCTAAAAAACATGAAAAAACATACCAGATTTGAAAAATTCTTAAAAGAAAAAACGACTACGAAAAAAACACCATAATCACTTAAAAATTTTTAAATCACCATATCTATCAGAAAAGTCATTTTTAGCCAGAGCGGAAAAACAAAACCAAACTGACTTTTTCTGCTAGATAATTCTTAAAATAAAAAATTCTTTAAGAAAACTACACCTTAAAAAAAAACCAGAATTCCTTCAAAATTTGTAAATCCACAAATCTATCAGAATAAGTCTGTTTGGCCACAGCGGAAATGTCGTGTTGACTAGTGTAATTAGGGCATCAGTTGCTAGATGTCACCTTGGTATGGGTTTGGTCAAACTAATAGCCTACACTACAGTGCGTTACCTATGGATAACTGAGAAAACTATCTAATTTAGAACTGGTGTCCACACCAGTCACTAACTAATGGTGACATATGTGGAAGATTTTGGAGCAAAACGGCTACAACCAGAACATGTAAGATGTGAGCGGTAAGCGCTCCCTTCGCTTCTACAGGCGCAACTTCTTGTAGTGCACAGACGGCTTGGATATTTTGTGTGGATATTGGATAGTGCTGATCGGATGCGCCTGGACTTGTGCCGAAATGAGCTGCAGGTATTACTCAAGGAGGAACGCCTGGCCAGGGCCACCGTGCTGGTACCTGCAACAAAAAGGATCTGCCCGGTCCGATCTGCCCAACTCTAGCAAAATCAAAGAGGTGGGAACAAATTATTTATTAATATTAAACGGCTTAATTTGTAGATACTACTTTTGGATGACATCAACAAACAACACTGGATGGTGGTTGGTGTAAGCGTAGCGACTAGAGAGAAGCTGCTCAGCTCAATAGACTGGCTCATTGGAGACGGTGCAACACGAATATTAAAATTAAAATAAAGCATTTTATTTTTCCATCAAATACATCTTGTGTAGCCTCTTTTCCTTGTCGACAATCTTCGGCACAAAATTCACTTTATGTATGGAGCAAAGCCTTCGTCAATCGCCGGGCCCTTGCATCTTTTCTTCATCATATTGAAGACCATGTCAATTTGCGTTTCCAAGAGCTCGCGAAAGGCAATATTGTACCTTAACTGGGCCGTCGTAAGGTTCATTGTAAGCAGCAGGGAAAGGGGAATTTTAGTTCGCCAGCCAGGGTAAGGCGGAGTGCTGTATCCACATTGGTATTATCCAACACACATGATTTTCTAAAGCTCAGCAAGCGTTTGCACGTGTTAAGACAGGACTGAGTACTGCCCAAGGTGTCTTATCTAGTGATAAGATTGGATTTAAAGTATTGTTTTAAAGAACTATGTGTTTGCTTACATTTTTTCTGCATTTTCACATATGTTTTTTGTTGTTTTTCTTGTGGTGATTGTTCCACGATAGACAGATCAGGGTTGAAATATTCGAAAAATCGGAAAAACGCGATTGAAACGCCACTAAAACTCAACTTTTTTGCCACCTTTGGGGCCCCTATGCTTCCTCATGTAAATGAAACTCGAACTTTGCCCGAAACGCAATAACTCCATAACTCAACCATAGTGTAAACTGGCTATACAACTTTTCTAATTATATAATACTGCAATCTTATATAGGTTAACATCAGTCAGGTGGGGTGAAGTGGTTCGGTGTGGTGAAGTGGTTCACCCATGAAATTTTGACAGCGCGCTTACTTATAACCAAGTCTCATACCGTCACGAGCTGCTTTCATTGCCGCAATGTTTTTCAAAGTTTTCAAACATACATAGTGTTGCTTTTTAAAAACCGTGGTGTAAATTTATTTCCAAAAGTTCTTTTGATGCAGTGAATTTATTAAATTTTATGCAAACTACTCAACACAAATTTAAGGTAAAAATATCAGTCGTGTTGGTTTAATGTTCTTCTTCAAATATATTAACTGTTTGTGAAATACCTATCGAGTGCTGATGTCATGGCAGCCGTTTTTTCTAAATGCCCATAGTGGGGTGAATCGGTTCACTAGAAGTGGGGTGAAGCGGTTCACTTGACAAGCTGCGTTTTAATGCGAATTTAAAGTTTTTGTATGTGTTTCACTACGTATGAACGTTGTTAAAGTCGTTGCCGAAAGGGCGCCCTTTTGGTCTAGCTCTCCTAAGCGGAAGGAGGAACCAATGTGACAATGGCAGTAGCAGTTAGCGCTGGAAACACTATTCCAAACTAACATGTAAAAAAGCTAAGAAACAGTGTCGTCATCAAGAACCCGCTTCCGAAGAAGAAGAGAATCAGAATTAATGCCAAAAAAACTAAATTCTAGGTATTCTTTTCATTGAACAAATGCGAACGGCCATAACCTATGAAATGCGTGGAGATGGGTAACCGTGCTTACTACACCTGTCGAAACAGCGACTCTGACCTCGACATTAGCGATTATTATCGCTATTATCGTTCTTATTTTCAATCGTATTTTATCAAATTTGTCATAACATTTTCTCATTAAATTTTGTGCCGTAAATAAAAGAATTTGATATTGGATTCGATGACTTTTATTCAGTATGTATTTTAGTTTCTTGCTGAGTAAAGAGCCTGCCCGAGGCCATTAAACCGATTTATGTTGATGTTTATAGATGAAAACGGAAGGTTTTTTTGGAAAACCGTTTCACACCACCATTTTTCAAAACTTGAAAACGATCACTTTCGGCTAAGGCCGCGGCTCTACTTTGTACCCGGTACTCAGTCAGTATATATGTGGGCCAACGATTTATGTAATTTATTATGATGGCGGATGGCATGATGGCATGGATAAAAAGTTTGGTTTCTCTAGCTCTTATAGTCTCTGAGATCTAGGCACTCATCTGGACGAATGGGCACAGCAGACGGGGTCGCGTATGAAAGAGAGCGAGTGGGAACGATGCCTTTCGAAATGGTTTTCTTCATTGTGAATTTATAAATGATCCTATCTGATCCAGATTCAACACTTTGATAGATATGGTCATTGTCTATTATTCTGCGTTTTTAGTTTTCTCGTATCTTTAAAATTGTGCATACCACAGATTTTCGTTCTTTGTGTGGTCGGAAAAGGGCAAGGCAAAATTTTGAAATTCACTTGTAATAGTTTAATATCAAAGAAATCCGGATACAGACTTTGGTTGCTCTAGCTCTTAAAGTCTCTGAGATATAGGCGCTCATGAAGACGGACATACGGACGGACAGACAGACATAGCCATATCGACTCGGATATTGATGCTGATCAAGAATATATATACTTAATGGGGTCGGAAACGTTTCCTTCTGGGTGTTACACTCATCTATTTTTACAAAAAAATAATATACCCTCTTACTCTTCGAGTACCGGGAATAATTATAATTTTTGGGGGTGCTTTAAGCCTCCACAAAAAAGTGAAAGTAAAAAGTGAAAAGTTCCCCTACCTGACTCTATGTTATTTATTACAATGTTGTCATTTATTTTTATTTTGTGTTGTTCAGATTGTAAAATCTTATATACTGCTTCTAACTGCGTTTTGAATTGTGACAAGTTGCTTATCATTTTCATATGATGGGGAAGCTGATTCCATATGCGAATGACATTAACGAAGAAATACCTTTCAGAAATTAGAGTTATATGTTGGATGATGATAATATTATTTGTTCTAACGGAATTTTGAATCTAATTTTTTGTTACAAGTATTCGGGCTGTTAAGTGAATATTATCTTGATCCAGCACTAGAAACTAAAAATTACGTTAAGCTTCTTATAAAAAAAAATGGGCCAGTAATTTTTCGCTTACGTTTTACTGGCCTTATATCCTCTGCACACTGAGCCCATCACGGGGGAACGTTAGGATTTATGACAGCCAGTGCAACTCCAAATCACACTGGCACCGTCTACCGTCTGGCACCGTCTACAGCTGATGACAATAATAAAAAATAAGTATTGGACGAAAGATTTTTTAATTTTTTTGAAAATAGATTATAAAAACTCTTTATTTGCATATCTGATTTAAAAGACCAAATGACAGGAAGGTTGGAAACAAAGTTTTAGGTACAAAGCTTTTGGTTTGGGAGAAAGATGCGACTGAAAATAAACGAAGCGTTTTTCAAGGAGAGCTTCAGAATGGAGTGGCCCTGCTTTGACATTTTAGTAAAGTGGCAGGAAGTGCTCCGAAAGAAGGACACAAACTGTAGAGCTGCAATTCCATTGGAATTGTCCTCTGAATTTTGGAAATTTCTTAGGCTTTTAGGCGTTGTTCATTCTAGATGGCTGCCACATCGAAATTAAGCCATCCGCAGATGAGGCAGTCGACCACCACAATTATAGGTAATTATTCAACCGTATTGTTTGCCCTAGTGGATTATAGGTAAGATAATAACACGAAAATATGTATAAATTAAAAGGTTTACAGTATTCTTATTTGGTTTTGTTTTAGATACAAGTTTAATACGTAAACATCGTAAACAAGACTCCATAATAAGCATCGGAATTGCTTCAGAAAAACGCCAAGAAAATAAACGGAGTGAAGATGCTTGTAATCCGGTTGCTGCTGTTTTTGATCTCTTATTTACTAAATTGTATTTAAATATTAATATAAAATGAGTTAATTACAAATACATATATCCATTTAACTTACTACCAATAGATTTGTCTGCTCCTCTTTCCATTTATTTTTTCTCTTAAAACTTTTCTCACAGAAAATCGAAATTGAAATGGGCGGCGGCTGTGTTTTTCGTTGTTTTTTAATGTTTACTTGTCAGTCCTTGCTTACATTTTCTTAGTGAATTTCTTTTTTTCGCTTGAATGCCAATTATTAAGGATTTGGAAGCAATCGGTTAAAAATCGCTTAGAAGGTTTATACTCTCTGCACAGTGAGCCCTAAGGGAAACGGTGGGATTTTTGAAAGACGGTGAAACCCCGATTCACAATGGCACCGTCTAAACGGAGTATTTGAGCGTAAATTTTTTTTTATTTTTTGGAAAATGTAGAAAAGGTGTGGTGCAACAGCAAAAATTTTGATGCAAAAACTATTCACGCTGTTGAATGGTGACATTGATGATGAAGTAGAAGGTGACAGCTGCGACTTTGACGATGATGAGCTTCTTGACTGGGTATCTGCACTAAAAAAAAAAGCAGGAAGGGCAAGGTTATGGTCACTTGTGAGTACTTCTACTGAATCCAACCAAAGTCTTAAGTACAAGGTCTTATGTTTTGTAGAAGCTGTTCGGGATATTTTGAGAGAAACATGTGCCTGAAAACAACGAGGCGTTTAGTCATTTAAAGGCTCGATTTGGGATAATTTATGAAAAGGTCTTGACAGCCACCATAAGGCTCAATAATATCGTGCCTTTGCAGTTTTCACATGTTCAATGTGCACAACGGCGATATAAATCAAAAATGGGAGGTTTTAACTTCAGAGCAAAGAAAAAAACCCGATCCCAGCAAAACTTCTTCTGATTGTAACCAGTCAGTAGAACAGATACAATCTACAATAGCAAAATATTGTGTAACTCGTAATAAATACAAAATAAAATAACAAAAAACTGCTTATTTCCATCCTTTAAAAAACTCATAAGATCGCTCTGAAATTTTGTTTGGCTGTTTATTAACTCCTGCATCTGCATTGAAATTGAAATGTGCTGTGTTTTTTTTTGTCGTTTATTGTTTTTCTTGTCAGCTATTGTTTAAAATTTCGTAGTGAATTTCAGTGAAATTTTCGCTGTTAATGCTAATTATTTAGGGTTGCATTTGAAAATAATAGGATAAATATCGCACAGAAACGTTCGGCTTAGGAGCATCCAAAATAGACGGTGAAACTAACTAGAAAAATTTCGCTGAACAAACAAGATAGATGCAAACGCTCATCGTGAGGAGAAGGTTTTTCTAATAAAAAAATTTGGGCTAAGACCATGTCTTTGGGGATCACGGAAAGCGTCTTGCTTCTCTGCGTCTTCCTAGAGACGCAGTTTGTTTTTTCATAGGTTAAAAAAAGGGCCCTAGTGGTGGCAAAAAGTTGCGTTGGCTTCTGACGCAGGTGCGTCTATTCGATATATTCTATTATGTTAACGATTAACAGCACATTTTCATACTTTTCTGCCTACCAGCGAAAATCATATTTTGGTGCGTAAATATTATGGCTGAGGGAAAAGGTATAAATATACATACATATAATCCTTACAAATTCTGCTGGCATATACTCGTCAGTGAGTTCAGTAGTCACTTCCCGACAAAATTCCATCAAATTACGCATACAATTGCTTTGGACACATCGAATAAATTCCCTATTGGGCGCTTTGCCTCCCATTTGCGTAGAATACATTATTTAATTGAAAAGAGAACAATATCTGCCCTTTACTTACAAGGATCCAAACGCGCGGAACGTTTCAGTTTCACGACAAACTGTAACTTGTCTGCAGATAACGCTGCCGCTTCCATGCATTTCAAAATATTGTCTTTATTTTGCGCGACCGCAGATAAAAGAATCGAGTATTTTTCTGTTATATTTCTCTGGTTGTTATACATAATAAACTTCCTTTATATTATTTGTGTTGCTCACGTCAGCTGTTCTCAAGACGCAAGGACGCGCGTCTGCCAATGTAACCGGTTCTTCTGCTTCTTTACGTCTTTTCAGATATCGATAGGAAACGCGCCCAATGTAAAATGCCTTTAAAACTCATACTTATACATTAACATTTTGACAGCAGTGCTTATAAGTTAGGTGTTTATTTTTTTTTTTTTTATACAACTTTTTTTTTTGCAACAATGTATGCTGCCTCTAACAAAATAAATTCCGCTTACTTAATATTTGTACAGTAAACTCCATAAGCTCAAAGTTCACGGCTACGGCTTCCAAAGCAAAACTCTAAACAACAATCGAATAACTAATCCAAATTAAAGCCACCAACGGAGGCGCCGGCTTGAAAAAAGGTATACAATTTATTTTAAAATACCTTTAAATACCGTAAAATTCCTCAATATGAAATCTTCTTCCTTCTCAGCGGGTGCTAGGAATTCATTTTATAGTCTATTAACACCACAGTGAGTTACCTATCGATAACCGAGAAAACTCCATAACTCAGAACTGGTGTCTACACTATGCCAAAGTAGAGTTATTGAGTTTTGGCTTGTTGGCGAACACGAGAGTGCGTTGTTTTGTTTAGATTATTAAATTACACAAATATGAAAGCATTTATGCTTTATTCGGCACAGCTAGATGCAACGATGCTGCGATGTATTGATTTGGCGACAATGTCTGCAAAAACTGTGGAGTATTTGGATACAATTTTAAATTCACGCATTAGGACCCAGCTAAGAAACTGGCATTTCATTTTCAAGTGGTTCTATTTTATAATAATATTGAATTATAATGGCCGCGATATGGATATTTTTGGGAGGAGGACGTTGGGAAGAACTCTGATGCCTTTTTTAAGGAAACTTTCCGCATGGAAAGGCGTGCGTTCAACATACTCGTTGGACTGTTGCCCAAACTCCAAAAGAAAGATACTCCTTTTCGAGTGACAATCCCTCTGGAGAAGAGAATAGCCATTGCCTAGGATCCTCTGCGGAATATCGTATGGTAGTGAGTCTATTTTCTGTGTCAAAAGCCATTTCATAAACATAAATATAAATAAAAATTTTAAAAAGTACAATTTTGTTTCATTTATTTATTTATTTTTTAAAATGTGCCAAAAGTCCAGGAATGCCTGTAAGCCTGACCAAACAAATATCGTATCTAGTGATAAAGTTGTATTAAAAGTATTCTTTTTAGGGAATATTTGTTTGTTTACCTTTTTTCTCCATAATCACATTTGTTTTTTGTTGTTTTTTTAGTGGTCATAGTTCCACGATAGGCAGATCAGGGTTGAAATATTCGGAAAATCGGACAAACTCAATTGAAACTCAAAATTTGTGCCAACTCTAGGGCCCCTATGCTTTCCCATGTAAATGAAACTCGAGTTTTGCCCAAAACTTAATAACTCAATAACCCAACCGTAGTGTAAACCGGCTATTAGACACATGGTTTCTTGGTGAAAGATTCTTATAATTCTTCCTAGATTTCGATTCTGGTGGACGCTTATAGCGACAAAAATTGTCCCAGGCTAATGTATATGTTTGTATAAGTTTGTTTTCAAACTTTTATAAAAACTCTTCTTCATTTAGAAAACTATGAACGAATTAACTATAACTTAAAAAAAGGACGATAAGTCTAAATTTTGATATCCAAATGATCTATTAGTAGATAGATGGGAATCCCAAAACTATATTTTTTTGTACACTCGGTATATGAAAATGTTGTGAATGAAGTGGTTCAAACCACATAAAGTATATATATATATAGTAACATATCCATAATGATCCACACCATATTACGCATCATTTATATGTTAAGCACTAGACCACATTCATAATCACACCAATACCAATACACATTATGCATATGCTCTAGCACTCACCCTTACACCCATGTACCCATATCCAAATATCTAAGAGAGATAAGATAAACATTAGATGAGGCACCCCAACACCTGTATAAACAAACGCATGAGTCGCCAAGCCGAGATCAACAGGAAGTCTCATGCATTCCGATCAAACGACACTGACCACTCCGTTATCAGTTCGTTCCCATACTCCAATAGTTCTTGTAAACAAATTAGCTTTCCCAGACGAAATCCAATACCGATCACCTACGCATCTCCCACGCCATCCTCACGAAGGCCAACGCATTGTTTATCAGTCGCTCTCACGAAAGCAGCGCCTCTCACAACTGAATCCATCCCCGACGCATCCGAAGACCGATTCAGCCCCGAAGTGGAAAGCTTAAGAAACTAAGCTTTAAAGCTTTCTAAAGGAGATTTCGAGATCAAGATTTCGAAAAGAAGAAATCAGTTCCGTTTGAGACTTTCTTACATTAGGTCGGGGAATGCAAATCATCCTATGTTCTAAAATAAGTTACGGTTAAATAAATCTTTTTAAAAAAACCTACTTACGAACCTCGGAATTGTTATTGGCGCAGTCGGTAGGATTCATAATTTAACACTATCGTTACTAATCTATTAGAAGCAATCTATACGACTAGATTGCAGGAGATTAGCGAAACATGTTAACCAAGTGAATCCGCCAAAGAACCTAGGTGCAACCGATGCACTAGGCAACATAAAAGCATTAAACGAACCAAATTTACACCAGTGGAGTGTAATAACAGTGAAGTGAAAATAAGCAACACACTTTTACCCAAACCCAAAAATCATAAATACACCAGACTTACCCAAAGTAAAAACCAAACCAAGCAAATGCAACGAAACGTTGAGTTCAAAAACAAGTGAAGTGAAACTTAACACACCTTGTCCAAAATAAAACGATACCCCAAACGAGTTAAAATGGCATTACCACCATCAAGCTTAATTGAAATTCATTTGAATCAAGCACTACTGTCTATTAGACAAGTGCCAGCATACGACGGCTCAGTTGGACAACTAAGCTCGTTTATAAAAAAAATCGAGTACATCCAAGAATTGTACCCTACGCAAGAAGCAAGACAACAGCTATTATTCTACTACAACAGCTACTATTCGGAGCAGTGGAAGTTCAGCTAACGGGCGAGGCTCAAAGAGCATCACAGATGATACAGCCAAACACATGGCAGGAATTGAAGGCAGCATTGATCGATGATTTTAAAAACCACACCCCATACGAGGACCTCCTGCGTCAAATTTACTTCACGAAGTTCACTGGAAGTCTCCGTGAGTTCATCGAAGATATAGAGAATAAAGCATTAATTGTTAGTAATAAGTTATCACTAGAGACAGATGCAACCAATATTCAAATCTATAAAAACGCTCTGAAAAATACCATTAAAGATGTAATATCAAAGAAATTACCTGACAGGCTTTTTATGACCCTTGTTAGAAAAGATATAACTACCTTATCCAACCTCAAAAGGGCCGCTCAAGAAGAGGGCTTATATGAAGCCAGGGCCGAGGATAAAAGTAACAATAAAACAGCTCAAAAGTCACCCAATTCAGTTAGCAAGAATGAAGGGAATTACTACCCAAACTATAGTGCCAATACTCACCCTAATCAGAATTCATTCGGTTCAAGTAACGCTCCGCGAAACAATTATAGCAACCCGGGATTATTCGCAATTCATTAAACCAAGGTCAGGCACAAAACCTAACCAATTAACAGATCAATCAAAACCAGTCTAGTAGTAGCAAATCCAATCAGCCGACAAAAAGAATGAGGGAAAGTGATAGCGGACAAATGAAAATGGATGTAAATTTTCATCAAGCAGCCTCGGAAGAAACCGAGGGGGACCCTATATAAACATTACCCTAAACAACAAAGTCTTAAGAGGTATAGTGGATTCGGGATCTTCCATTAACATAATAAAAGAAAATTTCCTGAAGGCCACCAAAAATAAAGAAAACCTCAAGGTCCATACCATCAACGGACCTGTCAGATTAACAAGTAGTATAAGGCCCCCCAACAAAGTCTGCCCAACCGAGCAGAAGTTCTACGTGTTCGATTTTTCCAAAAATTACGATATCCTATTAGGAAGAGAATATCTGATGGCCAGCCAAGACGTAATCAATTACAGGGATAACACTGTAACGTTAGGAGAAAGGATATTCCCAATTATCTCTAGTGGAGAAGTTATTGAAGAAGTCGAGACCGCACGTAAGTGCCTCGATTCATCCTCGGATAGGGATCAATACTTCACTTCCGCTCTTGATAACGAATTGAGAGAATGTCATGAACTTAGAATAGAACACTTGAACGAAGAAGAAAGAGAGAAGTTGAAGAAAGTGCTATACGAGTTCAGCGACTTACAGTATAGAGAAGGTGACAATTTGACTTTCACAAGTACTGTCAAGCAAGCGATTCAAACACAGCACGAAGACCCGGTATACCGGAGGCCGTACAAATACGCGCAAATACATGACGAGGAAGTCAATAAGCAGATCAAAGATATGATGGCACAAGGAATAATTCGCCTTACTGTTCCCCATTTCGATGATCCCCAAAAAGATAGATGCATCTGGAAAACAGAAGTACCGGTTAGTTGTAGACTATAGAGGTCTCAATGAAATAACTATCAAGGATAAATTTCCTGCACCCAGAATGGATGAAATATTGGACAAATTAGGAAAGTGTCAATATTTCACAACGATTGATTTAGCCAAAGGTTTCCATCAAGTTCCAATGGAACCTTCGTCGATCATGAAAACAGCGTTTTCAACCAAACACGGCCATTACGAGTATACACGAATGCCGTTCGGGCTCACAAACGCCCCAGCAACATTCCAAAGATGCATGAACGATCTTTTGGAAGAATTGATGTTAAATTGATGTTAAATAATTTTCTTCACTTCGTTAGAAGAACATCTGTTGTCACTAAGAAAGGTTTTCGGGAAGTTAAGAGACGCAAATCTCAAGCTTCAAATGGATAAGTGTGAGTTTCTGAAGAAAGAAACTGAGTTCCTAGGTCATGTAGTTACACCAGAAGGAATCATACCAAATCCAAAAAAGATCTCAGCCATAATCGGATTCCCGATACCAGAAACTACGAAACAAATCAAGTCATTCATAGGACTATGCGGATTTTTTAGGAAGTTTTCAACCTGATCATAAAAATCACTTATAAAGAAATGACCAACAGTTTAGCTAAAGAAATTATCAAGGAATACGTATGCACGAAAAAGAGCGGTTTATATTTCCACAACGATATCGCCTTTCCAATATTCCAACAAGCTTTCTTGGAAATAATCATTCCTAGCAACTTCACGAAAGTCTGAAGTCTAGTACTAAACTGATCGACCTTTCAAACTATTCCGAATTTAAGCAACTGATCATGAAAACCGACAAAGAATTACTTCATCCGGGAATAGAAAAGACCGTCAATTGGTTTAAAGGGAAATATTACTACCCAGACTACCAGAAACTCATACAGAACATCATAAACGAATGTCCCACGTGCAATATTGCCAAAACCGAACATAGAGACACAAAATTGGCATTCGAAGTAACTCCTGAAATACAAAACGTTAGAGAACGATACGTGATGGACTTCTATCTCATAGGCAACCAACAGTTTCTATTATGCACAGATATTTATTCCAAGTTCGCCACCCTCGTAGAAGTAAACAGCCGCGACTGGCTCGAAGCAAAAAGAGCCATATTGAAAATCTTTAATGAGATGGGTAAACCTCAAGAAATAAAAGCCGATAAAGATTCAGCTTTCATGTGCGCAGCTTTGCAAGCATGGCTAATCTCGGAAGAGGTAAAAATAGAGATCACATCCAGTAAAAACGGCATTTCTGACATCGAACGATTCCACAAAACCGTTAACGAAAAGTTAAGGATAATAACAAGCGAAAACGATCCAGAAACAAAGTATACCAAGTTCGAATCGATCCTGTATACTTACAACCACAAGACAAGACACAATACTACAAACCGAACACCAGCGGATATTTTCATATACGCCGGAACTCCAGATTACGACTAAATAACGTAAAACAAATCAACCAGTTGAACAAACGTCGTAACGAGTTCGAAGTGGACACGCGATTTAGACAATCACCATTAATAAAGTCCAAGATAACTAACCCTTTCAAAAAGACAGGAGAAATAACAAAGTTAGATGAAAAGCACTACGAAGAGAAAAACAGAGGAAGAAAGATAACGCAATATAAATCTAAGTTTAAAAAGAAAAAGAAAATTAACCTTAGCAAATACGACAATTCCAGGCCAGACCCCGAAACCAATGCGAACAATCAGCAGCAGCCTAATTAAGATCTTCATCTTCCTTACGCTCCTGATAGACACAACTAATGGACAAAATATTGAAATGAATCCAATTCAGTCCAGAAACGGATATTTTATGTTTAAAACCAGATCCGTCGATCTGCCAACTGACTTTGAGTACCACTATCTAATAATAAATGTAACTAAAACCGAAGAAACATATAATAACCTTTTAATAATGGCTGAAGATTTCGAGAACGAAATACAAGTCAAATATTTAATAGATAAACTGAATAGGGAAATAAATGGGCTAAAGATAGCCAAACGTAACAGGAGAGGTCTAATAAACATAGTAGGTACCGCTTACAAATACCTATTCGGCACTTTAGATCAAGAAGATAGGAAAGAATTAGAACAAAAAATCGACAACCTAGCCAGTCTTAGTATCCAATCCAATGAACTTAATTTAGTTATAGATGTAATAAACCACGGAATAGAATTGATAAACCAACTTAATGAAGAAAAAAATAAGAAACAACAATTAGAAATTCTAATCTTCAATCTCCAACATTTCACTGAATACATAGAAGATATAGAAATGGGTATGCAACTAATTAGGCTAGGTATATTTAATCCAAAATTATTAAAACAAGATTACTTGAAACATATAAATTCCGAGAAATTATTAAACATCAAAACCTCAACTTGGTTAAAAATTGACACGAACGAAATCTACATAATTTCTAACATTCCAAGCGAAAGTATTAATGTACCCGTATATAAAGTAATTCCCTACCCAGACGACCAAAGAAATAACAACTGATAAATATTACTGTTATGAAGATAAGATTTATAATAAAGAAACTAAGGAATTAATAAAAGACGAATGTATAAAAGGAATTTTAAAACAAAAACCAAAAAAATGTCCTTATACATAAACCTACAAAAATTTCCATATTAATTACGTTGAACCAAACATATTGTTAACTTGGAACCTTCCAAAATCAAATCTAAATCAAAACTGCTTAGACAAAGATATCACAATACAAGAAAACAATATAATTAAAATTTATAATTGTTCAATCCAAATATTCGAATTTACAATAACTAATTCAATGCTGGATTTCACACAAAATGTTTACATCAGTAATGACATAACTAGATTAGAACCCCTGTCTTATGTATAGACAAAACAAATAATTGTAGAACATACAAAATTTAATAACATGATACAAATAGTTATAATAACCTTGTTCATATTACTAATATTTAGTATATTTGGGTATCTAATTGTTAAGTTTAAGAAAATACCTAAAAATATTAGTATCAAATATGTAAAACCTCGAGAAGAAGAGGAGGAAGCAAATAGCACACCAATAGTTTTGGAGGAAACTCCAACCCTATACCCTAAAATAAAAACCTGAGGATAGGCTTATAACAAATGCCGGGGGAGTAACATATCCATAATGCTCCACACCATATTACGCATCATATATATGTTAAGCACTAGACTACATTCATAATCACACCAATACCAATACACATTATGCATATGCTCTAGCACTCACCCTTACACCCATGTACCCATATCCAAATATCTAAGAGAGATAAGATAAACATAAGATGAGACACCCCAACACCTGCATAAACAAACGCATGAGTCGCCAAGCCGAGATCAACAGGAAGTCTCATGCATTCCGATCAAACGACACTGACCACTCCGTTATCAGTTCGTTCCCACACTCCAATAGTTCTTGTAAACAAATTAGCTTTCCCAGACGAAATCCAATACCGATCACCAGATGCTGCCGCCCTCTCATCTAAGCCGACGCATCTCCCACGCCATCCTCACGAAGGCCAACGCATTGTTTATCAGTCGCTCTCACGAAAGCAGCGCCTCTCACAACTGAATCCATCCCTGACGCATCCGAAGACCGATTCAGCCCCGAAGTGGAAAGCTTAAGAAACTAAGCTTTAAAGCTTTCTAAAGGAGGTTTCGAGATCAAGATTTCGAAAAGAAGAAATCTGTTCCGTTTGAGACTTTCTTACATTAGGTCGGGGAATTCAAATCATCCTATGTTCTAAAATAAGTTACGGTTAAATAAATCTTTTTAAAAAAACCTACTTACGAACCTCGTAGTTGTTATTATACATATTATCAGCATTAATAGACGATTCGATATAGCTATGTCTGTCTGTCCGTCTATCCTTCTGTCCGTCTGTCAGTCCGTCGCATAAAAGGAGAAAAAATGTGGCACATACAAAAAACCGCAATAGCAAAATCATAGAAAATATCCATATTTACCAGATTGCAGAATCTGGATGGGATAGGATTAGCATTATACTCAGAATGAAGAAATGAAATTGCAGTGTCTACACTGCACTTACTCTTTCTTTCTCCCTATCCCAAACTTGTACGCGTCCAGTGTGCGCCCCGTGGAGGAGGTGAGCGCAATATTGACGTTTAACATATTTTTTATTGGTTATATAAATCATAAGATTACATACATATATACTAACTGAGTACTGGGTATAGAAGTAACGTGGAGCTTTTTTTTTTGGGTCAAACCGATTGTAAATTCAGCATATACCTTTCTTAACTAAGCCTTCTCAATTCAACCATAAACAATTTCAGCTCCGCCTAATAACAAGTCCTATTCATGTTCTGAACACACATGCTCACACAGAATAGTTTTGAGGTCTATTAGGCTTAAAACGTATAAGTGCAAAAATATCTTGATTCTTGATTTAACACTGTGCAATATTTTATCAACGCCTGTCGATAGCAGCCACGATTTTTGTCATAAGCCTGTAACAAGCCGTCATTTATTTATTGAACTGTTCAAACTTGCACTCAATTATAGAACCCATCACTTCTATTCCTGGAGGCCCTGAATTGTATATTGACTTGGGATCAACGGTGAATTTAACATGTGTCGTAAAGCATTTACCCGATCCGCCCCTAACAGTCCATTGGACCCACAATAATCAGGTAATCATATAATAAAATGAAACAACGGTATTTTACACAGTATAATATTACTACCATATACTACTATATTAATATATATATATTAGGAAGAGTAATTTGTATAAAGTGAAAAAAAACGTGGTAAGCGTCCACCAGAATCGGAACCTAGGAAGAATTTTAAGAATCTTTCACCAAGAAACCATGTGTCTAAAATGTATTCCTAGCTCCCCTGAGAAGGAAGAAGATTTCAGATTGAAGTATTTTAAGGAATTTAAGGTATTTAATGAACAAATAACACTACTCAACAAAATTGAACTTTTTATTTCCGCTGTTGCCAAAAATGACTTTTTCTGAGAGATTTCGGGATTTTAATTTTTTAAAGAATTATGGTTGATTTTTTCAATGGTGTAGTTTTTTTTTTAAAGAATCTTTTTAAAATCTGTAATTTTTTTCAGAGGTAGTGCTCTTTTTCACATATCTTAAGCATCTTACATCTGGCTGTAAAAAGCTGATAATAGTAATAATAGCTAAACACTTTGTAGCTACAACTTACCGTCCGAGCTGTTCTAGAGCTTTCAAATTCAAATTTGATAATTTTTTGCGGTATTTTTTTTGGAAATTCTGACTTTGAAAACTCAGGAAAAGTCGAAAAAAAATATTTTTTGACAAACATTTTTGATTTTAGATAGGTAAATTAATTAAGCGTCGTTTAAAGTATCGTTTGTAAGAATCGATGGATAAACGGCGAAGGTGGAGCCGTTTCACCAAACCTTGTCATGCCGAATCTATTTAAAACCAAAAATGTTAGCCATGAAATAATTTTTTTTCGACAATTCCTGAGTTTTCAAAGTCAAAATTTTCGAAAAAAATACCGCAAAAAATTATTAATTAACTAATTAATTAATTATTAAGTGCTTTCGTTTAAATAAATTCTTCATATTGATATGTTTACCGGGCTGTTTCGTAAAAATACAGCGTGTTTTTTGTAAATTATTTTCTTGAAGCAAAACGACGGCAAATAGTGCACGATTGAAAAATATCAAAACATCTTATATGAAATACCTGTGTATTTAATATATCTAATGAACCGTGAGAAACAGTATGCAATCTGAGAACTGAATTGCTAATGGTCAAAAAATTAATTTATTTCACTTACATTTTGAAATAAATATGGCGGGAAATATCAGACTTTTCCCAGCTGTTCTGTCACGCGCATGTTGCGAGCACAGTCTGAGCCGTGTTATTTTGCAATATTATTGTAGTATTATTTTTAATATGTGCAGCAATGCTGCACCTCATCCAATCAGCAGGGTCGCGTGTCTTACCAAAACGTTAAAAAAAAGTTTTTACGTAGATTCTTTTACCTCTAAAGACCCTTCGCATAAAACGGTAGCGTGTAAGAGCCATGCACTCTTCTGGAAGCATTATTATCAACAACGTCGAATGGTGTCAAGACAACAATAAAAGAAGTGTCAGCACTAAGATGTTAGAGAACTGGAGCCCAGTTTACTTACATCAATCAAAAATATACCGAATCAGGTTCCACCCAGGTTGAGTAGCAATGGAATTTAGCTGAGAATATCAATGGCATGAGATGCATGCCACATTCTGCAATAGACAGTTCGCAACATGCAACTCGACAATCGCTATCCGAACTAATAAAAACTAAATCTTGAATCTTATTTAAAATATTTAAAACTTTATTGACTTGGGTTAAGCCCATACTAAAACTGTCGTAAAGGAAAAGAACTTCGTGCTGCAAATGCACATTGCTCGGCACCATAGCCGACGACTGCGGATCGGCGGAACATACTAACGACCCAAAATTGAAATCGCCAACAACGCTGAAATGTCTTGTAGATTGCCTTTCTTATTTATATTTTTCTTTATTTTTGTTTATATAGTTAAGATTAAGTATGTACGCTTTTGTAGACTCAATGATATAAAAAACATCCATACAATTATCCATCCTACAACTTCACAGCCAATTTCAAATAGTCTCTATAGCCAATTCATTTGCGGAATTCTTGTCTGATCAGTCCAAAGATTTCAACTTCTCACCCATATTTACTAACACCAGTATTAAGTTTCAACACACCAAAACTCTTCTCCATCACAAACAGCTCAAAGAATAGAAACAGAGATAACTTTAATAGAACTTTCTTCCGCACTCTCAAGCTTAAAAGGACATACAGGAGGTATCGATCGAATATCTTACCCAATTATTGCAAACGCAACCTTAACAGTTGAAAATAGAATAATATATTTAATAGCTATATACCCCAAACTTACAAAACAGGTTTTGTCATACCAATAATAAAACCCAGTACCATACCGCCCGATTTCTCTAAACCAAGAGGTTGTGATGGTTTGCTACCAAAAAAAAAAAATGTATACACACAAATCAAGTTGGCTTTAAGCGTTGAAAATCAGTTATAGAAAATCTGATAACTGATGAATTATAAATAACATGCATCAATAATATCATTAGACTTTGACAAGGTTAGGTTAGGTTAACCCGGACGTCCCTCAGCAGGGACTTTCATAGGCCAGTACAGCCCTTAGTTATCCGGATGTAAATGGACCTTTACGGGGGTATTGGTGAGGCTTGGAAGTCCTCGAGTATCGAGGTGTGTTTAGCAAAGGCAAGTAATTCCCTGGGCGTCCTATTGGAGGCATCTTCTAGTGATGCCATCTCCGGTGCGCCTAGGTATCTTATCCTTGCCCGTGAGAGAGCCGGGCAGTTGCAGATAAGATGTTGCAGGGTTTCGATAGCCGGGTTCATCACATTTCCTACAGCTGTCTTTGTTGGTGATGCCTAGCTTGGCTGCGTGCGCCGCAGCCAGACAGTGATCTGTGAGTATTCCCACTAGCAGTCTGCAGTCTTCCCGTGGAAGGTGCAGTAGATAGTGAGCTAGTTTTCCATTGCGCTCTTGAACATAGTTCTCATAGTTTTCGAGGTTCTGAAGGTGGTTGTGTTCCTCCATCTGTTCTCGGTTTGTAGAGCGGTCTGCTTCTCTAGATCGCTTTGTAAAGTTCTAAGGGAGATAGGCACGTTTTCGGTTCTTTCGTTCGTCAGCCCGATGCCTTCCTTAGCCAGAACGTCCGCAGCGTCCGTTTCCTTCGATGCCCTGGTGGCTGGGAACCCAGTAGATTCGCACTGACTTGGTCGTGCATAGTGAGTCTAGTGCCTCCCTGCTTGCCAGGACACTTCTGGAACTAACTGCGAACGACTGCATGGATTTAATCGCCGCTTAGCTATCGACGAATATGTTGACCAAGTTGTGTGGTCGCTCTGTTAGCTGAGCGACCTCTGCTGCCTTCTTGATGGCGAAAACTTCCGCCTGGAATATGCTGCATCGGTCCGGTAGCTTATAAGACACCCTTATTTCGGGGTTTTTGCAATATAAATCCGCTCCTACTCCTCCGTCGATCTTAGAGCCGTCAGTGTATATATTGAGGTGTTGAGTCTGGTCCCGTCCTTTTTTCCAGTCTTCGGGTCCCATAAATGTGTTAGTTTTGACCTCGAGGCAAGTTTGGGGGGTCATGTAGTCTGTATGAATGGTCATGTCCCTCCCAATTGAATTGTGTCCGTAACCTTGGGGTGACATGTTCCCCGATTCAATCAGTCGCTGTGCTGCTTTGCCCGCAGTCAGCCGAGCGTGGATGTCGAGGGGATCGATTCCGAGTATGGTTTCGTGTGCTATAGTTGGGGTTGACAGGCCCCATGTGCTGCTAAGCATCTTCTTGGATGCATAAAGCGCAATGGTGGCCTTCTACACCCTTTCCATTACATTGGGTTTCCATGCCAGCTTGCTATCCAGTTTTCGGGGTTAGCCTTGTTTGGTTGAATTTTGGGGAGATCCATGCCGGTACCTTGTACCTCCTTGTAAAGAGGATGAGGTCTGTCTTGTCCGCGTTGATATCGAGTCCTACTTCGTCCGCCCACTCTCATATCTCCCTGAGTGTTCGTTCCATTATGGAGCTGAGGGTCGATAGACATACACCCGTAATAATTATGCTTATGTCGTCTGCATAAGCTTTTATTTTGGGGGCTTTCCTCTCGAATCTCTTGATGAGGTCGTCGACCACCAGATTCCAAAGGAGGGGCGACAGGACTTCACCCTGAGGTGTGCCTCTGTGCGCTCCCTTTACCGTGGAAGCGGTGCCCCACTCTGATTGCACCCGTCTACAACTCAGGAGGTTCTTTATCCATAGATTGATTGCTGGGTGTGTGTCGGTCGCTTCAAGGCGATCCATTATTGCGTTCGTGGCTACGTTATTAAATGCTCCGGATATATATACGAATACTCCCAGTGCATACTTTTCATTATTGAGAGCCTTCTCGATGGTAGCTACTAGCGAATGTAGAGCTGTTTCAACCGATTTCCCTTTGATATAAGCATGTTGGTTGGTTGACATCAGTTCTCCCACCTCCTTCCTGATGTGTCCATCCAGCAGCTTTTCCAGTGTTTTTAGCATAAAGGAGGTCAGACTTATCGGTCCGTAGTCTTTGGGACTAACATGGCTGCACTTTCCTGCTTTTGGGAGAAAGACAACTCTAGCTGTTCTCCATTGCATAGGTATATAGCCTGTGCTTAGACATGCCGAGTATATTGCGAAAAGCCATGGGATGATCGTCTCTCTGGTTTCGTGCATTGATTTGCCCTCAGATGCTGTTAAACATTTAATTAATCTGCACAACCTGTTGTGGCAGTGTGATAACTGTGTGTTGGCGAATGATTCGCACTCGAAAATTGACGAGCTCAATGACAAGGTGCTTCACTTTGAAAGCCTTTATCTGGGCCTCAAAATCGATTTTCTGGCTGCTCTCCCAGTCCATGCTAACAAGCGAGTGAAGCCGATGGCGCCCAGCAAGCAGGCCAACAAGCCGATCCCAGCTACTGAGTAACCGGCTCCACGGGTAATAGCCGGCACCTCGTCCGTGGTCACTGACCCGAAATCAGCTGCGGCTCTCCCCTCTGATTCGGATAGCTTTGTGACAGTCAGAAAAAGGGAGAAGCAGAATCTGCACCAGAATGCAAAGCGTTTTGTTGGTGTTGCTCCGAAATGTGAGCATTTAAATGTTCTGCAGAGTAGAAAGTACCTGCATATTGGTAAATTTTCTGCCGCGACGGAGCCAGAGGCGATGGTAAAATTTGTCGCCGAGAAGCTGAACTTGCCTGATGCTGAACTTAATTGTGCAAAGTTGGCCGACCTATCTAAGTTGAAGCTAAGCTTGGGGTCACTGAGACTCCACTTCCTACGGTCTTTGATGACAAATTCTGCCCAGTATCGGTTAGGATTTGTGCGTAGACAGAGGCCTGTAGGGGATCTGACGGCAGTTAATCTGCCCGGACTTATACCATTGCGGACGTCCACCCCGAATCCGGATGTTCCAGCGCCATTCACTAAAAAAAACACCCAGTGAGCGGCGCCTTCGACAGCATATTTTGCTTACACTTTCTCGCCTCTTCGCAGTGCGCAACGGCCTACTGCATTATTTCTGGCATACCTCAGCGAAACAACAACAAAATACCGCTTATCCGCATTGCGTTTTGTGCGACATTTGCTCGGCTGCTGCTGGATCAGACGACGTTGCTCGAGCTCTTTTTCGACTGCGTTTGATTCTGCATTGATTCGTGTGCTTGGCTTGCGCCGTCACTACACTCGACATTTGAGGAGAGTCAGCAGCCCGGCGCCCGCTCTTAAACACTCTCTTCGGTATCAACACCTGGGTTGGTATTCCCTACCACCGCCCTGACCAATCTACTGGACGAGGATGGTGTGTGCTTCTTTCAAAACATTTCGGGTATGCGCACTAAGGCTCCAGCGGTTTACTTGGCAACATCTACGTGCGATTTCGACGTTATCATCCTTGTTGAAACCTGGCTCAACGAAAACTTCTTCGACAACGAGTTCCTTGATCCAACCTTTTCCAAGTATTTCGTAAGGACAGAGACTATGCCAAAACGAAGCGCTGCAGAGCGGGTGGGATTATTGTGCCCGTTAGACGCACCATACACTGTGATCCGATTTGTCTCCTTGATGGCGACTCTATCTTGGATCACATTGGTGTGTCTGTAGCCGGTCAGTCGGAGACGCTATGTATCAGCGCATCATATATATTCCACCGAAGAGCAGCTATGAAGTTTACAGGGTGCACACGTAGAATATTGCCAATATGTGTGAAAATTTACCAGACCGTCAGCATTTCTGCCTTGTTGGCGACTTCAATTTGGGGTCGTTGGTATGGACCGCCGATTTGCAGTCGTCGGCTATGATGTCGAGCAATGTGCACTTGCAGCACGAAGTCCTTTTTTTTGGATGACCTTTTTAGTATGGGCTTAACCCAAATTAATTATTTTTTTAATATGTTAAACAAGATTCTAGATTTAGTTTTTGTTAGTGCGGATATTGATTGCTGCGATGCATGTTGCATGCTGCCTATTGCAAAATGGGACATGCATCACGTGCCATTGATATTCTCAGCTAAATTCTATAGTTATTTGCCCTGGGCTGAACTTGATTCTGAATATATTTTACTGATGTAAGTTTGAATGCTATACGGGATGAAATTTTAAACGTAAACTGGACTTCTGTTCTCTCGCATCCTAGTTCTTACTCTTCCTATAATGTTTCCATTCGGACCGTTCATCATATTATTGATAATAATGCTTCCAGAAGAGTGCGTGGCTCCTATAGGCTACCGTGGAATACGAAGGGTCTTGTGAGGTACAAGAATCTGCGTAAGAAGTTTTTTAAACGATTTAATATTACCCGTGACCCTGTTGACTGGGCCAGGTATGTGCAGCATAAGCGGAAGTTTGCTTTTTTAAACAAATTTTTATATAGTCAGTATATTGCCGATGTTGAAAGGGGACTTAAAATGAATCCCAGGTCGTTCTGGCGTTTCATAAACTCAAAAAGGTCGACGAGTGCCCTTCCTTCAGCTATGAACCTTGATAACTTGATCTCAAATACTGATAGTGGCATAGCAAACCTTTTCGCGTCTTTCTTTAGCTAAAATTTTGAGCCATACGCAGTTTGGCATGAGTCCGATGTCTTATACTCTATCCCTTCAGTGGTCAATATTTGCTCACTTGATTTATCGGGACGGACATTTTGGAGGCAATTGCTGATTTCGACCACTCGATTGAACCCGACAGTGATGGCATTTCTGCCTTCCTGCTTCGCAACTGTGATGTTGCTTGTTGTAAACCCCTTAAAAATATCTTCGCGAATTCTTTGTTGGAAAATGGAAAGCTGCCAAGAATTCTCCCGTTTTAAAAAAGGTGCTAAAAATTGTATCTCTAATTATAGACCAAATGCCAAACTCAGCAATATCTCAAAGCTTTTTGATCTCATCATTGCCAAAAAGATCTCTTTCCTCATGAAGTCGCACATTAGCCCAAATCAGCATGGTTTCATGCCGTGTAGATCAACGACCACTAATTTGGTAATTTTTGCACACATGCCTTTGAAGTGCACTCTCAAGTTTATGTGGTGTAAACTAACTTTGCTAAGGCCTTTGACAAAGCCTCCCACTGTGCCCTAGTAGCCAAGCTGTATCGGTTGGGAATTCATTCGAGCCTGCTTAGTTGGTTCGTTTTATATCTTGAGCAGCGAGAGTACGTTGTATTAGTGAATGGTGAGCAGTCGGGCCCATATCTGGCTACTTCCGGCCTTTCGCAGGGAAGTGCTCTTGGTCCGTTGCTATTCGCTATCTTCATTAATGACATATGTCTCAGCATTCAAGGTTCTGAACATTTGCTCTATGGCGATGACCTAAAAATCTTCCGTTCCATCAAAACTTAAGCGGACAGTATCCTTCTTGAGTGTGACCTGGATGGAGTCGTTCGTTGGTGCACACTTAATTCGCTCCCTCTCAATGTTAGCAAATGCTACTTTGTGTCCTTAAGAAAGTGTGTATTCAATGTTCAGGCCTCATACTCGTTAGATGGCCTTCCGCTTTTGAAGCAGACGGAAACACTTGACCTGTGGGTCTTGTTTTCTGTTTATCATTCCAAATTTCTGTTTATCAAGCATTTGAACTTCATTTTGCCAAAAGCCTATGCCATTGCAAAGGAAGTTTTTGAAGTTTGCACTTCAGCCTTTGGAATTTTCCAGTCCGATGCCGTCCTATGAGTGCAGATGTCGCCTCGTGCATCTCTCCTCCCTTTAGGATCGAAGGACCATTGCGGCTCATCTTTTTGTATACGATATATTAGTAAGTAACATCGATTGCCCTGTCCTGCTTAGTAGGATTGGTTTCAGGACGCCTGCCGTGAGCACTAGGGACCATGCACTTTTTTTGTTGATCTCCACCGGACCAACTACGGGAATAATGAGCTATTGTGTATGGCTCTTCTTCAGTATAATGCGCTGCCAGCTGGGATGCCATTTGACTTTTGCCATGGGAAAGCATCCGTCAGACGGTCACTTTCTGATTTTTTCATGTTTAATAATTAATTTGTTATTTTTTCTTTCTTTTTTTGTGTAGTGTTTATTGTAAATATATAAATAAAATTTTATGAGCAAAAGGAAAATTAAATGTCGCATCGCAAGCAATATATCTAGCACGTTCCCACTCAGTAATGGAATCCCCCAGTGATCTCCGATATCAGTTATCCTATTCTTAATAGCATATAATAATCTAGGAAAACCTCATTACTATTCAGCGAAACCTTACGTTCAGAGCGTATGCAGATGATTTCCACATCATCGTAAAATTTAAAAAAAAAAAACCCAAGAAAATGTAATTCTCGACTACCTATTTCAAAAGATTGACGAACCTTCTCAGGCTCGTCAATATCACTACAAAAGTGCAAACACTTACATATAAGCCGTATTCATAAATGTGAATGCACAATCTCAACAAGAAACCTAAACATTCCAAAAGTAGACAACATTAAAATATTAGAAGACCTAATTCTATCTCAAAAAAAATTAATATAATAAAATGTCTCTCCAGTAACAAATTTAATTTAAATGCTCATACATTATTATCAATTAAAAAATCACTAATAGTTTCAAAATTTGACTACGGACTAGTGTTTTACGGAAACTATTCAAGAACTTGGCTTAAAAAAATTCAAACCCTTCTAAACTGTGCCGTAAGGACAGCTCTGGGAGCATTTAGGACCACCCCGATTACAAACATTTTAATGGAAGCAACCGTAAACACAGTTGCAGTTGGAGTTGCTACTATTTACAAGCCAAACTAATAAAAAACATATATTTTGCAAGCAAATCACTCTTTTAATGCAACTCTACTCAAAAAATAAATTTACTCTGGTTCCCAGGTCACAAAAGTATAAAGGGAAATGAACTAGCAGATCAACAAGCGAAATCTGCTTCCATAATGCCCCTTAAATACACACACAATAACAATATATCAGACATTAAAAGACAAACTTATAAAATTATAGCAAACATTGAACTGGTATCAGCTTATCAATCCCAACAAAATAACAGCTGATTAAGTTACCAAAAAATTAGACCAAAACCGCACATCGAGGACTAAACAAACAAAAATAATTAGACTAAGACTATGAAATACAAAAACGAGGGGGAACGTTGTGAGCCGCGTCTAAGGCCACGGCTCTACTTTATACCCGGTACTCAGTCATTATATACATATGTATGTGAGCTTACGATATATGTAATTTATTGAATGTTCGCAAAAGGGACAAATTGAATTTATATACAAAAAAGAAAAAAAACACGAGGGGAAACGTTGTAAGCCGTGTCTATGCCGCGGTTCTAAGTCGAACCTTTTCGGAGATTTTGATCTATTAGATGTTTCCATATTTGTTTACAAAAATTTTGTACATCTGCCATTTCTACATGTCTAAATCTACTTCCTACATATACATACACGGCTGTGTGCGAGGGAGAGAGGGAATGAGTCTGCGCTTGGAAGGCCACTGAAATGTAATTTGTTCCTTGAAGAGTATAGGGGTATATTAGATTTGTGCCAAAAGTGGATGTGTGTAACACCCAGAAGGAAGCGTTTCCGACCCCATAAAATATATATATTCTTGATCAGTATCAATAGCCAAGTCGATATAGCCATGTCTGTCTGTCCGTTCGTCTGTCCATCTTCATGAGGGCCTATATCTCAGAGACTGTAAAAGCTACAGCAACCGTATTTTGTATCCAGACTCCAGTGATATCAAGCTGTTGCATTTGCATTTCAAAATTTCGCCCCGCCCCCTTCCGCTCACTCAAAAGACGAAAATCTGTGGCATGCACAATTTTAAAGATACGAGGAAACTAAAAACGTAGAAGCATAGAGAATGAGCAAATCTATCAGAATTTTGAATCTGGATCAGATCAGATCATAAAAATAGCCACAATGAAGAAAACCATTTCGAAATGCATCGTTCCCTCTCGCTCTCTCTCACACACCGGGGTAGGCTATGCCTGATCGAATTTTTTGTCGCCTAGATCTCAGAGACTGTAAAAGCTAGATCAACCTAATTTTCTATTCAAGCTCCTGTGATAGCAAACCAAGACGAGTTTGTTTAAAAATTTGGCCTCGCCCCTTTCCGCCCCCACAAAGGACGATGTTCGGCTTAGCGCCGGCCCATGGCAGCATAAAGAGAACCCAGTTCCCTTAGCGCTGCGTTGCTTGCTCCGCTCTACGCTCTTAATCGCTTCATCGCCCGTTCTCGCCTCGTTCGTCGTCCAACAAGAGCTGTGAGGGAGGCTCATCGTCCAAGCAGATCACTGTAATTGTATCGTCGTCGTCGTTGTATACAAAAAATCTCGAATCTAGCATCGATTCGCAACAATCGCCTTGCACACACAAATAAATCTACTTAAATTGCAACCAATTGTGTTTTGAATAAATATTTTGGCAATTACGCTGCTGAAGAAGCTCAGTAGCTCAACAGACGAAAATCTACAATTTTGAAGATACGGGAAAGCCAAAAACACAGAATCATAGAAAATTACCAAATTTAATTTTTGGTAATTTAGAAATTACCAAATAGAAATTTTTGGTAATATTATTATGTCATCCATGTAAACATGATAGGTTTTTCCTACTTGCTCCCTAAGTGTATCGTCCATTGCCCTTTGAAAGATTTTGGGTGCGTTTGTCAGTTTCATGGGCATTCTTAAAAATTCGTATTTACCAGATATCTATCTCGTATAGTATTGTCATTCAGTTTCTTAAAGTCTATTACTAATCTGTGTTTAGGAGTTCCGTCCTCATTTATTCCCTTTTTTAATACTACTAAAACAGGTGAATTGTATGGGCTCTTTCTGGTTCTAATTGTACCGTCGTCTAACATTTTACTTATTTCATTATTAACGAAGTCGTTAACTGATTAAGCATATGGATATTGTTTACTGTATACCGGTCAATCATTTTCAGTATTTATTTCCCCTTTTATATCTGTTCTAAATGGTAACTGCAAATCTATATTTGCATGGTCTTCTTTCACTATAAATATCATTTCCTCTCTGAGTTTCTCTAAGTTTTCCTCTTTATGAATGAATGCGTTGTTCAATTCCAGGATCTTTTAATCACAAACTATTTACTTTAGTATTGACGGATAACTCTACGTCGGCGTGCTCAGGATGCATTGATCTCAAGTTATATAAACTCCCCTCTACCTGTACTGAATCTGTTCTGATTTCTCTTTGCTCTTCAAAGTATTTTCTTTTAAAAGAAGTACAATTTTCCCTTGACTTAAGGACAATTGGTTTAATGAGTGGTCCTCATAGTAAAACATTTTTTCTTCTTTTCCTTCATAATTGATTGTACCTTTTTGAATATCAATTATAGCTCAAATTTTTTAAAGAAGATTAAAACCTATAAGAAGGTCAGATTCTAAATCTTTTTTTTGTAAAATACCTGTTAAACGTTACATATAGTTTGTTAAAGTAGAACATAATTATATTATCACACTGAACAGATCTATATATAACGTACATAAAATAAGTAATTTATGACTGCTAGGGTGTGTGTTCATAAAACATGAACAGGAACCGACAAAGGCCAACTAATAAACAATACAGTCTACTTGAAGGAGGCCACTTGAGCAAAAGGACACATATAGTTTGACCATAAAATCATATACATGGGCACGTCGAACCCAAATCTATTAACACATGTTGTTTGCATGTAGTTGGTGTCATTAGAAGGGATGAGCGTGGGAACAAGTGCCGCACATCCCTCCTTTTCTAAGCGTTGGTCTTAGTTTTAATTACCTTATATTTTCCTATATATAGTGCATAAGTTTTGAAAATAAAACAGTTTGAATTTACAACTCAAGTGTTACGCAAGTGTTTCGACTTTTCCTTTAAGGTCTTAACATTTTGGTCCTTCGAGACTCTCCGTTGTTTCCCCCCTGTGGTAAGAGCACGGAGTTAAACCAGCTCCTTAAAGACTGCAGAAGTGTCAAGTACACCTACAGCTAAAGGTAGCAAAAATAAAAAACTCTGGTTTTCCCTCTTGGAGTAAGAAACCGAGTATAAAATTAATGAAACGTAAGTTTCTATTATTAAAAAAAAATACATGCTATACAGGCAGTTTTTTTTGTCGTGTTAAACAAAATATTACGCGAAAGTGGCGTGTTCGAGGTCTGATACATCGAAAAAAAATTTGAAAAAAGAAAAAATATAAACCCCCAACATCGGAAGTGCAAGGTGAAGTGGAGGCCAGAGATAAAAAAAAAAATCGCAAGCGGCCGAATAAATAAAAAAAAGGACTAACTGAGTGAAAAAAAAAACATTTGTGTGTGTTTCAAAAATAAAGCCACAATAAAACCAAAAAAGCAGCAGAGACAGCAGCGGTAACAGCGGCAAACAACTGCAGCAGCGGCATCAACAATGACGGCAGCGACCAACAGCAGCATCCTCGGCAGCGTGAACTACGGCATCAAACAGCAGCAGATACAGCAGCGGCAGCAGCAGCAGCACCAGCAGAAGAAGAAGTCCTCAGTTAAGTCAGAAATTTTTTTTTATATATATAGATATTACTTCTTATTTACTTAATAAGATGTTGTCGGATAAGATCATTAAGCTACTAGAGGCTCAGGCCGTCATAGCAAATGAAGTTAAAGGGATTGAAGCTGGTATATTGACCAGTGACGAAATCTGTAGGCTACGAGAGCTTAAAAAAAAGGCTGCATCAAATAACACTGCATTATTGCTATGTGGAGTAGTCGATCATCACTTCTACAGAAAAATCAATTTGTTCACATGATGAAAAATATAGAGGATATAGAAAAGAGCTATGATGAAACTACTACTGAAACTTCGATGAAAGGGAAAGTAGAAAAAGCTAAGTTAGAACCAGTGGTGACTGGAACTTTGAAAGAAGATATGGAGCCAAAAATTGACCAGAGTCTTGAGAAAATATCGTACAGTATCGATACATTTGTGGAAAATCTAAAAACGTATTTAAAAGAAAGTATAGAGAGGTTAGATCAGGCTAAAACAAGGGAGTGTATCCTGAGAAAAGCCAAAATTGAATTCTTTGGAATAAGACTAAACAAAAAAGTTGAGGAATTCTATAATGTTTATGAAACAAATGACAGCTTCGACGAACAGATCGCCGAGCTAGACTGATATTCAGAACACGTTAAGCAACTTAGAAATAAGGATGCAGGAAGTTATGGAGGAAAAAGCTAGCGTTAGTAAAGCGTCAGTAGCAAAGAAGGAAAATTAAGATTTTCCGGTTCTACCAAAGGCAGAAGTACCCACATTTTCGGAAGAAGAAAAAGAATTGGATGGGTTTTCACAATTATTTTGTGAAATAATTCATAATACAAACACAAATAAATCTACTTAAATTGCAACCAATTGTGTTTTGAATAAATATTTTGGCAATTACGCTGCTGAAGAAGCTCAGTAGCTCAACAGACGAAAATCTACAATTTTGAAGATACGGGAAAGCCAAAAACACAGAATCATAGAAAATTACCAAATTTAATTTTTGGTAATTTAGAAATTACCAAATAGAAATTTTTGGTAATATTATTATGTCATCCATGTAAACATGATAGGTTTTTCCTACTTGCTCCCTAAGTGTATCGTCCATTGCCCTTTGAAAGATTTTGGGTGCGTTTGTCAGTTTCATGGGCATTCTTAAAAATTCGTATTTACCAGATATCTATCTGGTATAGTATTGTCATTCAGTTTCTTAAAGTCTATTACTAATCTGTGTTTAGGAGTTCCGTCCTCATTTATTCCCTTTTTTAATACTACTAAAACAGGTGAATTGTATGGGCTCTTTCTGGTTCTAATTGTACCGTCGTCTAACATTTTACTTATTTCATTATTAACGAAGTCGTTAACTGATTAAGCATATGGATATTGTTTACTGTATACCGGTCAATCATTTTCAGTATTTATTTCCCCTTTTATATCTGTTCTAAATGGTAACTGCAAATCTATATTTGCATGGTCTTCTTTCACTATAAATATCATTTCCTCTCTGAGTTTCTCTAAGTTTTCATCTTTATGAATGAATGCGTTGTTCAATTCCAGGATCTTTTAATCCCAAACTATTTACTTTTGTATTGACGGATAACTCTACGTCGGCGTGCTCAGGATGCATTGATCTCAAGTTATATAAACTCCCCTCTACCTGTACTGAATCTGTTCTGATTTCTCTTTGCTCTTCAAAGTATTTTCTTTTAAAGGAAGTACAATTTTCCCTTGACTTAAGGACAATTGGTTTAATGAGTGGTCCTCATAGTAAAACATTTTTTCTTCTTTTCCTTCATAATTGATTGTACCTTTTTGAATATCAATTATAGCTCAAATTTTTTAAAGAAGATTAAAACCTATAAGAAGGTCAGATTCTAAATCTTCTATTTTGTAAAATACCTGTTAAACGTTACATATAGTTTGTTAAAGTAGAACATAATTATATTATCACACTGAACAGATCTATATATAACGTACATAAAATAAGTAATTTATGACTGCTAGGGTGTGTGTTCATAAAACATGAACAGGAACCGACAAAGGCCAACTAATAAACAATACAGTCCACTTGAAGGAGGCCACTTGAGCAAAAGGACACATAGAGTTTGACCATAAAATCATATACATGGGCACGTCGAACCCAAATCTATTAACACATGTTGTTTGCATGTAGTTGGTGTCATTAGAAGGGATGAGCGTGGGAACAAGTGCCGCACATCCCTCCTTTTCTAAGCGTTGGTCTTAGTTTTAATTACCTTATATTTTCCTATATATAGTGCATAAGTTTTGAAAATAAAACAGTTTGAATTTACAACTCAAGTGTTACCCAAGTGTTTCGACTTTTCCTTTAAGGTCTTAACATTTTGGTCCTTCGAGACTCTCCGTTGTTTCCCCCCTGTGGTAAGAGCACGGAGTTAAACCAGCTCCTTAAAGACTGCAGAAGTGTCAAGTACACCTACAGCTAAAGGTAGCAAAAATAAAAAACTCTGGTTTTCCCTCTTGGAGTAAGAAACCGAGTATAAAATTAATGAAACGTAAGTTTCTATTATTAAAAAAAAATACATGCTATACAGGCACTTTTTTTTGTCGTGTAAAACAAAATATTACGCGAAAGTGGCGTGTTCGAGGTCTGATACATCGGAAAAAAATTTGAAAAAAGAAAAAATATAAATCCCCAACATCGGAAGTGCAAGGTGAAGTGGAGGCCAGAGATAAAAAAAAAAATCGCAAGCGGCCGAATAAATAAAAAAAAGGACTAACTGAGTGAAAAAAAAAACATTTGTGTGTGTTTCAAAAATAAAGCCACAATAAAACCAAAAAAGCAGCAGAGACAGCAGCGGTAACAGCGGCAAACAACTGCAGCAGCGGCATCAACAATGACGGCAGCGACCAACAGCAGCATCCTCGGCAGCGTGAACTACGGCATCAAACAGCAGCAGATACAGCAGCGGCAGCAGCAGCAGCACCAGCAGAAGAAGAAGTCCTCAGTTAAGTCAGAAATTTTTTTTTATATATATAGATATTACTTCTTATTTACTTAATAAGATGTTGTCGGATAAAATCATTAAGCTACTAGAGGCTCAGGCCGTCATAGCAAATGAAGTTAAAGGGATTGAAGCTGGTATATTGACCAGTGACGAAATCTGTAGGCTACGAGAGCTTAAAAAAAAGGCTGCATCAAATAACACTGCATTATTGCTATGTGGAGTAGTCGATCATCACTTCTACAAGAAAAATCAATTTGTTCACATGATGCAAAATATAGAGGATATAGAAAAGAGCTATGATGAAACTACTACTGAAACTTCGATGAAAGGGAAAGTAGAAAAAACTAAGTTAGAACCAGTGGTGACTGGAACTTTGAAAGAAGATATGGAGCCAAAAATTGACCAGAGTCTTGAGAAAATATCGTACAGTATCGATACATTTGTGGAAAATCTAAAAACGTATTTAAAAGAAAGTATAGAGAGGTTAGATCAGGCTAAAACAAGGGAGTGTATCCTGAGAAAAGCCAAAATTGAATTCTTTGGAATAAGACTAAACAAAAAAGTTGAGGAATTCTATAATGTTTATGAAACAAATGACAGCTTCGACGAACAGATCGCCGAGCTAGACTGATATTCAGAACACGTTAAGCAACTTAGAAATAAGGATGCAGGAAGTTATGGAGGAAAAAGCTAGCGTTAGTAAAGCGTCAGTAGCAAAGAAGGAAAATTAAGATTTTCCGGTTCTACCAAAGGCAGAAGTACCCACATTTTCGGAAGATGAAAAAGAATTGGATGGGTTTTCACAATTATTTTGTGAAATAATTCATAATACAGATGGGCTGAGTACATCTCTAAAATTCAATTATTTAAAAATGGCAATAAAAGGTGAAGCAAGGAGCATTGTTGCTCACTTATTAACGGGGCCATTGGAAAATTATAATGCCGCTTGGGAATTGCTGACTAAGCGGTATGAAAATAAAAGAAAAATATTTTCAGATCAGCTTAATCGGTTGCTGGATTTGCAAATGCTAGACAACGAGTCAGCAAAACATATTAAATTGTTTTCTGACCCGATAAATGAGTCAATACATTTAATAAAGTTAAAGTCACAATTAACAGAAGAAGTTGATGTGATTTTTGCCCACATAATTTTGAGAAAATTTAATAAAGATGCCCTTCAATTATATGAAAGTCATATAAAAAGGACAAAAGAGATTCAAACATTGCCCGATGTAATAAATATAATCATCGCAGGATGCAGAGAAAAAACCGCTTAAAAAAGTGGTCCAATATAGCAGCATTAAAGAAAGTTGTCCGCTGTGTAAAATGGCAGGCCATATAATAATGCAATGCTATAGGCTTAAGAGAATGTGTCCGATAGAGAGAGGCCAGGTTATTCAAAAGCAACGCCTGTGCAAAAGATGCTGTAGGAACGACATGTATAAGAAATGCTCCTCGGAAATGTTTTGTGGGATTTGTAAAAAACCCCATCACACGATGCTCCATATTCCCTATGAAAAAAAGGAAAATGTTAACACTTGTTTGACAAAAAACAAGCGTTCTTAGCCACTGCACTTGTCTCCACTAAAAGTAAGAGCTGTGAATGGTGGCTATGAAAACCTTAGAGCTCTAATTGATTGTGGTTCACAATGTACCATCATTTCAGAGGAAGCAGCACAAATATTAAAATTAGCGCGCAAAAGGGAAAACACCGAGGCGAGTGTAATGTCATCGACAGACTCTTCCACTTCAAAGTATAAGGTAACTTTAACAGTAATAACTCGGAATGCCGATAAAAAACCTCTTAATATTGAAGCATTCATTCTCCCAAAACTTATGAAGGCTTTACCTGCAAAGTTGTTAAAGATTGACAAATCGAATATAACAATTTAAGACATATGGTAGAGTCCAAGAAAGAGGGAAAATATTATTTACCCCATCAGGGAGTCATAAGAGATTCCAGTCTAACGAAAAATCTCAGGGTGGTTTTTGATGCGTCAGCATGTACCCAGGAGTTCGATAAGGTTCGGCTTAACTTAAGAAAGTGGATAACAAATATCCCAGAAATTGTTAAGGACGTTAGAGATAACGAAGAAAATAAAGTATTAACCATTGAAGAGAATGAATCCGTCAAAACATTAGGACTTCAATGGGAGCCAGTTAAAGACGAGTTTAGGTTGAACTTCCATTATGAACCTACTAAAAAAACTAACAAAAGAATAGTTTTATCTACATTAGCGAAGATGTATGACCCGTTAGGCTGGTTGTCTTCAGTTACAATTGTTGGAAAATTGTTTATGCAAAAACTTTGGTTGTCAGACAAAAATTGGGATGAAGAACTATCAGATCAGGATATTCGTGAATGGAATGCATTTAAAGACAATTTAACAACATTAGAGAGCATTCGGTATTGTGGACATTTCCCTCAGCTACCATTCCCGTATCTCGTATCAAGGCTTTTGCAAGATTGCGAGTTGTAATGCCAGACGGACCTGGTACTTCAGTCTGTACTGACGGCCTCTTGTTCGGTGAACAATTGCCAACGACGAGTTTAGCTTGAGACAATGTACATAGCCGATTACAATTCGGACAATCATCATGATGAGGGAACCATTCTTCCAGACATGCTTTATGAAACACGTGATTGCAAGGGGTACAAAAACATGGCTGGGTATCGGACATCTCCGAGCGACAAATCCCACAAACATTTTCCGAACTCAGCGGATTGTTCTGAGGACTATGTCTTAAAGGCATATTTTAAAATTGTATTTTCTATCTTTAAACAAAATCTTCCTATGGTGACATGTATTTGGTGACATAATAAGATCGGGCTAAAAGTTTAAAATCTTTGGAACGACGACAAATTATTTATTTTGGGCTATTGATACTAATGCGAATTGTTGTGGCATCACTGCTCAGGCTTAAGCTGCAACATATGATTCGGCAAGGGTACGCAAAGTAGCATACACGCTAGTTCCAGGCAACCATTTGTAGCCACCGCTGCCGTTACAATAACACCCATAAGAACTCACTGGTATGGGTGAAGGCTAAATCCGGAATCGCAATCTCTGTGCTTCCATAACCCATACAGGGACAATCAGTTCTGATATCCAGTCTCAACTAAATATGCAATATTGTGCAATTGTATGTACCCGTATGCTCCACACAAGGATTTACAAAACCAATCACTAATCAACCTCATAAAAAAAACTATTGAACCTAAAATCCTTTTAATTAACTATAGCTGTGAAGACACGACCTAAACTAATCTCTTTTTTTCGACAGACCTTCTCCGGAAGGCCGGTTCTCCCAATGAACCTTTTAAAAACAGACAAAAAACTATCAGTGGATAAATCTGCAACAAGCTCCAGGTGAACAGCTTTTGACACAAAACAAACGAAGACGGCAACATATGTTTTAATAGGGGGCCTGCCGCGAATCTTGAGGGACACTTAAAATGGACTACAGAAATCTACCCCACAAATTAAAAAAGGGCGAGCTCTTCGCACTCTATCAGCTGGCAGGTTTCCCATGATCTGTCCCAGTAGGACTGGCTTATATCGGAAACAATGCACACAAGAGAGTCGAGAAAACATTGATCGCTACCTACAGCGATATTGCGTACAACATCCTGTGTTGACGCCTTATATTTTTCGGATATAACCCATCCCAACAATGTTTTTTGGATTGATGGGTGTTCCGAACTAGGCTTTATTTGGCTTACAATCATTAATTCAAAGAATGATTCTACCCCTATCAGTAAATCCACCTTAGCCGGCTTGAAAAACTGCGGGTCGGCCAGCTAAAGGTTTGGCGGTATTTTCCATTGGGCGAAATTAACGGCGTGATCGAGTTGGTATGTGGAAATAGAGCTTAATACCCAAAAATCTGAATCAAAGTTATGATCGTTAATGCGAGATTGGAAAGAAGTGTGAACCTTCTAACAGTTGTGATATTGAGGCATGAATCATGAGCTGGGTTAGATCTTTGGATATAAAATGAAATTGGGAGCCCGAATCTAACAGTGCCCTTGCATACTTGAATTGTCCGGACCGATCTTTCATCTTTACAACAGCAGTAGCGAGAATGACCTAGTCAGCACTCGAAATAAGACTAGAATAGCCTGTTTGAGGATCAGAAAATGATGGCTGTTCTACAGGCACAGAACTAGGCGCCATTTGCTGTGGATCTACTCCGTATCGGTGAAGTAAAGTGTTATGTGGCTTAGAGCATACTCGACATTTTGCTGTTTTGCACCTTGTCACTGTATGACCTGACTGGAGAACAGGAGAACAAGAGAACAAACCGTTGGAGAACAGGAAGCGCAGTAATATACTGACAATTGCTCATGGTATGGTTCCCCGCTTGACAATAACTACATTCCGAATCAACTCGCCGATCCGTCTTTGCACATGAAAAGGATACCAGCTATATGCTGATAGCGCCGATTCAACTGGGCTGCGCATTCGGACCAAGACGGTAATTTATCGTGATCCAGTTGCTCTTCGAACCGAGACTTCGTCGTGGGATCTACCTTAGACAACGCTATGTGAATTAACAACGCACTATTAATATCTTTTTCACTTCCTATCGACTGCAGCGAGGCATAGATGGCTGACACCGTATCAATGACGGACCTAAGGTTTGAAGCAGAAGGTTTTGTTGTGCTAGGCATGTCAAACAAATGCGATACTGTACTAGAGAAGATCAAATATTTTTTTGTCGTAAACATTCTTCAAACTATCAAGAGCCTTTTCATAATTTTCGTCACAGATTTGGAACGCCTTCACTGTTCCCAATGCATCATCAGACAGACACGACAGTAAGTGATTGAACTTTTCTACATTTGTTAGTGCTGGATCGTTAAGCACCAAACTCTCGAAAAGGATTATTAGGTTCTTAATTTCGGCATGTTGGCCACTAAACTTTGGGAGATTCATTTTGGGTAAATGTGACGAATGAGGACGGTCATCAATATCCCTCCTTTGTACTCGCTGACCCTCGGGTTCTTTAAGTGCCGACATCTACAGCGCCTTTGTGATGACACACATATCCTCTACCGATCCGCGGAGCTCGTTGTTGGGATTCAACAAATCCACGTCCGCCTGTATGTCCATAAACTTTTCGAAATAGTCTTCGATTAACTTTTGTCTGCATTTAATTTGAAGAGAGTCAAACGAAATGTTTTTTTCCTTAAATGCCGTCCTAATACGCCTAAGATCGCCCATCACTTTATCGTGTCTTTGAATTGCTGTCAATAACTTTTGGGAGATCTTTGCACCCCTTCCTTATTTTGCAGCTCCTTCTTTGCTAACGATTTCCTTTCCTTTTTCACTCATGCTGACGCTTTCTGTTAATCCACTTCAGTCTAAAAGTAATGCACTGTTTAATGAAAATGCTTAACCGAAATAATGCAGGGTATACAAGAGAGGGTATGCCACTATCAAGCGAAACCAACGCAAAACCAACAAAGGCGGAATTTTCAAACTAAAATCCGTATCGATTTGTATGGGTAAATCCAACGGCAGCAGCGAATAAATTAACAATTATAATGCCGATGCAACCAACAAAAAGTAGTTTCCAAAAACAACGTCTCGGCGTCAAAGACAATTTTTTCTAACTACATGTTTTCTGAGTTCTCTTAGTAATAGCTTTTTGTGTATTAAGTGCGCAACTAATTAGTTTTCTCTTACATTTTATATTAAGTGGTAGGTAACTTCAGTACAACAAGAGCGAACAGCCATGCAATGATTAGGATTCTGGGCCAGCAGAAAAGTGGTCTGAAAATGTGTCATATTAATTCACAAAGCTTAGTGAATAAGGTAGAAGGGTTTCATTATATGTTTGTCAACTCAAATATAGATGTTATTTTGTGTATCTGAAACGTGGTTTGTCCCAAATTTTAATGATTCGTATATTCTATGTGATGGTTATTAAGCCTGCGGATGAATTCGCGCTTGCTCGTTTTGTCCAGGGATCGCAAAACACAGCCCACATCCGGCCGTCCTGTCGGCATCGTCGCTATCGTCGTTGTTACTTGTGGATCATGGCTTCAGATATTCCGCACACGAAGAGGAGTGCTTTGGACCATCGGAATTGCCAACTTTTTTGACGTCGTAGGCATTGTTCTGCTTCACCTTGATGATCTGGTAAGGACCCAAAAACTTCGGCTTAAGTTTGAGCCCGCTTCCAAACTGTGTCCTCTTTAATGCAACTAGGTCGGCAACGTTATACTGCCTAGCTGCCTGACGTCGCAAATATACGTCTTTTTGTTCTCGGCTTGCAGATTCAGAATTTGAGTTTTCGCTTTTGTCCGTAGCTCATTGCGGTCATCTTCAAATGCAACGATGGACTCCTTCTGGATCAAACTCTGAAGTTGCTGGTCATCTTTGATGCGCATTTTGATACCCATCAGAAGATGAAAAGGGGTGGTATCGATGCTTCTAGTATACGTCGAGTTTATGGCTCGCGGGACTCGATCTACGTGAGTAAACCATTTTGAAGGGTCGTCTATGCTGAGCTTGGCAAGCACGGAGATGAGCACTGCGTTGAGTCTTTCCACCTGCCCGTTTACCCGTGGAAGTCCTGTAGTCGTCTTCACCAGTTTGATGTTTTCGTCGTCGCAGTACTGCAGGAAATCTTTAGCGGTAAACGCCGAACCTCTATCTGAAATGATACAAGCCGGGTTGCGAAACGTCACGCTTTGGCTGCGTAGCTTTAATATGAACTCGTTAGATTTAGTTGATTTTGTAATTTTGTAAGCGTCGATAACAGCAAGTATATGTTTATAGTTCTTGCTGGTTGATTCCAGTGGACCCAAAAAGTCAATGTGATACGTCTGTAGCGGCACGGCATCTTTTTGCAGGGGGTGCAGAAGTCCTTCCTGTTTACCTCGCTTGCGATTTACCAATATGCAAGGTATACAGCAGTCGATATACTTTTTAATTTTGTCGTCTAAATTTGGTATGTAATACTCGTTGCAAATTAGCTCCTTCGTCTTCTTCATAGCAAAGTGCCCTCTATCGTGAGCTCTGTCGATAATGGTTTTCTGCATATCCCTTGGAACCACCATCAATTCTGCATCGTTGACTAACTTTACAAAGTAGTCTTCGTATTGTTGATTGTACCCCCCTGCAAAAAGATTGATAAGTTTCAGAATCGTCTTTAGATGTTCGTCATGTTTTTGCGCCTGTTCAATTCCAGCTAAGATGCTTCCGTCGCGTATGTGCATAATGGGATACCGTGAAAGCGCATCCACATGACGCATTCGTGAGCCTGCGCGATGCTCAACTTCATAGTTGTACTCCTGAAGAAACATTATCCATCTTGCTACCCTTGTACATAGATTCTGCTTTTCTAATGTTTTGGTGAACGCGTTGCAATCTGTTATTATCTTATCTTGGGTATCCCCAATAGATTAACTCGGAATTTCGTCAATGCTTCGATGACGGCAAGTATTTCCAACTCATGGCTCGTGTATTTGCGTTGTGCCTCTGTTGTTTTCTTGCTCATGTAATAAACTGGCTGCAATTGGCCGTCGTCTGGTGATTTTTGCATAAGCACGGCGCCAAAACCATCTATGATGCATTCGTATGGACTTCTGTTTTGTACTTCTGATTGTAAACGGCTAGCACTGGGTTTGACATTTCTTCAACACGCAAATGGCGTTTACAAACTTCACATTGTTTTTCGTTAGGTCAGTCAATGGTTTGGCTATAACCGCGTAATTGTAGATAATCTTTTTAAAATATCCTGTAAGACCCAAAAAACTATCAAGCTGCTTCAGTGTCTGTGGCGTCTTGAACTTTGAAACAGCTTCAATGAACCATGAACCATGAACCTTGCAGCAACAACATAAAAGTTTAACACATATTCTTCATTGTCAATGCGTATGCTCCACTTTACCTATCGGCTTGATATTGTCAGCTTTACTCTCACTTTCAAAACCGATGGAACACACTCTGCAATCTTTTAATTTTGGAAGGCGCATTTCGTCGTACAAATCTTGCCGTAAAATGTTAAATTTACTACCGGTATTAAATAGTGCCATACACTTCGTATCTTTAATCGAAACTTCTTTAAACGTTATTTCCATTTTATTCGAAACTACACGTAAGTTTTGTTTTTCATCGTTTATCTTTTCATTCTTCTCTTTGCAGTTCTTTGAAATGTGCCCAAACTGATTACACTTGAAACACTTTCTTCCTTTCTCTTTGCTCACGCAACTGCTAGACAAATGTACCTTCTCTCCACAGTTAAAAAAAACGAGCTCTTTTTGCTCACTTGTGTACTATTTTGCCCAAACGGCATCTTCTTATCTCTCCCAGCTTTGTCACTCTTTTTTATTTTATCGCTTTTTTCTCATAATCTTTTAATTTATTCTTAAAGTCACTCATCATTTTCGCACCATATAAAATTGTTTTGTTTAATGCCATCTCGTCAACACCGTCGATTACATATTGCATAAGCGCGTCGTCTTCCACATTGCCTCGCGCTACAATATCTCTCATGCGATACAAATATTCCCAGAACACTCACTTTGGACCGTCGTTTACTCTCACTGAGCTGCATATGTATCTGTTTGCTATTGACTCTCGACTTAAACTCTCTTAAAAGCGCTCTCTTGAACGTTGTCCACGAATTCATATGCTTCTCGCTCAAAACAAATAACTTGGCAATGCCCTAAGGCGACTTCTTTGCGAAAATAAGTTTTTGTAGATCACTCCAATGCTTGAACTCAACCTGCTCTTCGAATTCTGTTACCCATTCCTCGACGGCTATATCATCAGAGCCATCGAAAACTTGGATAGAGTCTTCTATGTCGTGGAAACTTATGGCAAAGCGTGGCGCGACCACCTCATCGTAGTTTTGTCTTTGCACGTTACTTCAATCTGTATTCTCTTTTCGGCTTGATGTTGGGATTTCACCTGTGTGTATGTTATGTACGTCGCTGTAGTTGTCTCGCTCGTCTCAGCGTCGTCTTCATCATCGTCGTTGCTGTTTTGCAGCAGCCTGTCTTCCATCAGATTCCGAAAAATATGTAGTTCCAAATTTTCCGCATTGTGATTTATTTTCAATATAACACATATTGGAATAAGATCACGGTCCGTTAGCTTTGCTTGTATGTATACGCGCTTTGCGAATCCACTGAATTCGCGCAACCGGCTTCTATTATTTCGGTCTCCTTCTTTTTCAAACACGAATTTGTGCAATGCACAAATGCTCGATCTCGTTGCCTCTCGTAGGCTTTTTGGAATTAACTCGTTCAAACACGTCGTTTTGTTGAGATAAAAAAAATCGTCTATTTCTTTTTCCCCGCTGTTTAAATTTGTTAAGCTCCGCTTTTTTTTTTGTTTTCCAAGTTCCGTTACTTGCACCGCCGTCGTCGTCGTACCGTCACTTCGTTTTCTTTACTCTGATCCCGCACGAGCTCCAAAATTTGGGGTTTCTTGTTTATTAATCAGTGTAAGGTTAGAATATAAGTTTAGGTACAGTAATATTGATGTTTTTAAAGATGCAAGGAACTCAAATTGGACGTCGTTCGTCGTTTTGTTACTCAAAACAACCCTTTTCGTCGGTGGCAGTCTTCGAACTGCTCGCGCTGCTCTCTCTCGCGGCTCTCTCTCCATTGTGCGCTCTTCGTGCCTACTCGGAATTCGCCTGCGGGCTGTATATATAGACCACATAAGAATATTAATTACTCTAGCCTGATAGATTTAATAACTAACCTAACACTGACGTACACGGACATTATAATAACAGGTGACCTAAATGGTAACATATTAAAAGAGAAACATCTACTTAATGAAATGGAGTCCATTTTACTGAGCCCTGTAAACACAATCTTACCGACGCATTTTTCGAAGACCACTAACACTTTATTAGATGTAGTTTTTGTCAACAAACCAGAAAACATTTTGCTATATGACCAAGTCTCAGTACCTATTTTTTCAAAACATGATCTTTTATTTTTATCGTATGGTATGCGAATTTACAGTAACAAACAGACCATCCAATACAGAGACTTCAAAAACATTGACTATACTAGTTTAATTGAAGATTGCCGTCTCTGCGACTGGAACATTATATATTCCCGTCCGATGGTTGACAACCAACTAAATTTAATCAACTCTAATATTGGCTATTTGTACAATAAATTTGTATTATTAAAAATCAGCACAATTAGAAGTGCAATTAAAAAGAAAAAAGAGGCTTATGACAAGTTGAAACGCTATAAAACGGAAAATTGTAATCTTATTTTTAAAGCAGCTGGACGTAGTGCTAATACTTTGATATCAAATGCCAAGATAAACTATTACGGTAATAAGTTCACAAGTAAAATAAACATAAGACAAACTTGGAAAACATTAAATACCTTAGGGGTAGGCAAAACTAAATCTGTAATAGATGAAGACTTCGATGTTAACGCTTTAAATAAGCAATTTTTAAACTTAAATATTCATGTTAACTCGTGCCATCCGCATATTAGTTTTGTCCCGTCTATGAATGTTAATTTGTTTGAATTTTCTTGTGTGACTAAGTGAAGCCTTAGAGGCCATGCTTCAAATTAAATCCAACGCCATAGGGCTGGACGAAATCGATCAAAAATTCTTAAAACTATTGCTACCCAAAATTATTCGGCACATTACATATGTAATCAATACCGCAATAACCTCTTCGACCTCCCCAGATCAGTGGAAAAAAGCGAAAATAGTACCTATACCCAAGACGAATAACGACTATAGACCAATCTCTATACTGCCATATCTCCCTTAAACTTTCGAAAATATAATGGAGAAACAAATAAAAAACTTTCTAGAATCAAATAAACTTTTAAATAATAAGCGGTTTGGGTTCAGAAAGGGTAAAAGCTGCACGACAGCAATAATTAAAACAGTCGAGGGCATTAGAACAAAAATTCACAATAACGCTACTGGACTTTAGTAAGGCTTTTGATACGGTCAACCATGAGATTCTCATAGCCAAGTCAGTTAAATTTTATAATTGTTCCACTAATGCAATTTAGATGATGATCTCTTAGCGAACCGTTTTCTTCCGTCACAGGTCAGCTAAGCTGGCTCACCGGTCGATAGGTTGCTGCAAGGAATTTGTATGTTGCCCCGGCGAAAGCAAGAAATGCACTTGGGTTGGTTGTCTCAACGGTACTTCGCTTTATTGGTATCTTACGGCTATCTTACGCGTTCTTACGGCTATCTTACGCGCTCTTACGGCTATCTTATAGCTAAACTATTCGCTGGGGTTTTTTAGTAGTTCCTATCTCTCACGTCTCCTCTGTAGCGGACTATCGCCGGCCATTACTCTGCTGGTACTACAGCTAGGGGTTATGACTCGGCTAACGCTCTGTCAGCCAGTTAAAGTACTCTCCGGTCGCTTCCGCGAGAAAGCGTTATCGGCCTCCGGGCGTGGTTCCGTTGGGCAACGGCTGGTGGTTCTGACTTGGCGTTCTCTCGTCCACCCTTTCCTTGCTCTCACCTCTGATTGGTTAGTACTTTTGGTTTGCTCGCCGCGCCTGTCTCTGGATGCCGTGTCATTCGCTGTCTTCTGTAGATCACTCTCACCGTGTCATTCTGTTTCAGCTCCACACTTGACTGCCACGTGTCATTGCTACTGACCTCCTCTTATAGCATCGCTGCGGCCCAGCGTCTTCGCCGCTGCCCAGCCGCAACGGTTAATTCCGGTGGCGTCGGGAACTTTCCATCGGCCTCTCTGTGTTCCCACGCCCTCCTTAGCGGGATCAGCCTACATGGCCTGCATGGCATGTACGACCTACATGGGCCCGGCTACATGGCCTACATGGACCGGCCCACTACCACCGTTCTATTCTTCTCGCGGGTGCCTGAATTGTGCTCTCTCGTAACGGGACCGCCTAGCTCCCGTATCCGGCGAATCCACCCCATCCCTTACTAGGTAATATTAATTCCTCACAACCTCTTACTTAACTAATAGAAAACAAGCAGTAATTACAAATAAGTCGAGATCTAATGTTCTAGGCAATTGACGTGGTGTTCCTCAGGGATCGGTACCAGGCCCGTTGTTATTTACAATGTATGTTGATGATCTGCCTAAAGTTCTATCTATGTGTGATGTCCATATGTACGCTGATGATGTGCAAATGTATGTGAGTCGTCCTCTTAGTCAAATAAATGAATGTATTAGATTAAGCAATTATGAACTGACTGTGTGTCCAAGTGGGCAAGTAATAATGGTCTATGTCTAAATCCTTCTAAGTCTGAATGTATAGTTATCTACAAAAAGTACCTGAACACAGACAATTTAATTAAACTTGCAATTGACAATGCAGAAATCAGCTATGTATATAAGGCAGATAACTTAGTCATTACAATTAATAACACTATCTCCTGAAGAGACCATAAAAACAAAGCTGTAGGAAAGACGTACGGTGTCCTACGAGAACTGTCTTTGGCACAACTATTTTTACCAGTCAGCATTAGAATGACGGTTGCACAAGCATTGATTATCTCTGTCCTAATGTATGGTATAGACCTTTTTTGTAAGTGTGACGCCGCCAGCCAGCAAAAGATGACAGTAGCCTTTCAAAGCAAAGCTAGATTCGTGTTTTCACTAGGTCGTACAGAACACGTTACTAGTTTTGCTAATAGAATTTTTAACTTGGACATAAATAACTGGACGAATTATAAAATTTTAATATAGCTTCACAAAATTATTTGTACTAAGACTCCAGATTACCTGTTTGGGAAGTTGCGTTTCAATCTGTCGCACAGGGCAAATAATATTGCTTACTTTAGAACCCAACTTTCTTGCTCGAATAGACACTACTTTATCTGGGCTGTCCGACTTTGGAATCAGTTACCACCCTATTAGAAAACAATAAGTAGCACACCACTGTTTAACAATAAATTAAAAAGTTATTTAAAGAATCAAAATAATACTAGCTGGCTCGAATAGGCATATTGTTCATAAACATGAACAGGCCACCCCATAAACAATACAGTCCACTTGAAGGAGGCCACTTGAGAAAAAGGCCACATAGAGTTCGAACATAAAATCATATACATGGGTCACGTCGAACCCAAATCTAATAACATATGTAGTTGGCATTTAGTAGGTGTCATTAGAAGGGATAAGCGTGGGAACAAGTGCCGCACATCTCTCCTTTTTTCAGCGTTGGTCTTAATTTTAATTACCCTATATTTTTCTATTAATAGTGCATTAGTTTTGAAAATAAAACAGTTCGAATTTACAACTCAACTCAACAAAATCAATATATATGCTGCTCCGAGCCAGATTCATCATTGAGCTGGAGAATAGAAGCAGCATCAACATTTAGTCCATCGAGCCTCTGTGTTTCCCACACCCGTGGTTAGAAATTCAGAAGTATCAGCGCCAGGAAAAGCATAAACCCCTGTCTTCTATAGTAAAGTCGCAAACTAAAAAACACCAAGCCTCTGTTCTCCCCCACCAGTGGTAAGAGACAGAATAGCGTAAACCCTTGAATTTTGTAGTCCCTTGGGTTTCAATACCAAGGTCACTATCAATATTTAAAAAAGACTTCCCCACCAGTAGTAAGAGACACAGTAAATAAAGTCGACAAAAGGACACTGATATCCCCCAATAGTGGTAAGAGACACAGTAGATAAAGTCAAAAAAATATACTGATCTCCCCCACCAGTGGTAAGAGACACTGTTCAAGCAAAACATAATATTGTATCACACGTTAACTGATGTAAACACAAAAACTGATCTATATATAACTGAGGAACGTACATAAAAGAAGTAATTTATGACTGCTAGGGTGTGAGCAGAGAAATAATCTGTGAACCACACATGACAAAACCGAGTCAAGTGGACTAGAGCCACTTATGTATCTAATGTAGTCCAAAAATAATTATAATTGAACTCAAAATTTCACACCAACTGTATCGATGTACCCGTTCCGTGGGTCTAGCTATAATAATGGAATACAAGATTGTACCTCAAATTTTAATGTAAAAGTTACATATAAGGTCAAAATCTGAAAAATAAGAAATTAGTTTGAATTTACAACTCAACTCGCAAGTGTTTCGACTTTTCTGTTAAGGTCTTAACAGACACAGTAAATAAAATCGCAAAAAGGAAACTGATCTCCCCAACCATTTGTAGGAGACACGTGAAAAAAAAAACATCCCCAACATCGAAAAGGGCTATGTGAAAAAGGTAGCCACAACAAAATCACAAAAAGCAAGCACAACCACAATTTTTTTTCGGCTGGACTGATTTTGCAAATGAATTAACTGATGAAGAACAAAATATTGCATGCCTCTAAAATACAAGGGCTAAGAAAGGTAGCCCGTGAAACGGCTAAATTAGAAGTGATAAATCGTAGAGCTAATCGAAGAGATAGTCTTTGTCATTTTTTTATGATGGCAGAATTGAATAAAGATCGCATATTGTTATTTGCGTTGGTCTAATGCATTGCATTCTTTGTTTCATGGCGAAACATAAAAATCTCGACATTTTCTAGCGAACACTCAAAAATACAATGGATGTTTTCAAATGACTTCTTTTGGAGTGGAAGTTCCAGATGTATATAGATTTAATCCAACATTCATGGTAATTAATGTTAACTAGTTCAATTTAATCATTTAAATCATTTAATCATGAGTAATAATGACTTTGCTCTCGACTTAAAGAGTCAAAGCCAGATTCATTTTCGAATTGGATCATATAAGGAACCTATTGCAGGATGCTGTGAGCTCAGCTTGTCCAGGGTCGTCTACAACAAATTTGTGGTTAATTTGGAGACTTCAGGTGGGGGTTGAACAGTTCCGTGAGCGGTGTGGTTACCGATCTCGTGAGAGTCAAGGGTAGGCGTTACAAAACTGTTCCTGCAGCTCTTGAGAGGACTAGGATGGGTGCTGTTCGAACAGTTAGATCGAGCGTGAGGTCCGGTGGAGGCCAGTGCGTCGTCGCAAAGACTCGCTAAGCTACGGACTCGCTAATCTCAGCCGTTCAATATTAGGCGAAGAGGCTATTGTCATAGTCAGAGATCAGTTTAGACTTCGAAAATCAGTGAATGTTCAGCTCTCGCGTTCGGTCGTATTTTTGCTATGCAGCTTCATCACTGCTCGGAATGCAATTTGAACGTCACTGCCGCTCAGCTTCTCTGCTTTGATGCTGTTCGCTGCTCATCGTCGTGCCGCCGCACAGTGGGAAATTCTGCCATTTCAGCTTGCTAAATGAATAACTTCTGAACGACTGAAGATATCTTCATGAAATAAACAGCATTTGAAAGATAAATCTTCCAAAATGTAGCACGCAATATAACGTGGTGCTACATTGTTTACCTATAAAAAGCCAAAGTGGAAATTTGTTGCCGGTGCATATTTTCCTATGTAATGTGCTGAATTTAAATTTGTTTGGATCGATAAAGTACTTTTATTGGCCAATTTTACTATGCATAATTATTTTACATCATTTTTTTAACTCAATCTAATTACACAAAAAAAAAATTTGGTTTAATTTATTGTTTTCTGTAAAATATGCCTCCACTTCCAATTTAGAGGGAGGAATATCTAACAAACTTAACATTTCTAAAGAATAACTATTTTCTGATTTGTTTTTAAATCACACATGTCTAATGGATAAAATATATGGATCTGAAGAGGCTGCTAACATGTTGAAAAGATCCCTGTGTTGGGTTTTTCGTGATATCTTGTACGTATTAATGTACCTGTATTTCTTGTAATCCTTGTTTCTCGCTTCCTGTGCTTCCTCTGACATCTCCCCAATTGGTAAGCTCTGATATTCAATTAAAATTTGACCATGTGTCAAAATTTTATGAAGCGTAGGAGTAAGCTTCTTTTTAGGATATTTTTCCTGTAACAGATCTGCAGTCTTCGAGGAATAGTCACCAAATTTGTGGGTGTTAATTTTTTCCTTGCTGTTTAAAACATTAAAACAGACACCCAATCTCTTGATTATGTCAATATCCACACCAGTTATTTCTGCAGTAATTTCAACTTTTTCAAAGAATGTCCGTAATGAGTTTCCATCGTTTGTGTTTCCATATACTTGTTTGGGGCAGTCCACCTTCAGTGATAGTTTTTCAATAACTTTTTCTTGAATAATTTGTTTCCTATTGATTTGTCTCTCCTTAGCTGTCGTCCTTTTGTCAAAAGATACTCCCTCTCGCGGAATGGTATATGCAAGTTTTAAAATTAACTCCATACATCTTATTCTTGCATGCAATGGGGAAATACCATATTCAAAATTTTCCTCTGCAACTATGGAATCATTCAAAGTTTTAAAATCCGTTTGGGTTTTCTTGCAAAATGCAAATTTCAAGGTAGATTTAGTATTAGTTAGTTCGTTAAGTACTTTTCCATCAATCTTTGTAAGGAAAAATTCAAAATTGACATTAATGGTTTTTTTTCCTTGATTATTTTTACCGGCCTTATATTAGAAATCCGGTTCTAAATATCTTTTACTGTGGACATTATTAACTCCGAAGATTCTTTGGCGTATTTGAATAATATAGGGCGGCAATAGTGAGCAGACGAAGGTCGCGGATTTTTCCAATATTCCGATGGATTTAAGCCGCAGGGGTACAAGAGAAGCCATAAACATTTTAAAATCTGTTTTATCGGGCTTTATCGTCTGTGGATTTTGCTTGCTTATATTCACTTTTCCCAGAAGATCCATCACAGCCCCATTTGCTGATCAATGTGAGATTTTGCGGAAGACTCTCAATCAATGATGCTGAGATAAACTCTCAATGAGCCGTTTCGCAGTGTGTTCCATCCGGTCTTGAAGTTTTACTTCCGCTGATATCTCTGTCGTTATTGTTGGTTCCGGCACTGCCTTTAGTTTTGCTTGTGTAATGTTTCTGTATTCAAGCAGAATGTCTACATTATGATGGATTAAGGAATTCCGCATTATTGAATATTTCTCCTTAGACATTCCCAGATCCAAAAACATTGCTAAAGCCTCTTCAAATGTGTACTTCGTCGGTTGTGAATTCAGTGGCGTGAGGATGCTATCCTTGATCTTGTCAAGTCTCACCGGACTTGCATTAAAAACAGCTTTTGTAATACATGACCTCTTGTTTCCTTGTCGTTCGTATATTTGATTGACAGTGCCTCTGATAAATGATCCGTACGTATATGACATGTTGCATCTACAAGTTTTCTCTTTCTTGTATAATCTGAACAGTCATCCAAGATTTTTGTTGGTCTTCCTGTGTCTCGTCCTGTGGAGGTGGAGGGTCCATCATATAGCAAGCTGTTTTCAATAAACCAGTTTGCGTTTTTGCTATTAAATAAGTCAATTTTACGGAATTCGTCCTACCATTTCTTTTTTATATTTAAATGAAGAATTTTTTATTTTTGTTCTTATACTTTTATGCTGCTCTGGGTTGTCCGATCCTACATTTAATTCATTAAGAACAGCTTCCACAAATTCGTTTGAGGTACTTGAAGTTCTAAATATCTCGAATAACTTTGTATTATCCATAGCCATTTTCACGTTAATTATGTTTACAAATTATATTCACTGCTGCTTATACGCAACTGGATTCTTTAGAAGTAAAAAAAAGACTAAAGTGCTCAAAAAAGGGATGCAATATACATACCTATGTATGTACCCAACTTTGGCATAATAAAAGACGGGTAACAAAACATGGTCAAAAAATTAGGTCAGAGGTAAAAAGACTAACCTGCATATTCATTAATAACCATCAACATCTTTTAGGTAGCTCAAAATTGAAATTTTTTAAAATATGGAGTGTACCTGAGTTTATATCATTAGTAATTTTTGGGCTGTTTTCAGCTTTGACCTGACTTTACAAAAAAAGTTCATCAAATTTTCCCGAGATATTTTCTTATATGTTCATTGAATATTCTTTTACCTATGTGACAAATCCCTATTTGCGATTCTGGGGCGTTTGGCTTCTAGGTCGATTTAAGTGATACGTGTATTTATTTTATTCAAAGTGCTCAAAAAATTCTTCGACTTTTGCTACCTCTTTTCGTCTGATGTCCCACTGTGCGGCGGCACAACGACGAGCAGCGAACAGCGTCAAAGCAGTGAAGCTGCGCAGCAGTGACGTTCAAATTGCATTCCAAGCATTGATAAAGAGACATAGCGAAAAACACGATCAAACGCAGTGAGAGCTGACTGATCACTCCATTTTGGCTTGAAAGTATGAAGCTTTTGGCCTCCTTTCTTGAGGATATTTTTTGAAGTTCCGAATGCACTTCGAGATTTCCTTGCCAATTTCATGTTGAATATTGAATGCCTCTGTGGCGGCAGCTTGTTTTACCTGTAGATTATCCATTCTGTTAATTCGTCCCTTTGTATTCTGACCCGATGGGAGTGTTTTATTTGCATTGCAGCTGGATTACGCTCCGAATCGCAAGCGTTGTCGGTCAAAGAAGTACAAGTTGACTGGGTACGAGTTCTTGCTCGCTCGATCCAAAACTGATATGTGTGGATGTGTGGAACGGAACTAAAATATATATAGCGTGCGGTGGAGCGAAGCGGTTTGGTGGGATGAAGCGGTTCACCTATGACATTTTGACAGTGCGTTTACATATAACCAAATCTCATACTGTGACGTAATGCTTTCATTGCCGCAAAGTTTTTTATGATACGGCGAAGCGTTGTGTTGCTTTTCGAAAAAATTGTGCTGAACATTTTTTGTATACATTTTTTGTATACATTTTTTGTATACATTTTTTTTGATGCAGTGAAATTATTTTGTTTTATGTAAACTACTTAACACAAATTCAAGGTATAAATATTAATATTGTGCAAACCTTGTTGTTGTGTTCAGAATTGAAACCAAAAAAAAAACGGACACATAGAGCTCGACCATAAATTCATATACATGGGCACGTCGAACCCAAATCTATTAACACATGTTGTTTGCATGTTGTTGGTGTCATTAGAAGGGATGAGCGTGGGAACAAGTGCCGCACAAGTTACCTTGTATTTTCCTATATATAGCGCATAAGTTTTGAAAATAAAACAGTTTGAATTTACAACTCAACTCGCAAGTGTTGACTTTTCCTTTAAGGTCTTAACTTTTTGGTCCTTCGAGACTCTCCGTTGTTTCCCCCCTGTGGTAAGAGCACGGAGTTAAACCAGCTCCTTAAAGACTGCAGAAGTGTCAAGAACACCTACAGCTAAAGGTAGCAAAAATAAAAAACTCTGGTTTTCCCTCTTGGAGTAAGAAACCGAGTATAAAATTAATGAAACCTAAGTTTCTATTAATAAAAAAAAAATACATGCTATACAGGCAGTATTTTTTGTCGTGTAAAACAAAATATTACGCGAAAGTGGCGTGTTCGAGGTTTGCTAAATCGAACAAAAATTTGAAAAAAGAAAAAAAATAAATCATCAACATCGGAAGTGCAAGGTGAAGTTGAGGCCAGCGATAAAAAAAAAAATCGCAAACGGCCGAATAATATAAAAAAAAAAAAATAATAAATAAAAAAGGACTAACTCAGTAAAAAAAAAAAAACATTTGTGTGTGTTTAAAAAATAAAGCCACAAAAAAACCAAAGCAATAACGACGGCAGCGACCAAAAGCATCCACTGCAGCGTCAACTAAGACAGCAGCGGTAATAGCGGTTAACAACAGCAGCAGCGGCATCAACAACGACGGCAGCGACCAACAGCAGCAGCAGCACCAGCACCAGAAGAAGAAGACTGAGGACTCAGTTAAGTCAGACATTTTTTTTTATATATAGATATTACTTCTAATTTACTTAATAAGATGTTGTCGGATAAAATCATTAAGCTACTAGAGGCTCAGGCCGTAATAGCAAATTAAGTTAAAGGGATTGAAGCTGGTATATTGACCAGTGACGTAATCTGTAGGCTAGGAGAGCTTAAAAAAAGGCTGCAGCAAATAACACTGCATTAATGCTATGTGGAGTAGTCGATCATGACTACTACAAGAAAAATCCATTTGTTAAAATGATGAAAAATATAGAGGACATAGAAAAGAGCTATGATGAAACTACTACTCAAACTTCGATGAAAGGGAAAGTAGAAAAAGCAAAGTTAGAACCAGTGGTGACTGGAACTTTGAAAAAATATATGGAGCCAAAAATTGACCAGAGTCTTGAGAAAATATCGGACGGTATCGATACATTTGTGGAAAATCTAAAAACGTATTTAAAAGAAAGTATAGAGGGGCTAGATCAGGCTAAAACAAGGGATTGTAACCTAAGAAAAGCCAAAATTGAATTCTTTAGTAAAAGACTAAACAAAAAAGTTGAGGAATTCTATAATGTTTATGAAACAAATGACAGCTTCGACGAACAGATCGCCGAGCTAGACTTTGATATTCAGAACACGTTAAGCAACTGAGAAATAAGGATGTAGGAAGTTATGGAGGAAAAAGCTATCGTAAGTAAATCGTCAGTAGCAAAGAAGGAAGATCAAGATTTTCCGGTTCTACCAAAGGCAGAAGTACCCACATTTTCGGGAGAAGAAAAAGAAAGAGATTGGTTTTCACAATTATTTTGTGAAATAATTCATAATAGAGATGGGCTGAGTACATCTCTAAAATTCAATTATTTAAAAATGTCAATAAAGGGTGAAGCAAGGAGTATGGTTGCTCACTTATTAACGGGGCCATTGGAAAATTATAATGCCGCTTGGGAATTGCTGACCAAGCGGTATAAAAATAAAAAAAAAATATTTTCAGATCAGCTGAATCGGTTGCTAGATTTGCCAATGCTAGACAACGATTCAGCAAAACATATTAAATTGTTTTCTGACTCGATAAATGAGTCAATACATTTAATAAAGTTAAAGTCACAATTAACAGAAGAAGTTGATGTGATTTTTTCCCACATAATTTTGAGAAAATTTAATAAAGATGCCCTTCAATTATATGAAACTCATATAAAAAGGACAAAAGAGATTGCCCGATTTAATGGAATTTCTGGAACAACGGTATACTTCTCTGTACTCATCGCAGGATGCAGAGAAAAAACCGCTGAAAAAAGTGGTCCAATATAGTAGCATTAAAGAAAGTTGTCCGCTGTGTAAAATGGCAGGCCATACAATAATGCAATGCTATAGGTTTAAGAGAATGAGTCCGATAGAGAAAGGCCAGGTTATTCAAAAGCAACGCCTGTGCAAAAAATGCTGTAGGCACGACATGTATAAGAAATGCTCCTCGGAAATGTTTTGTGGGATTTGTAAAAAATCTTATCACACAATGCTCCATATTCCCTATGAAAAAAGGGAAAATGTAAACACTTGTGTTCAGTCGGGGAATTATGCATAAGTAACACGATACATACATACATAACAATGTTGACATATTATGTAATACACATGTCACTTTTACCAAAACAACAACTTCACCCGGGCAACAGGAAGTATGACGACTCAGCATTATAGCTGAGTCAACAATAAACCGCCTCGGCAGCGAATTCTGCTGACAATGCGATCATTCCTCAGAGACCAACAACACTGGTGCAATTGCTGACCATCACAATTGCCCAATTTGCACACCAGCCAATAAAATCATATTAAATCAATATTAATTTCACATTAATTATTGTTTACCATTTTACCATATTCTTATTAAATCAGCACCTTTTGTTACCTATAAATACAGTTAAGTTTTGTTGAATAAAATCAGAATCAGAAACAGTACCAAAGCTGCCTGTCACTCAATTCCCACTGCAATCATCATAGGCTGTCGCTGTGTCTTCAGACCCTCACTTGCACATTACAGGATACCATTTCCATCGCAATCATCAGAGGCTGTCGCCGTGTCTTCAGATCCTCAATTGCGCACCACAGGATACCCTCTCCGCAGTCCAACTGGTTCAAGTTCTAGTTGCGACGACCTAACTGTAGACGGTTTATGTACCGTATACAACCCAGCTTCATACACCCACACACACACATTAACATTTGGTGACCCCGACCTCAGTCATCCTTTCCATCCTGTCAACAAGCCGACAGAGAAAGGATTCGACGCAAACGGCACCAGCCACAAACAACAACATTGATATAAATTATCAATTCGGCACTTCTGACACATTCAGAGTACAGCCAACAGCAAGAAATCGATGTTCGATTGCTAACCAAGCGATCGACATTATCTGCTGTACGTGCGTTCCATCAACTGGAACCAGCACAACCCCCTCCATCCAATAGGTCAAGTCTGCTTGTACTTCTTTGACCAACAACGGTTGCGATTCGGAGCGTAATCCAGCTGCAAAGCAAATAAAACACTCCCATCGGGTCAGAAGTACAAAGAGACGAATTGACAGAATGGATAATCCACAGGAGGAACAAGCTGCCGCCACAAAGGCATTCAATATGCAGCAGGAATTTGGCGAGAAATCTCGAAGTGCATTCGAAACTTCAAAAAAGATTCTCAAGAAAGGAAGCAAAAAGCTTCATACTTTCAATTGCCTTCGCTATGTCGCCGACAAAAAGCCATACTATTTTCAGAGGCGGGAGGACGTTCCTCAAGTGATTTGATAAAATCACTATGGACTCAAGCACAAGAAGTCCACTTCAGCATTCATGAAGAATATGAGAACCCAGGATACGACATAAAATCGTACCTATCACTGGAAAAAGACGTTCAAAGGGCATTGGCGAACCCAGCCACATCAAAAAATGATGACGCGCAGCTTCCACGCATCACCATTCCAAAGTTTGATGGGGACATACTGAAATGGTCCCAGTTCTACGACTTGTTCTCATGTATGATTCATGACACAAACATGCCCTCAGTACGAAAGATGTGGTACCTTAAAACCACCGTTTCTGGGGAGGCAGAAAGATTGATACGACACATCGATCTAAAAGAGGACAACTATCTAATAGCCTGGGACATTCTTGTTGAAACATACAACAATCCCAGAGATGTTGCAAATACGGTACTGAATCGTTTCCTCAATCATAGTACAATCAATGACGATCCCAAGTCATTGAAAGAGTTGTACATAACAACAATAGAGTCACTTGCATCCTTAAAAGGGCTCGGCATCAACATATCCACTATTGATCCTATGGATCCAATATTGATTGCCATAATCAGAAACAAACTAGATGTCAAAAATAAGGCCTTGTATGAGCAATCATTGGGAAGCTCAAAAGATATACAGCCATTGGACACAATACTTCAGTTCCTGGAGCAGAGAATTCGAGTTCTAGGAAGTGGTCGGAAGCCACAAACATTGAAGAAAGAGCCAAAAGGCACGGCCTGCGCATCAGCAAACACTGGACATGCACAATCACCGTTATGTTCATTTTGCAAAAAGGCAAACCATCGGCTTTACGCATGCGAAGAGTTTCGCTCCAGATCTCCAGCAGAACGAGTAAACTGGGTCCAAAAGCAAATAATGTGCGTTAATTGTTTTAGAACAAATCACAAAACAAACGCCCTGGTCGAACCTGCCTCAAGTGCGACAAAAAACACAACACGATTCTGCATCTGGAGACAGCATCATTCGCATCCACAGAACCAAAGGCACCAATGGTTTGTGCAGCAAGTAACAATAGTTACAATCTACTGGCCACAGCAAGAGTGGCAGTAGAAGCAACCAACGGACAGGTTGCTAACTTCAGAGCATTGCTAGACTCGGGATCACAGATAAAATTGATCTCTGAACGAATGGCATCAATGTTGTCGCTTAAACTTAATAACACAACATTGCGCATCGAAGGAATTGGAGGTCAATCAAAGACCAGCAGAGCACGAGTAAATGTGCTTATAAAATCCCTTCACAGCGGTTTTACGCAAAGAATTGAGGCGTTTGTACTGCCACAAATAATAGCAGATCAACCAGCTCAGGCACTCGATTCGGTGAACTTAAACATACCAACCAAGTTCCCACTGGCGGACCCGAACTTCCATTACCCAGGAAAAATCGACATGCTCATCGGAGCAGAACATTATTATTCCCTGCTCCTCCCAAATCAACATCACGTTAAGATAGGAGGCCCTTTGATGCAAAATACGAAATTGGGATGGATTATAGCAGGAAAAATGAAGTCTGCCTACAGTTCTTCGACCATTTGTGCAACGGGAATAAATGAACTCATGGAACGATTCTGGACTCTGGATAACCTTGAGACAGACGAAAAACCACGCACACCGCTCAAGACACAATGCGAAGCTCATTTCTTAGAAAATTTACAAACTGCAGCTGATGGCCGGCTTATAGTGAAACTCCCATTTTCCGAACACTCTTCAGCCCTGGGGGGGTCTTTGGAAATTGCAACTAAAAGATTTCTGGCACTAGAGCGACGGACTTCACCAGACACTTGGAAGAGCTATGTGGAGTTCATGAACGAATATGAAGATCTAGGACACATGAAGATGGTCCCAGCATCATACTTAATAAGTCCCTGAACGACATTCTACATGCTGGACCAACAGTTCAGAGTGAAATTCTGTCCATTCTATTACGATTTCGGACTCATAAATACGTATTCACAGCGGACATAGAAAAAATGTACCGACAAGTGTGGATAAATCCGGAGGATCAATTCCATCAGATGATCGTCTGGAGAAACAATCCGTCTGAGGACATCAAGTACTATCGGCTAAAAACTGTCACATACGGGACAACAGCTGCTCCGTTTCTGGCAACCAAATGTCTGGATCACTTGGCAATACAAAACAAGGACAGACTACCAGTAGGATCATCAACATTAAAGAATGATTTCTACGTCGACGATTGTCTTACTGGGGCAAACAAGATTCCAGAAGCGATCCAAGTGCAACAAGAACTCACAAGGATATATTCACCTCGCGGATTTAAACTCCGCAAATGGTGTTCCAACAATGAGCAACTTCTTCAAGGAATCCCCAAAGAGGACATTGTAAGCGATGTCAAACTGGGAGAGACACTAGATCACTACAGCGTGAAAACTCTAGGTCTTATCTGGATGCCAAAGAAGGATCAACTACGCGGAAGAACCCATAAAAGCCAAGCTGCACGCATCACAAAACGTGTGGTATGCTCCGAGCTAGCCCAAGTCTTTGAGCCATTAGGACTTTTTGCACCGGTGGTGGTCAAGGCCAAGATCTTCATGCAACAACTTTGGGAGTTAAAGCTGGACTGGGATGACGAATTACCACTACAGCTCCAACACGAATGGAAAGACTACCGTGAAGACCTACAAGCATTGAACGAGATGCAGATTCCCCGGCATATCTATGACGGCAAGGTTCCAGTTACCCAAGAACTACACACCTTTGTAGACGCATCAGAAAGAGCCTATGGCGCATCAATATACGCACGCGCTACATACAAAAACAACTAAGTGTCAGTGCGACTGCTCTGCTCCAAGTCACGTGTGGCACCGACAGCCAAGCAATCAATACCACGGTTAGAACTTTGCGCTGCAGTCCTTGGTGCCGAACTCACACACCGAGTCCGAACGGATCTTCATATGGACATCAACACGGTTTCAGGATGTTTTTGGACTGACTCCACCATTGTGCTATCCTGGATAAACGCACCGGCATCGACATACCATACGTTTGTAGCAAATCGAATAGCCAAAATACAGGCATTGTCTAACCAACTACAATGGCATCACGTTTCATCGACCAATAACTCAGCCGATGTACTGTCAAGAGGAATTGCAGCAAGCAGATTAGCAGATCACAATCTGTGGTTATACGAACCGCTATTCCTCCACGGATCCCGAGACAAATGGCCGACAGCAACAATCAGTGAGCCTACTAATCTCGAGAGAAAGGCGAAGCATGTCAGCTTGCCAATCACACCCAGCGCACTTGGAGAAGAACTATACACATGCAGACATAGCAACTGCTACAAAACCAATAGAGCGGCTACAACGACACTCTGCACAGGAGAACTGAATAGTGCTCGCGCTATAATCTTGCAAACTATCCAACAAGTTGAGTTTACCGCAGACTTAAGGCAGCTACAGCGCTATAAGATTGTGGACAAAAAGAACTTGATCATATCGCTATCTCCCATACTAGGAGAAGATGGGCTCATCCGAGTTGGCGGTAGACTAGAAGAAGCTCTACTTCCGTACAACGCTAAACATCAAATTCTACTGTCATACAATGATCCGATAGTCAAAATGATTATGCGAGAACTCCATGAGGAGAACATGCATTGCGGTGCCCAAGCCCTAAGGGCAATAGCAAGACAACAGTATTGGATCATCAACGACAAAACGATGGCTAGAAACATCATTCACAGCTGTGTTAGATGCACCAGAGCCAGACCAAAGCTAATGAATCAGATTATGGGCAATCTTCCAGCACAAAGAGTCACACAAGCACGCCCATTTCTTAATGCAGGCGTTGACTACTGTGGACCGATTGCGATCCACCATAAGATCTGAGGAAAAAGGCCAGACATGGCATACATCGCCGTGTTCTGCTGCTTTTCCACAAAGGCAGTGCACCTAGAATTGGTGAGCGACCTAACCACAGATGCATTCTTGGCAGCTCTCCGTCGATTCTTAAGCAGGCGTGGGAAATGCCAGACTATTCATTGCGATAATGCAACCAACTTCATAGGTGCAAATAATCAACTAAAGGAATTAAAAGAAGCCATCTTCAGCGAAAAGGCACATGATCTAATAACGAATCACTGCAACAAAAGACAAGTGGACTTCAAATTCATTCTTCCCCGGACCCCATCGTTTGGAGGCCTTTGGGAATTTGCGGTTAAATCAGCAAAAAGGCTCCTGATCACAACCACAAACACAGCATCCTTGACATTTGAGGAACTAAACACAGTAATAATTGAAATTGAAGCAATTCTCAATTCTCGACCCATTACTCCAATGTCAAACGATCCAACTGACATAACAGCGCTCACCCCAGGACACTTTTTGATTGGTGAACCATTAAAAACCCCACCGGACGTCAACACTGAGCATCAAGAAAAAACACTTGTAAAGCGCTGGGAATTGGTATCACGCTTAAAACATTCATTTTGGAAACAATGGTCTATGGAATACCTCCAAGAACTACAAACACGGCACAAGTGGAAAACCGCTTCACCAAACGTGCCCGAAGGACTACTTGTTTTGGTGAAGGAAGACAACCTTCCAGTAATGAAGTGGCCAATGGGTCGCATCATTAAGACCTATCCTGGCCAAGACAACCACGTCCGAGTGGTTGATGTTAAAACAGCATCAGGGGTATACAAGCGCTCCATCACTCGTCTAGCACCGTTATTTCCAGAAGACGTGGCGATCAAACGCTCCATTACCGTCACCAACGACATGGCAAGGCCTGATGAGCCACCACCACAGCGCAAAAAGGCAGTTGCACCTTCAGTAATATCAACATTGTTAGTGATGCTTCTCATGCTTCCATTAGCGTTGTCACAGTCAATAAATGTGACACAATTCGCGAGCAAACCTGGAATATTCTATGAGAAAATTGGAACCTCAAGAATGACAACGTCTGAATTGACCATGATCATATACTATGACTTGAATCCATATTGGAAAGATATGCAAGTAATGTCCACCGGAATGTCCGAACTAAGACACATGTGCCCGGAACTAAAAAATGTTCCAGCGTGCAACAGTATATATTTTAACATTTTCAACATTTGTACAATGAGCTACAAACAGGAAATATGTTAATGAAAACCTCTCGACAACGCCGATCACCGCTTGATATAGTAGGAAACGTGGCAAACAATTTGTTCGGTGTTCTTGACTCCAAATACGCTGAGAAAATGGCCGAAGTAATCGAAAATGTAAAAACAAACGAAGACTTTCTACTACATCTACTGCGAAATCAAACCTCGATTGTCGACTCCACAATCAATGTTGTCAGGAAAGATAAGTCAGCAACGGACAACCGACTGAAGGTGTTGGAACCTCTACAGAGAAAGAGGAACTTATCACGGCGATCATCTCACTCAGGCATACCTAGGACTCACAGCACAATTAACTCTGTTGACAACGAGTCTTCAACGTATGCAGTCCGATATAGCTGATGTACTAATCGGTATTCACCATCGGACAATAAGTCCTACGCTTGTTTCTCCTGAACAATTAAGAGATCAACTAGACCAAATACGGGATCATTTGCCACCCGATCAAATGCTGCCGGTTACAACAAAAAATGTCATTCATCTATACAGAATCATGCGGGCCGAAGGAACACCAACTGCAAACCACGTCATATTCAAGGTAACGCTACCTCTAGTTTCAACAGCTCAGCTTGAAACTTTCAGCATCATCCCAATTCCTACCTGGGACTCAACAAGTTGGAGCTTGTTCGATCTCAAAACAACTGTAATTACAGTAAACACACATCGAGATCAGTTCATGGGTTTTACTCCAGAGGAATTTCGACGCTGCTTCAGACTGCCCAACGAAGAATTATTCTGTTTTGATCATCAAACGGTCTTTAACGTTGATAATCGCTGCGAGTTCCAGTTGTTTAACAACAAAACAACAACATTATGTCACGTCATTCATTCAAAGGCGGACATGTTGTGGACAAGAGCTCACCAACCGAACAAATGGATCTTTGCAACACACTCTACAATGAGACTCCAAACAGTCTGCAACGGATATCCATCAACCATACAGTTGGAAGGAACTGGCTTACTTTCGCTATCTCCTGGATGTACTGCTCGCAACACAGAAATAAGCATCAGCACCTTCAGCACTACAAACAGCGAGATAAAATCAATCTACACTCGATTTGGAGACATAAGTTCAGCGGTGACATCTCCTTCACCACCAATGGTACACCAGCTGAACCAGACTTTAGACTATATCCAAGAACTTGATGATCTACGCCAGCAACTAGCAGCAATCAATCAGCACGAGCTGCCACACCATATCACCGCAGAGAAGCACCACCAAATTGCTACCTATGCTGCCCTAGCCATGTCAATTCTATTGATTATTGGCTACATTTTCCGGAAAAAGTATCGATCATGGAAGCCCCGGACATCAACCCAAGAACGGCGTGGATCTTCAGCTCCTACCCCAAGGTCCCGCCAATTTTCCATCAACTTACGCGATGGTTGAACACCAGTTCAACGGCCGGGAGAATGTTTAGTCGGGGAATTATGCATAAGTAACACGATACATACATACATAACAATGTTGACATATTATGTAATACACATGACACTTTCACCAAAACAACAACTTCACCCGGGCAACAGGAAGTATGACGACTCAGCATTATAGCTGAGTCAACAATAAACCGCCTCGGCAGCGAATTCTGCTGACAATGCGATCATTCCTCAGAGACCAACAACACTGGTGCAATTGCTGACCATCACAATTGCCCAATTTGCACACCAGCCAATAAAATCATATAAAATCAATATTAATTTCATATTAATTATTGTTTACCATTTTACCATATTCTTATTAAATCAGCACTTTTTGTACCTTTTGTTACCTATAAATAGAGTTAAGTTTTGTTGAATAAAATCAGTATCAGAAACAGTACCAAAGCTGCCTGTCACTCAATTCCCACTGCAATCATCATAGGCTGTCGCTGTGTCTTCAGACCCTCACTTGCACATTACGGGATACCATTTCCATCGCAATCATCAGAGGCTGTCGCCGTGTCTTCAGATCCAACTGGTTCAAGTTCTAGTTGCGACGACCTAACTGTAGACGGTTTATGTACCGTATACAACCCAGCTTCATACACGCACACACACACATTAACAACTTGTTTCACAAAGAAACAAGCGTTTTTAGCCACAGCACTTATAAAAGTAAGAGCGGTGAATGGTGGCTATGAAAACCTTAGAGCTCTAATTGATTGTGGGTCACAATGCACCATCATTTCAGAGGAAGCAGCACAAATATTAAAAGTGGCGCGCAAAAGGGAAAACACCGAGGTGAGTGGAGTATCATCGAAAGACTCTTCCACTTCAAAGTATAAGGTAACTTTAACAGTAAAAACTCGGGATGCCGATAAAAAACTTCTTAATATTGAAGCAATCATTCTCCCAAAACTTATGAAGGCTTTACCTGTAAAGTCGTTCAAGATTGATAAATCGAAATGGAAAGATTATGTGTTGGCTGACCCTCACTTTAATAAACCAAGTAGGGTGGATATAATAATTGGGGTAGATTTGTATGCCCATATTGTAAAAGACGGAGTAGTGAAAATAGATGGACTACTTGGTCAAAATACAGAATTCGGATGGATTATATCCGGTTGCACCAAGTCAAAAGGTGATAAACTGATTGTAGCGACAACAATTGAAGTCGGGGACTTAGATCGTTTCTGGGAAATGGAAGACGAAAGTACTGACGTGGAAGAAGATGTTTGTGAGAAGCATTTCTTGGAAACTACAAAAGGAGATGAAAATGGAAGGTATGTGGTGAAAATACCATTCAAAAAGATAAGTATCTAGGAGATTCAAAGTCACACGCTATAGCGTGATTTTACAATTTAGAAAAGAAACTCGGCAAAAATAAATAATTAAAAGAAAATAACATAAAGTTCATGCATGAATATAAAAATATAAAATAACGACAAACGTCAGGGTGGTTTTTGATGCGTCAGCAAAAACCACAAATAATAAAAGCTTAAATGATATCATGTGGGTGGGACCAAGAGTCCAAAAAGATATCTTCGATATTATGGTAAAATGGCGAAAGTGGCCATGATACTACAATCAGCGGACATTGAACAAATGTACCGGCAAATTAATGTTGATGAAGAAGATCAGCATTATTTGCATATAATCGGGAGAGACGATCCAAACGAAAAATTAAAAGAAAATAAACTAACAACCGTTACGTACGGTACAGCTTCAGCACCCTACTTAGCTACTAGGGTGCTTGTTGCAATAGCAGATAATTGCGGAAATAAAGCAATTAGAGAAATCTTAAAAAATGATTTTTATATGGACGACCTGATGACAGGTGCTTATTCCATATTAGATGCCAAACGGCATGTAAAGGAAGTTACCCAGGAGTTGGATAAGGCTCGGTTTAACTTAAGAAAGTGGATAACAAATATCCCAGAAATTGTTAAGGACGTTAGAGATAACGAAGAAAATAAAGTATTAACCATTGAAGAGAATGAATCCGTCAAAACATTAGGACTTCAATGGGAGCCAGTTAAAGACGAGTTTAGGTTCAACTTCCATTATGAACCTACTAAAAAAACTAACAATAGAATAGTTTTATCTACATTAGCAAAGAAGTATGACCCTTTAGGCTGGTTGTCTCCAGTTACAATTGTTGGAAAATTGTTTATGCAAAAACTTTGGTTATCAGACAAAAATTGGGATGAAGAACTATCAGATCAGGATACTCGTGAATGGAATGCATTTAAAGACAATTTAACAACATTAGAGAGCATTCGGATACCAAGATGGCTTAATTCTCAGCATAGTAATCCGATGCAAATTCATGGTTTTGCCGATGCATCCGAGAAAGCTTATGCTGCCGTAGTGTATGCAAAGGTAGATGGTTCTTCAATTATAATAGCCAGCAAAAGCAAGGTTAATCCGAAGAAGAATCGGAAAACCATTCCCAAATTAGAACTTTGTGCAGCTTATCTTCTAGCAAAATTGATTGAACGGGTGAAAATAGCGGTTGGAAGTGACGCAGAAATAAAGAATAGAGACAATAAAGACAAGTTTATTAAGCGTAGAACTGACGAAATTAGAAAAGTTAAGGAAATTAAATGGAGACATGTCAAATCTGAAGACAATCCAGCTGATGTAGCATCAAGGGGCATTAGTGCAGATAAGCTGAAAGATTTTGAAATTTGGTGGAAGGGTCCTTAGTGGCTAGCGAAATCTAAAGAAGATTGGCCAAAAGAGCAGGTTGAAGAAAAAATAATTGTTAGCACAATGTTTATAATCGATAATTAATGAGTTATTACAGAAATACTCGTGTATGCATAAACTAGAAAGAGTCATTGCATATATATTAAGGTTTATTCAACTAAAAACCGAAAATAAAGAAATTCCATCGTATTTGACAGTCAATGAGATTAAGATCGCCAAGATATTGATATTGAAAAAACAACAAGCTATGCAATTCAGTTCTGAAATAGCTAGCCTAGTTAATAAAAAGGAAATAGAAACAAAAAGTAATATATTGGGCTTAAATCCGTTTTTAGATGAAGATGGATTACTGCGAGTTGGAGGAAGATTTACCTGTAAAGTCGTTCAAGATTGATAAATCGAAATGGAAAGATTATGTGTTGGCTGACCCTCACTTTAATAAACCAAGTAGGGTGGATATAATAATTGGGGTAGATTTGTATGCCCATATTGTAAAAGACGGAGTAGTGAAAATAGATGGACTACTTGGTCAAAATACAGAATTCGGATGGATTATATCCGGTTGCACCAAGTCAAAAGGTGATAAACTGATTGTAGCGACAACAATTGAAGTCGGGGACTTAGATCGTTTCTGGGAAATGGAAGACGAAAGTACTGACGTGGAAGAAGATGTTTGTGAGAAGCATTTCTTGGAAACTACAAAAGGAGATGAAAATGGAAGGTATGTGGTGAAAATACCATTCAAAAAGATAAGTATCTAGGAGATTCAAAGTCACACGCTATAGCGTGATTTTACAATTTAGAAAAGAAACTCGGCAAAAATAAATAATTAAAAGAAAATAACATAAAGTTCATGCATGAATATAAAAATATAAAATAACGACAAACGTCAGGGTGGTTTTTGATGCGTCAGCAAAAACCACAAATAATAAAAGCTTAAATGATATCATGTGGGTGGGACCAAGAGTCCAAAAAGATATCTTCGATATTATGGTAAAATGGCGAAAGTGGCCATGATACTACAATCAGCGGACATTGAACAAATGTACCGGCAAATTAATGTTGATGAAGAAGATCAGCATTATTTGCATATAATCGGGAGAGACGATCCAAACGAAAAATTAAAAGAAAATAAACTAACAACCGTTACGTACGGTACAGCTTCAGCACCCTACTTAGCTACTAGGGTGCTTGTTGCAATAGCAGATAATTGCGGAAATAAAGCAATTAGAGAAATCTTAAAAAATGATTTTTATATGGACGACCTGATGACAGGTGCTTATTCCATATTAGATGCCAAACGGCATGTAAAGGAAGTTACCCAGGAGTTGGATAAGGCTCGGTTTAACTTAAGAAAGTGGATAACAAATATCCCAGAAATTGTTAAGGACGTTAGAGATAACGAAGAAAATAAAGTATTAACCATTGAAGAGAATGAATCCGTCAAAACATTAGGACTTCAATGGGAGCCAGTTAAAGACGAGTTTAGGTTCAACTTCCATTATGAACCTACTAAAAAAACTAACAAAAGAATAGTTTTATCTACATTAGCAAAGAAGTATGACCCTTTAGGCTGGTTGTCTCCAGTTACAATTGTTGGAAAATTGTTTATGCAAAAACTTTGGTTATCAGACAAAAATTGGGATGAAGAACTATCAGATCAGGATACTCGTGAATGGAATGCATTTAAAGACAATTTAACAACATTAGAGAGCATTCGGATACCAAGATGGCTTAATTCTCAGCATAGTAATCCGATGCAAATTCATGGTTTTGCCGATGCATCCGAGAAAGCTTATGCTGCCGTAGTGTATGCAAAGGTAGATGGTTCTTCAATTATAATAGCCAGCAAAAGCAAGGTTAATCCGAAGAAGAATCGGAAAACCATTCCCAAATTAGAACTTTGTGCAGCTTATCTTCTAGCAAAATTGATTGAACGGGTGAAAATAGCGGTTGGAAGTGACGCAGAAATAAAGAATAGAGACAATAAAGACAAGTTTATTAAGCGTAGAACTGACGAAATTAGAAAAGTTAAGGAAATTAAATGGAGACATGTCAAATCTGAAGACAATCCAGCTGATGTAGCATCAAGGGGCATTAGTGCAGATAAGCTGAAAGATTTTGAAATTTGGTGGAAGGGTCCTTAGTGGCTAGCGAAATCTAAAGAAGATTGGCCAAAAGAGCAGGTTGAAGAAAAAATAATTGTTAGCACAATGTTTATAATCGATAATTAATGAGTTATTACAGAAATACTCGTGTATGCATAAACTAGAAAGAGTCATTGCATATATATTAAGGTTTATTCAACTAAAAACCGAAAATAAAGAAATTCCATCGTATTTGACAGTCAATGAGATTAAGATCGCCAAGATATTGATATTGAAAAAACAACAAGCTATGCAATTCAGTTCTGAAATAGCTAGCCTAGTTAATAAAAAGGAAATAGAAACAAAAAGTAATATATTGGGCTTAAATCCGTTTTTAGATGAAGATGGATTACTGCGAGTTGGAGGAAGATTACAAAACTCCAGCGCAGAATTTGAGGTTAAACATCCATTGATTTTAAATAAGTGTCACTTAACGTCTTTAATTATCAATAATGCACATAAGGAAACATTACACGGTGGAATTAATCTGATGCGAAATTATATCCAGCGAAAGTATTGGATATTTGGGCTAAGAAACAGTTTAAAGCAAAAGCTTAAGGAGTGTGTTACCTGTTCTAGGTATCGGCAGAATACGGCAGAACAAATTATGGGAAATCTGCCGAAATACAGAACAAAAATCTCACACCCATTCACAAATACAGGGGTAGACTTCGCCGGCCCTTACCATATCCGATGTTCTAAAACCGTGGGCAGAAATCTTATAAGGGATATACTGCCGTATTTGTGTACATGGTGACAAAGGCTATTCATTTGGAAATTGTCAGTGATCTAACTTCGGGTGCCTTTCTAGCTGCACTTAGAAGATTTTATTCAAGAAGAGGAAAATGTGCAAAAATCTTTTCGGATAATGGAACCAATTTTGTGGGAGCTTCGCGTAAATTAGACGAAGAATACCAAAGAGCCCTTAAGGACAAAATAAAAGTAGTTCCAATATTAGAAAGAGAACAAATCGAGTGGCACTTTATCCCCCCGGCAGGACCTCACTTTGGAGGTATTTGGGAAGCTGGGGTAAAATCGGTTAAAAAGAGTGATTGGGGACAATAATTTAACCTACGAGGAAATGGCAACCCTCTTATGTCAAATTGAAGCTGTACTGATGGGTCGATTAAAAGACCGATTACTAAAGTTTGTCCATTAGCTGGAATTGAGTCTGAAGAAAAGCACTCAGAAACGCCTCCAAAAGAAGCAAGAAGTACTCGTGTTGGACCTCGAATACCCAAACTAGAACTCATGGCAGTAATGTTAATGCTTATGTTATTTTGCCAAGTATCAAATGCAAGCATAGCTGCTAGAGGAAAAGAGAAGTGGTCCATTGAAACGAGGGGGAACGTTATGAGCCGCGGCTCTACTTTATACCCGGTACTCAGTCAGTATATATGTATGTGAGCTTGTTGTAATTTATTACATGTTCGCAAAAGGGAAAAATTGAATTTGAGCCAAAAAAGAACTTGAAAGAATTTATTCTGCGTTTTTGGTTTTCTCGTATCTTAAAAATTGTGGATTTTCATCCTTTGTGGGGGCGGAAGGGGGCGTGGCAAAATTTTGAAACAAACTCGTCTCGGTTTGATATCACAGGAGCTTGGATAGAAAGTTTGGTTGATCTAGCTCTTATAGTCTCTGAGGACTAGGCGTCAAAAAATTCGATCAGGCATAGCGCCCACCCCGGTGTGTGAGAGAGAGCGAGAGGGAACGATGCATTTCGAAATGGTTTTCTTCATTGTGGCTATATTTATAATCCGATCTGATCCAGATTCAACACTTTGATAGATATGGTCATTCTCTATGATTTTTCATTCTCTTTTTTAGTTTTCTTGTATCTTTAAAATTGTATATGCCACAGATTTTCGTGTTTTGTGTGGGCGAGGAAGAGCGGGACGAAATTTTGAAATATACTTGTAACAGTGTGATATGACAGGAGTCTGGATGCAAAATTGCGTTCCTCTAGCTTTTATAGTCTCTGAGCTATAGGCGCTAATGAAGACGGACGGACGGACAGACAGACGGACAGACAGACATAGCTATATCGACTCGGCTATTAATGCTGATCAAGAATATATATACTTTATGGGGTCGGAAACGCTTCCTTCTGTGTGTTACACACATCCATTTTTTCAACAAATCTAATATTCCCCTTTACTCTTCGAGTACCGGGTATAAAAAGCCCCATGAGAGGATGGTATTGACAACCGAGTGGCTAAGGCCGTGCCCCTCAGAGCCCTGTTGCTTCTGCTACTTATCTTTAACTCGGCTTTGAGACTTAGCTACTTCCCCAAGGCGTGGAAAAAAGCAAGCATCGTCTTTTTCCTCAAGCCCAACAAATTGCCAGAGGACATGGACAATTATAGACCAATAAGCTTGCTTCCCACGTTTGGCAAACTTTTTGAACGCTGTATTCTAAGAAGAGTCCTGGGCAACACAAGGAGCGAGGCGGCAATACCGAACTTTCAATTTGGATTCAGGCTTCAGCACGGCACGCCAGAGCAGCTCCATAGAGTCATTGAGACAATACTCCAAGGGTTCCAGCGCAAGCAGTACGTGGTGGCAGCGTACGTTGACATTCAACAGGCTTTCGACCGTGTATGGCATGATGGGCTGCTTTTTAAGATCAAACAGCTGATCAACCCACAACTGTACGCTCTGGTCAAGAGTTTTTTTATTGAGAGGAGCTTCTGTGTGTTACAGAGTGGCATGGCCTCCGCACCCAAATACAGCCGAGCTGGAGTCCCTCAGGGCAGTGTACTGGGGCCACTTCTATACACACTGTACACTCATGACATACCGAAGCCAAACATCACTAGAATGCAAGTTAGCGTACCCAATTACATTGGTCCCTTATACGAGTTATAAACAATCTTTGGTGTCCCCAGATACAATCTCGATCTTTGGATTTCAATCTTTGGCTCCCAAATAATTTATAAACAATCTTTTCTCACACACCACCTAAAGCGGAAAACAAACTTTTCTCACACCCGCCTTAATTGAAAAACAATTTCGGCCCACTCTCGGCCCACACCCGGCTTTCATGTAAACAATCGAACACCCGGGTTTCAAGTAAACAATTGAACACCCGGCTTTCTGCAGATTCTTCATTTTTGATATTTCACAATTCTAGATCTGGATGACCAATCCGAGTCAGTCCGTTTGTTTATAGGAAAATGGTATCGAGAAGAGAACCATTGGGGTTTCATGATGTGGAGATGGAATCAGTAGAGTCAGTCTTGATCTTGGATCTGAACGGAATAGTCGAACTAAAACTAAAGTCACCGATACCTATCCGGTTGAACAATTTACCTCGAAACTGAAATTCTTTAAGTCTTGTTAAGCTCAATAAATTTGTGAAATAAAGTTAAACAATTTTACTTTTTAACGAGGGGTAACGTTGTGAGCCGCGTCTACGCCGCGGCTCTACTTTATACCCGGTACTCAGTCAGTATATATGTATGTGAGCTTGTTGTAATTTATTACATGTTCGCAAAAGGAAAAAATTGAATTTTAGCCAAAAAAAAAAAAAGTAATTATGTCGAACCTTTTCGGAGATTTTGATCTATTTGATGTTTCCATATTTGTTTACATACATTTTTTACATCTGCCTCTTCTACATGTCTTTATCTACTTCCTACATATACATACACGGCTGTGTGCGAGAGAGAGAGGGAATGAGTCTGCGCTTGGGAGGCCACTGAAATTTCATTTGTTCCTTCTGACTATATTTATGATCCGATCTGATCCAAATTCAATACTCTGATAGATATAGTCATTTTCTATGATTCTGCGTTTTTTGTTTTCCCGTATCTTCAAAATTGTAGATTTTCATCTTTTGTGGGGGCGGAAGGGGGCGTGGCCAAATTTTAAAACAAACTCGTCTCGGTTTGATATCACAGGAGCTTGGATAGAAAGTTTGATGGTTCTAGCTCTTATAGTCTCTGAGAACTAGGCGTCAAAAAATTCGATCAGGCATAGCACCTACCCCTGTGTGTGAGAGAGAGCGAGAGGGAACGATGCATTTGGAAATGGTTTTCTTCATTGTAGCTATATTTATCATCTGATCTGATCCAGATTCAACAATCTGAAAGATATGCTCATTCTCTATGATTCTGCGTTTTTAGTTTTCTCGTATCTTTAAAATTGTGCATGCCACAGATTTTCGTCCTTGGAGTGGGCGGAAGGGGGCGGGGCGAAATTTTGAAATACACTTGTAACAGTGCGTTAGGACAGGAGTCTGGATACAAAAAAATGTTCCTCTAGCTTTTATGGTCTTTGAGCTATAGGCGCTAATGAAGACGGACAGACGGACGGACGGACAGACGGACGGACAGACAGACATAGCTATATCGACTCGGCTATTGATGCTGATCAAGAATATATATACTTTATGGGGTCGGACACGCTTCCTTCTGGGTGTTACACACATTAATTTTTTGCACAAATCTAATATACCCCTTTACTCTTCGAGTACCGGGTATAAAAAACACACATCGCCACCGCGAATGTTTAATTGGCGCCCAACGTGGGGCCACGCGTATTCAAAGCACCGAAAACAAAAGTGTTGCGTGGGCTCGAACCCAAAGAAGGACAATTAATTAATTCAATAAATCCTTCAATAGAACGCGTTGTGACGGAGTGTTAAGACAACAAAAAAAGAAAAGTGGGGAAATTAAATAACCAACCGGAAGGCTCGGCGCGTAACAAACAATTCGACAATATCTAATATCAATATTCAATTGATTAAATTGAATACGAAAAAAACCAACCAACCAAAAAACCATACTAAAACCAAGCTGTAGGGAGAACTCTCACTGCTTTCATCAAGGAAGATATCAAGTTAATTAAAAGAAGGACAACCCCTTCCGGAAAAATTCGTGAGATTCAGAGAAAAAATTCAATTTAAGAAACAGATAAATAAATATAAGTAGTTATAGGTAAAAATATTAATATTATAGAGTACAACATTTAAAACTAAAAAACACTGGATAACTTAATTTCGGATTTTCAAAAATTAAAAATGACTACACAATCAAGGACGGATCTGACCGCCGATCTGGTCAAGCAGTTGATAGCAATTCAGATTTCACAAGTGAAAGAGCAAATAACACAGTTAAAACAACATTTAGAAACAACCTCAGATCAGGTAGTAGATTATAAGGCTGAAAAAATTAAAGATGAAACCACCTTAAAGGTAATAGAATCATTACCAGTCTTTAGTGGGGGACTTAATCAATACGTAGGATGGAGAGAGGCTGCGGAAAGAGCTATGCAGTTGTATAAAAGGGGAAGCAAGCAATACTTTATTGCTTTGACCATTTTAAGAAATAAAATCACAGGGCTAGCGCATGATGCACTAACTAACCATGGAAACGTTTTAAACTTTGATGCTATACTAGCACGACTTGACTTTGTGTACAGTGACAAACGACCAATATACATCATAGAACAAGAATTAAGCGTTCTCCGACAAGGGAACCTTTCAATAATAGACTTTTATAATGAGGTTAATAAAAAGATGACATTGCTAATTAACAAAACAATCATGACTTATGATAAGGACAGTGAGGTAACCAAAGAAACAAATAACAAAATTAGAGAGAATGCCTTACGCATTTTCATGACTGGTCTCAACGGCGGTATTTCCGAATTACTTTTTTCATTAAATCCACCAGACCTACCAAATGCATTGGCCAAGGTGCAAGAACTACAAGCTAATAACAGACTGGCACAATTTGCCTACCAATTCAATAACCCACCAAAGAATCCAGGAAATAGCCAAAATACCTTGAGGTTCCACCAGAGACAACCAAGAGCCTACAACGGACCTTTCGAACAGAAAAACAACTTCCAGAACAATAATATGTCGTGGGGACAACCTTATTTTCTAAATAACAGACAACAAAATCAGGCCCCCGAACCAACGGAGGTGGACGAATCTTTGCAAATACAAAACCGACCAAATAATAATCCCTACAGAGGAAATCATAATACCAACTATAACCGAGGTTATAATACTAATAATTATTATCAGAGAAATAACAACAATTATAACCATGCCCAACAGAATAGAGCCAACACTGGACAGAACAATCAGTTTAGCCCAAAACTACCGCTTAAGCGAAAACCTACCTACTCGTTGAATCAACCTCAACCGGTAAATAAAACCATGAGGGTGAACAATATTGAAGAGGATCATTTCTTAGATCAGCCCCCGAAGTAGGTCTGCCCTACTTAATAAGAAGAGACAAAAAATTAAATAAAAATTGTAAGGTCTTAATAGATACGGGAGCAACATCCTGTTACATAAAAAGAGGAATTTATAAGAATAAAAAAGAAATGCCAATTTATAAGAGAGTTGCCACTGTAAATGGGTTTTCGATAATCAAAAATTTTCATATAATAACCATATTTAATACAAAAAAAGTATTTTACGAAATAGAGTGTATGGAAACAGATTTACTTATAGGATTTAATCTACTGAAAAATATAGGAGCGGTAATTGATACCGAAAAGGGAGTTTTAAGATATAATAATAACAAAGAGCAGATCATTTTCGATGAGAAAGTTTCTCTAAATAAAATAACCCTTACAGAAGGGAAAATTATCCTTCCGTTAAAAGAATTTATGATAAAAAAATATTTTGAAGCAGGAAAGGCAGAAAGAACCGATTCGGTACAGGTAGAATGAAGTTTATACAGCTTGGGATCAAGGAATCCTGAGCATGCCGACGTAGAATTATCCGTCAACACAAAAATAAATAGTTTGGGATTAAAAAATCCTGAACATGCCGTCGTTGAAGTATTCGACAAAAATAATTTATATAGCTTGGGATCAATAAATCCTGAGCACGCCGACGTAGAACTATCCGTCAAAACAAGAGAAAATAGCTTGGGATGAAAATACCCTGAGCACGCCGACGTAGAAATATCCGTCAATACAAAAGCAAATAGTTTGGGATACAAATTTTCTGAACATGCCGTCGTATAAATATCCGACTTAAATAAACATATAAATTCTGAATCGGAAATGATCAGATTGAATAACACACTCACTCATGAAGCTGAAAATTTAGAGAAACTCAGGGAAAGAATGATAGATATAATACAAAAGCACCATGCAAATATAGATTTGCAGTTACCGTTTAGAACAAATATAAAAGGAGAAATAAATACTGAACATGATAGGCCGGTATATAGTAAGCAATATCCATATGCTTATTCGGTTAACGATTTCGTTAATAAAGAAATAAGTAAAATGTTAGACGATGGTATAATTAGACCTAGTAGGAGCCCATATAATTCGCCAGTGTTAGTTGTACCAAAAAAAGGAGTAAATGAAGATGGAACTCCGAAACATAGGTTAGTAATAGACTTTAAAAAACTAAATGATAATACAATACCAGACAGATACCCCATGCAGGATCCTTCTGTAATTCTTTCCAAAAACTATTAATCAGCACTATACAGATATAATTAGAATAATACAGACTTTACAGAATGCTAACATGAAAATTTCCCTTGAAAAGTCTAAATTTTTTCAACTAGAGACTAAATTCCTGCGAACAGACCCGGAAAAAATAGATAAAATACAGAAATATCCAATTCCGAAAAATGTCCGAGAGCTACGCAGTTTCCTAGGATTAACAGGGTATTATAGAAAATTCGACCGGAACTATGCAACAATTGCAAAACCACTAACAAAGTATTTAAGTGGAGTCAATGGGAAGATTTCAAAAAGAGCATCAAAAAAGCCTTGATACAGCTGGATGAAACAGCAGTGGAAGCATTTAATATTCTAAAAGATAGTTTAATTGCACATATAGAATTAGTACAACCGGATTACAATAAAAAATGTACTCTAACCACAGATGCATCAAACATAGCAATAGGTGCAGTATTATCACAAAAAGGGAACCTCAAAACATTTATTTCCAAAACCCCAAACAAAACTGAGCAACTTTACGCCGCCAACAAAAAATAACTATTAGAAATAGTGTGGGCACTGAAGAATTTAAGAAATTATTTATACGGAGTTAGTGGAATAGAAATTCAAAACAGACCACACACCATTGTCCTTTTCAATGTCACAGAACAATCCAAATATAGAAATGAAACGGTGGTACTACTTTATTGAAAGTTTTGCACCAAAGATCATATATAAACCAGGCTGAACCAATATAGTAGTAGACGCTTTATCTCGAATTCAAATAAATCATATAACAGACAGTGATGAAGAAAGAAGAAACAAGAAACCAGGAAGCCCTTTACCCTTAAACCAGTTTAAGCAACTCATAGCAAAAGCTAGAATCACAGTTCATGAGCTAGTAAGAATTCATTAAAATACCCGTCATATAATTGAATTTGACACAGTTGGGAATTTACTGCATATCTTAAAAGAATATATTCAGCAAAACTTAACCACTGGAATACATTGCACATTAGAAGATCTATATATTATTCAAAAAGTACTAAAGGATAATTTCAAAAACAAATTTCTCTTCACGAAGAAATTCCTCCAAGATATTGAGAATCCAGAAGATAAAGCCTTAATTATAGAAGAAACACATTGCAGAGCACACAGAGGCTTAGATGAAAACTACAAACAGATAACTAAATTGTATTATTGGCCAAACTTATACAAAAAATTAAAAGAATATATAAAAGGTTATTACTTGTTACTTAGAGACGACAGAAAATTGTACACTTATGAATCCTACGCTGACCTTTATCACATTACTAAATTAAGTTTTTATAAGGAGATAATAAATATAGAATCCAAACAATGAATGGGAAATTAAAATGGATATTAACTTAATAAATTTGATGATTTCAGAACTAGCCCCAAAGAGAAATAGAAGGGGAATTAATGAGTTGGGTACCATTTGGAAATGGGTAGCAGGTACCCCTGATCATGAGGATTTTATAAAAATTCAGAATAAAGTAAACGAATTGCTATCAAACTCATTAAAAAATGTTATATTCAGTGAAGAGACAATATTAAGAAAAAATCGTTTAAAATTAATTACATTTGATCTGCTGAACTTGATTGATACCATAACCCTTTTAAAAATAAACATTCTTAATACAAAAATTGTAAATAAAAATGAAATAGATGACATTTACAAGCACGAAAATGGGCCTGTTGAGTTATCAGATTTACTTGACATTGCATCTTTTAAAATAGTTCGAAACGCAGACTTAATAAATTTTTATATAAAATACCCCAAATTAATAATATTTGTAAACTATACCATGCAAGAGCCATCTCACAACATGATGGAAAATTAGTTATAAGCAAAAATATTTGCGAATGCGGGGGACGTTATTATCTAATGAATAATTTCAAAGCAGAAACATTTAACAATTATGCGAAAATAAGTTTAGAAAATAATTGTTTTACGAATTTAGTAAATGGCCTTAAGGCCAACTGCTTGAAAATAAGGGAAAAAAACAAAGAAATAGATTTCGTGGAACATGGTGCCATATTAGTGTCAGGCACCAATAACGTAAACAACACTTAGTTGTTAGGTACTTATCTTCTCATATTCAACGAGTCAATTATAATAAATAACAAAACAATCCACTGATAAGTTACTTTCCTTTGACAATGTTAATATTTTAAATCCATTTATAAAATTCGGGAATACTAGATTACCATTAACAACTATATTATTAATTGGGGTGTCATGATGTGGAGATGGAATCAGTAGAGTCAGTCTTGCTCTTGGATCAGAACGGAAAAGTCGAACTAAAACTAAAGTCACCAAAATCGTGCCGAAACCTATCCGGTTGAAATTCTTTAAGTCTTGTTAAGCTCAATAAATTTGTGAAATAAAGTTAAACAATTTTACTTTTTAAAAACACAAATCGCCACCGCGAATGTTTAATTTGCACACATGTTTGGTCTGCTTGTTTGTATTTGTTTTTGACGAGAAAACACCCATTACTTTAGAATTCATTGGGGACTATGACACTATTTGAAGACGCTTGCTCATAATACAAAAAAAGTAATATTTTCTACATCCTTTTTGTGCTAATTTTGTTAAATGTACTATAAACAAAAATATGGGCCTATAAATATTTTGTTTTTACTTTTCACGAGTTTTCAAAATCAACAATTCCGAAAAAAATACCTTAAAAAATTATCAAAATTGAATTTGAAAACTCAATAACTTCCAGTCGGTAAGCTGCAGGTACAAAGTGTTTCGGTAAGATTTATAGCTTCAATTGTCAGGTTTTTAGAACTGCAAAGCTAAATAAGTTAAGTTATGTGAAAGAAAGAAGCACTACCCTTGAAAAAAAAAGGTTTTGAAAATATTTAAAAAAAAAAATAAACCTACGAACAAAAACCTTAATAAATTTATCAGAAAAATTCTGTTTTGGCCACAGCGATAATGTCGTGTTGACTAGTGTTATCAGCAATCTACAGCTGTATATGTACTTTCTGCTAATGGAAATCTTACCATAGCTGCAGTCTACCGTCCACTTAGCATTACAATTACAGAAAGTCAGTTCCTGGACTTCTACAATTCTCTACAGACACTCGTTTTATAGCTTCACGAGACTACAACGCTAAACCGACGCTGTAAGGATGATCCTATCTAATGGGCGGGGTACAGCCTCTCAGTCACGCCAGGGCCATGTCCCCAATGCAGAATATATATATGTTGATACATAGAGAAATATCGGGGTCGCGCGAGTGGAAGAGAGATGAAATTTTACCAGAGCCGATAGTTGTACCAAGAATTCAAAACGACTTGAATCGAGACCGACAAAACGACACCCGAAACTACAACCAGCTCCCTCTACAACCAATTACTAAAATCATCGAAAACACGAATCGGATAACGAATATGAGACGGACCAAAACGATAAACAATCAAACGACGATTAGTTTCACTGAAAACAAAACGGACAGTATCACGACGATCAATTTCAACATAAGCAAACCGATACCGACCAAGACAAAACATCATCTCAGGCCGAACATTTTTATACCCGGTACTCGAAGAGTAAAGGGGTATATTAGATTTGTGCAAAAAATTAATGTGTGTAACACCCAGAAGGAAGCGTTTCCGACCCCATAAAGTATATATATTCTTGATCAGCATCAATAGCCGAGTCGATATAGCTATGTCTGTCTGTCCGTCCGTTTGTCCGTCTGTCCGTCCGTCTGTCCGTCTGTCCGTCTTCATTAGCGCCTATAGCTCAAAGACCATAAAAGCTAGAGGAACACTATTTTGTATCCAGACTCCTGTCCTATCGCACTGTTACAAGTGTATTTCAAAATTTCGCCCCGCCCCCTTCCGCCCACTCTAAGAACGAAAATCTGTGGCATGCACAATTTTAAAGATACGAGAAAACTAAAAACGCAGAATCATAGACACTAACCTTATCTATCAGATTGTAGAATCTGGATCAGATCGGATAATAAATATAGCCACAATGAAGAAAACCATTTCGAAATGCATCGTTCCCTCTCGCTCTCTCTCACATACAGGGGTAGGCGCTATGCCTGATCGAATTTTTTGACGCCTAGTTCTCAGAGACTATAAGAGCTAGAACCACCAAACTTTCTATCCAAGCTCCTGTGATATCAAACCGAGACGAATTTGTTTTAAAATTTGGCCACGCCCCCTTCCGCCCCACAAAAGATGAAAATCTACAATTTTGAAGATACGGGAAAACCAAAAACGCGGAATCATAGAAAATGACTATATCTATCAGAGTATTGAATTTGGATCAGATCGGATCATAAATATAATCAGAAGGAATAAATGAAATTTCAGTGGCCTTCCAAGCGCAGACTGATTCCCTCTCTCTCTCGCACACAGCCGTGTATGTATATGTAGGAAGTAGATAAAAACATGTAGAAATGGCAGATGTAAACGAGGGGGAACGTTATGAGCCGCGTCTGCGCCGCGGCTCTACTTTATACCCGGTACTTCAGTCAGTATGTATGTATGTGAGCTTGTTGTAATTTATTACATGTTCGCAAAAGGAAAAAATTGAATTTTAGCCAAAAAAAAACAATTTAAGTCGAACCTTTTCGGAGATTTTGATCTATTAGATGTTTCCATATTTGTTTACATAAATTTTTTACATCTGCCATTTCTACATGTTTTTATCTACTTCCTACATATACATACACGGCTGTATGCGAGAGAGAGAGGGAATCAGTCTGCGCTTGGGAGGCCACTGAAATTTCATTTGTTCCTTCTGACTATATTTATGATCCGATCTGATCCAAATTCAATACTCTGATAGATATAGTCATTTTCTATGATTCTGCGTTTTTTGTTTTCCCGTATCTTCAAAATTGTAGATTTTCGTCTTTTGTGGGGGCGGAAGGGGGCGTGGCCGAATTTTAAAACAAACTCGTCTCGGTTTGATATCACAGGAGCTTGGATAGAAAGTTTGGTGGTTCTAGCTCTTATAGTCTCTGAGAACTAGGCGTCAAAAAATTCGATCAGGCATAGCGCCCACCCCTGTGTGTGAGAGAGAGCGAGAGGGAACGATGCATTTCGAAATGGTTTACTTCATTGTGGCTATATTTATTATCCGATCTGATCCAGATTCTACAATCTGATAGATAAGGTCAGTGTCTATGATTCTGCGTTTTTAGTTTTCTCGTATCTTTAAAATTGTGCATGCCACAGATTTTCGTCCTTGGAGTGGGCGGAAGGGGGCGGGTCGAAATTTTGAAATACACTTGTAACAGTGCAATAGGACAGGAGTCTGGATACAAAATAGTGTTCCTCTAGCTTTTATGGTCTTTGAGCTATAGGCGCTAATGAAGACGGACAGACGGACGGACGGACGGACGGACGGACAGACAGACATAGCTATATCGACTCGGCTATTGATGCTGATCAAGAATATATATACTTTATGGGGTCGGAAACGCTTCCTTCTGGGTGTTACACACATTAATTTTTTGCACAAATCTAATATACCCCTATACTCTTCGAGTACCGGGTATAAAAATGTATGTAAACAAATATGGAAACATCTAATAGATCAAAATCTCCGAAAAGGTTCGACTTAAATTATTTTTTTTTGGCTAAAATTAAATTTTTTCCTTTTGCGAACATGTAATAAATTACAACAAGCTCACATACATACATACTGACTGAGTACCGGGTATAAAGTAGAGCCGCGGCGCAGACGCGGCTCATAACGTTCCCCCTCGTTGCATAATAGACACTGGGTCATCGATAAACATAATGAATCACAACTTTTTCCATTTACAAGTCCATGATGAGCCCATCATTTTCAGAAGTATGACAGGGCACTCAAACATAACTTAAGCTGTATACTTACAACCCAATGGTTTATTTCAGCACACACACAAATTTTATTTGCATCAATTTTCACCATATTACGATATTCTTATAGGCGGACACATTTTAATGGAAAACAATGGCATAGTTAATTACGTAGGAAAATTTAGGACAATTAGTAACAGAATATTCCCTGTGACGCGCCGGGGTTCACAGAAATTTTTTGGTTTCTGGGTGTGGTAGCTATAATTAAGGGATCTCGGGTTCAAGAAGAAGTCGTAGGTTAGTAGTATAACAAGTTTTTATTATTCTTAAGATTACAGAGTGAATAGTTAGATATGGAAGCCTGTGTCGTCTCGGGTCCTCCGGATGGGTCTTCCTTCTCACTTGGCTACTCGGCCGCACGTGGCTGTTTGCTGCGTGCTGGTCGTCGTCGTCGGTCGTGGGTCTCGGTAATGGGTAACGGGTAGTACTCCAGAGGGCTACCCGCTCCTTGATGGCAAGGGCGTTACAGGGGTAAAACACGCCCCGTGAAGAAGTATTGTTGCAAGGGTAAAACACACCCTGTAGAGGAGTAGCGTTGCAGGGGTAAAACACACCCTGTCGAGAAGTAGCGTTGCAGGGGTAAAACACACCCTGTAGAGAAGTAGCGTTGCAGGGGTAAAACACGCCCTGTAGAGAAGGATCGTTGCAGGGGTGAAACACACCCTGTGGAGAAGGATCGTTGCAGGGGTAAAACACACCCTGTAGAGATGGATCGTTGCAGGGGTAAAACACACCCTGTAGATTAGGATCGTTGCAGTGGTAAAACACGCCCTGTAGATTAGGATGTTAGGAAGGGGTAGGCAAGTGTTAAAAGTAGGGATCTACCTTTTGGCACTTAGCACCGCCGAGAAAATATTGGGAGATGACTCCCAGGCTGTTCCGATTTGGACTGCCCCGATTCGAACTGGCGAGGCTCCTTTTATTTCCGAACGTCACCTGTTCTTCCTCGGATTTGGGACTAGCGCGTGTTTTTGGTCCGTAGCGCGTTCCGGGTTCCAGCTGATAGTGTGGTTGTTGGTGGCTGTGCTCCGGCGCGATCACTGGCCAGTGTAACCGTTCACTGGTGGGTGTTGGGCCCACTGGTGTTTTGGCGCTTTTTTAAATTTTGAGCCTGAGTTTTGATGTTTTATGGAATGGTTATATTTTAATTATATTTAATGCTGAGGAACTTCAAGTTTGTCTTTCTTATTCTATGAGTATCTATTATTATTCTATATTCTATGGAAACAATGATTGACTTCAGGTTTTTTCTCTCTTATTCTATGATTAATATGGTGGTTATGTATGTTGGAAATGGCAATGTAAGTCATTGTGGCGGTGGCGTCGTTGGATATGGCGCTGGGCGTCACACTCCCCCCTCCTCTCGTAGGCTGGCGTCATCTCTCTTCTTGGCTTGGAACCAGGCTCTGATGCGCACATCCCCGGCTCTGGTGATCCGTACCCAGCATGCCTCCTGCTTCTTATTCCAGATGCGAAACCGTCGTTGTGTGTGTGGTTGTCGGGTTTTTGCACTGTCCTGCTCTATTTGTATTAGTCTTGCCGACATTTGGTGTCCCTCTGGCACATACCATTCGGGTGGGATGTTGCCTTCGTCTTCCAACTCATTGACTGGTTTTGGTGTCTGGTGTGTGTCGTTGTCTGGTGCACGTTGCTCCTCCGGTTCAGAATCGAGGACATCGTTGTCAATTGTTGGCCGTTGATTCTTATTGACTGCTGTTTGCTGCTCCTCCGGCGCGTGTGCTTGTCCCAGATCTAGAACGTCATTGTCCTTCTCTTCCTCCTCGACTTGTCGTGCCCAGGACAGCTTCTCTGGCGGTGAAGTCAACGTCGGCATCTCTTTGGTTACCCTGCTCACTCTCTTTTTCTTCGGACCTTCGTACCATTCCGGTGTGGTTTTCTGTTCTCGTCGCTGTGCTGCTGCCTGTGATGCGCTCGTCCCGTCGTCGAGTTCTTCAGTCTCCGGTGCATGTTTTTTCTTTGTCGCTGTCACCTTTGTACCGGACACTCTCATACGTGCGCCTATTGGTGGCGTGTACAGTAATATCTGGGTTTTTCGGCCCTTGCTCTGGCCTGCCAGCATCCGCTCCTTGAACTTTTTCGGCGTTGCTTCGAATTTTTCATCCATGACTCTGGGAAAATAGAGAGCTGGTGTATTTATTGTGTCTGTTGTTTCTGTATTCGCAGGTTTTATTTGAGAGACGTGTGCTCGTATCTTTACTTACGATTACTGGGGATAGGAGCTCGAGGATTTTACTGGGTCCGGTCGTATTTCGGTTCTAGTTTTGCAGTCGTTTTGTCTATTTTCTAAGATAGTGGGTGCGTTCGGACCCATACTATGTCCCCTATTTTTCGTTTCCATTCTCGTTTTCTCAAGTTGTAATGTCTCCTTTGATTTGCTGCTGATTCTTCCATATTTTGTTTTGCTATTGCCTCTGCCTCGTGTCGTTCTTCTGTGTTTTCTCGATTTATGTCATCGAAGCCTGATCCTATTGTTACTTCGTCGAATAGATTTCCTGGTAGTCGTAATTCTCTGCCAAATACCAAGAGCGCTGGACGGAATCCTGTTGATTCCGTTTTGCTGCTGTTTATTACTAATTTTAGTTCTGGTAATCGTTTGTCCCATTTGTTATGTTTCCCTGCGGCGAATTGTGGTATCATTGTTTTGAGTGTCCTGTTTGCCCGTTCGGTTGGGTTTTCTTGTGGCGTGTATGGTGCTGTGAATATTTACTTTATTCCCCACGTGTCCATTACCTGTTTTGTTTTTCGGCTTGTGAATTTTACTCCGTTGTCTGGTATCAGCTGTTTCGGAGCTCCTCCCCTCGCCAGTATTTTTTCCTTGAACGCCTTTAAGAATGAATCAGCTGTTGCCTGTCTGGCCGGTGTGACCTCCACCCATTTGGAAAATTTATCGATACATACGATCATCACCGTGTTGCCATGCGATGTACTTGGTAGTGGTCCGACAAAGTCCACACATATTGTTTCCCACGGTGCGCTTGCTATTTTTGTTAACATCTTTCCTGCTACCGCTTGTTGTGAAATTTTGCATCTCTGGAAACTATCGCATGATCGTACAAATCTGGTCACATCCTTACTTAGCCCTGGCCAGAAATATCGCTGCCGTATCCGATTTTTCGTTCTTCTTATTCCTAGGTGTCCGGCCGTTGGGTTTGAATGGTTTTCCTCTAGCACCCCGCCGGGTTCTTGTTTTGGTACGCATAATTTCCATGGCTGTTAGTCTTTGTCGGTGTGGTCTGGTATGTATCTATATAGTCGGTCGCGCTTGATGACGTAGTCTGGTAGGTCTTTTGGGATTTTTTCTACGCATTCTACGCAAGCGCATTTTACGAGTTTTGATATTATGGCCTCTTCGCGTGGTAAGCGGCATAATCCGTCCGCCACTGCGTTTAACTTCCCTTTCCGATATCTTATCTCGAATGTAAAAGGCTGTAATCCCAACGCTCATCTTGCTATTTGGCCGGACGGACTTTTGATGGAGTTGAGCCATCTGAGCTCTTGGTGGTCAGTGACCACTATGAATTTATATCCTTCCAGATACATTCTCATTTTGTGTATGCTCCAGTAGATAGCGAGGCATTCCTTTTCCGTAGCGGAGTATCTTGTTTCCTCGCTTTTTAGCTTTCGACTTGCATAGGCGATCACGTGCTCTCCGTCTGCGTCATCTTGTGTTAATACCGCTCCGATTCCACAGTCGCTTGCATCAGTTTGTGGGATGAACTGTTTACCGTTAGACACAGTTTGAGGTCATTGAACGCGTTTTGATGTGTCTCGTCCCAGGTAAACTTTTGACCTTTCTTGAGTAAGTCTTGTTGCGCCTTTGCTCGCTCCGTGAAGGTTGGAACAAATCTCCTGTACCAATTTGCTAGCAAGCCCCTTGTTTAAGTGTCGTTGGCGCTGCTAATTCTCGTACCGCAGATATTTTATCTAGATCCGTGTGTATTCCTTCCTCGCTTACCATGTGTCCTAGGTACTGTAGCTTTCTCTGGAAGAAGTGAAATTTGTTCTCGTTGATCCGTAAATTCGCCTTTCTCAGTCGCTCCAAGACTTCCTGTAGTTTCTGCTGGTGTTCCTCCTTCGTCCGCCCGATTACGACTATGTCGTCTAGGTATGCGAAGGCAAACGGTTCTATATCTGGTCCTATTACTGCGTACAATGCCCTCTGGAACGTTGCGGCGGCTGTCGTTAGCCCAAATGGCAATACCTTCCATTGAAACAATCCTCGCCCAGGTACGGTGAATGCGGTGTATGGTCGGCTTCGTCTTTCCATTGGTATTTGCCATTACCCTGATTTCAAGTGGAGAGTGCTAATATACTTTGCCTCCCTTAATTGGTTTAATATGAAATCCATCCTTGGCATTGGGTATTCGTATTTCTCCGTTTTCTCGTTCAGTAAGCTGTAGTCCACACAGAGTCTCCATTGGTCCGTTTCTGTTTTGTATACTAAAACCACTGGTGCGCTGTATGGGCTACGTGATGGTTCTATAAATTCTTGCCTGTTCAATTCGTCAATTTCTCGATTTATTATTTCCATTTGTGCTGGGTTGCGTGGGTAATATCTCTGCTTGATGGGTCTGTCGTCTTTTAAGTAGATTCTGTGTGTGGTTATGTTGCTTACTCCTTTCAGTGTTTGGAATATTTTTACTTCCGACGAAATCCACTCCTCCAGTTCCTTGTCCACTGGTTCCGGAGTTATGGGAGTTGCCTTCCATAACCGCCACTGGAATCAGTCTTTTCCCCCTCCCCGAAGAAAGGAGGGAGTGTGAGGGAGTGACCCGAACAACATAACCTTTAATATAGCCAAACCTTTAATAAAGCCTAATCTTTAAAAAAGCCTTTAAAATAGTTAGCTAGTAGGAAAAACAAACAGAAGGTCTTATTAGGGAGAAGACACCACAGGTCCCAGCTTAACCGGCCCCATTTATCAGGCCCCAGTTTCGTCTCCACTATCGGCATAACGACCATCACTAAACGGAGACTCCCCCCCCACCCCGAGCTGAGAGTGGCGATGGCAGCAGAGAGGGGGCAGCGACGGCGGCAAATTATCTGAATGTGGAAAAAAGAATATGGAATGGAATTTTGGCTGTTTATTTCCCGTTTTTCTTCCTATTCGACCCCAACGCCTCTGAGGCTTCGCTGTTCTGACACGGAGCGTGGCTCGAGCGTGATCCCCTCCTAAGCAACCTTTCCCATTTCCTCCAGGGGTGATACGAAGCGTCGCTGTACGCGGGAAAGCCTAAGGCTGGCATGGCAACCGCGAACTGTGATCCTCCCTCCAGTAATATTCCCTCCTATTTCGGCTTAGCAAGGATCACGTGTTTAGCCGCGCGTCCGTCCGCAATTGGCGCCTCGAGTTGCGAACGGTGGCGACGTTTTACCACGTCCCGTGTCGCGCGAGCCTTATCGAGGCCTCGCCGCGTGAATTGCCCCGATCTGTCCCTGAGGCCCACCTACACAAATCTGCTGTATGCGCGGACTGGGCCCTAGATGTACTAAGAGATGTACCCCAGCCGAGATCACTTCCTTACAACACAGTGCACAAGAAGATAACGAAAATTTTATAGAAATTACCGAGAAACCAATAAATCATATCACCAGACAAATGGAAATAATAAAAGATGCCAAGAATGAAACAGACATTGAACATTACTTTAAGAAGCTAAAGGTAACAATTAGATACACAGAAATGACACTATCAAAAACAAAAGATATCCTTGTTAATTACTTCTTAAACATACCAGTGCCATTTACATGGAGAACGAAACAGATTTTTTAGTTTTAGATAGATAGATATCCAGACAGTTATATTAAAATATTAAAGAGTATAATCAAACGTAAAGACATCACGTCCTACCCAGAATTAAAAGAATTTATCATCAATGAATACGTTAAATAGTCCAAGGTATATTTATGTTATAGATTTAAATTCAATCGAAAATGAACAATATCTTTCATGCATTGACGTGTATTCAAAATTTGCATCACTTATCTAAACTAATAGCAGAGATTGGTTAGAAGCCAAAGGTGCCCTCACTAGAATTTTTAACGACATGGGAAAACCACAAAAAATCAAAGCAGATAAAGATTCAGCATTTCTAAGTAGCTCTTTAAAAAGTTGGCTAGAAACAGAACAAATACAAGTAGATATCACCACAAGTAAAACAGGAATATCAGACGTAGAACGCCTTCACAAAACAAAAAAATTAGAATTATCAAAACTGACAAAAACCGTGAAAATAAAGAAACTTGACTAGAAACTATACTATACATTTACAACTATAAAACAAAACACAATACAACTATTATACTACTCCATGCAGGAACACCTGCATAGAATTCGCAGCTAATAAAAGAAAACAAAAATAGCACGTCTTGGAATTTTCAATCCCAAATGACTGCAACGTGACAAACTTGACAACATTGACCATAAAAATATAAATGACATAAAAACTTCGGCTTGGTATAGCATACCCACTAATGAAATATTCTTATTATCCCGTATCCCTATAAACATAATTGAAACATCAACATTCCTAATAACACCATACCAAAGAAAATATAAATAGTAAGATGCACATCTCCATACAACATTTTTGAGGTCGATTTTGGCTGTGTGGAATTCCATTTCAATTCGAACACGAAATAGAGAGAGGCAGATAGTCAGAGAGACAGAGAGCGAACCGCTCTCTCGTCCTATAAGTGAGGCTGAGATTTAACTGTACGTGTGCAAGTTAGCGTACCCAATTACATTGGTCTCTTATACGAGTTATAAACAGTCTTTGGTGTCCCCAAATTCAATCTCGATCTTTGGATTTCAATTTTTGGCTCCCAAATAATTTATAAAGAATCTTTTCTCACACCCCACCTAAAGTGGAAAACAAACTTTTCTCACACCCGCCTTAATTGAAAAACAATCTCGGCCCACGCCCGGCTTTCGGGTAAACAATCGAACACCCGGGTTTCAAGTAAACAATTGAACACCCGGCTTTCTGCAGATTCTGCATTTTTGGTATTTCACAATTCTAGATCTGAATTACCAATCCGAGTCAGTCCGTTTGTTTATAGGAAAATGGTATCGAGAAGAGAACCATTGGGGTTTCATGATGTGGAGATGGAATCAGTAGAGTCAGTCTTGATCTTGGATCAGAACGGAAAAGTCGAACTAAAGCCAAGGTCACCAAAATCGTGCCGAAACCTATCCGGTTGAACAATTTACCTCGAAACTGAAATTCTTTAAGTCTTGTTAAGCTCAAAAAATTTGTGAAATAAAGTTAAACAATTGTACTTTTGAAAAACACAAATCGCCACCGCGAATGTTTAATTGGCGCCCAACGTGGGGCCACGCGTATTCAAAGCACCGAAAAACAAAAGTGTTGCGTAGGCTCGAACCCAATTAAGGACAATTAATTAATGCAATAAATCCTTCAATAGAACGCGTTGTGACGGAGTGTTAAGACAACAAAAAAGAAAACTGAGGAAATTAAATAACCAACCGGAAGGCTCGGCGCGTAACAAACAATTCAACAATATCTAATATCAATATTCAATTGATTGAATTGAATACGAAAAAACCAACCAACCAACCAAAAAACCATACTAAAACCAAGGAAGAGCTGTAGGGAGGACCCTCGCTTCTATCATCAAGTAAGATATCAAGTTAACCAAAAGAAGGACGACCCCTTCTGGAAAAATTCGTGAGAATCAAAAAAAAAAAATTCAATTTAATAAACAGATAAATAAATATAAGTAGTTATATAAGTACAATTATTAATATTATAGAGTACAACATTTAAAACTAAAAAACACTGGATAACTTAATTTCGGATTTGCAAAAATTAAAAATGACTACAGAATCAAGGACTGATCTGTTCAAACAGTTGATAGCAATTCAGATTTCACAAGTCAAATAGCAAATAACACAATTAAAACAACATTTAGAAACAACCTCAGATCAGGTAGTAGATTATCAGGCCGAAAAATTGATTAAAAAATTAAAGATAAAACCACCTTAAAGGTAATAGAATCATTACCAGTCTTTAGTGGGGGACTTAATCAATATGTAGGATGGAGAGAGGTCTCATGACTGGTCTCAACGGCGGTATTTCCGAATTAATGTTTGCGTTAAATCCACCAGACCTACCAAATGCATTGGCAAAGGTGCAAGAACTACAAGCTAATAACGGAAGGGCACAATTTGCCTACCAATTCAATAACCCACCAAAGAATCCAGGAAATACCAAAAATACCTTGAGGTTCCACCAAAAACAACCAAGAGCTTACAACGGACCTTTCGAACAGAAAAACAACTTCCAGAACAATAATGTGTCTTGGGGACAACCCTATTTTCTAAATAACAGACAACAAAATCAGACCTCCGAACCAATGGAGGTGGACAAATACAAAACCGACCAAATAATACTCCCTACAGGGGAAATCATAACCAAGCCCAACAGAATAGAGCCAACACTGGACAGAACAATCAGTTTAGCCCAAATCTACCGCTTAAACGAAAACCAACTGACTCGTTAAAGCAACCTCAACCGGTAAATAAAGCCATGAGGGTGAACAATATTGAAGAGGATCATTTCTTAGATCAGCCCCCGAAGTAGGTCTGCCCTACTTAATAAGAAGAGACAAAAAATTAAATAAAAATTGTAAGGTCTTAATAGATACGGGAGCAACATCCTGTTACATAAAAAGAGGAATTTATAAGAATAAAAAAGAAATGCCAATTTATAAGAGAGTTGCCACTGTAAATGGGTTTTCGATAATCAAAAATTTTCATATAATAACCATATTTAATACAAAAAAAGTATTTTACGAAATAGAGTGTATGGAAACAGATTTACTTATAGGATTTAATCTACTAAAAAAGATAGGAGCGGTAATTGATACCGAAAAGGGAATTTTAAGATATAATAATAACGAAGAGCAGATCATTTTCGATGAGAAAGTTTCTCTAAATAAAATAACCCTTACAGAAGTGAATATTATCCTTCCGTTAAAAGAATTTATGATAAAAAAATATTTTGAAGCAGGAAAGGCAGAAAGAACCGATTCAGTACAGGTAGAAGGAAGTTTATACAGCTTGGGATCAAGGAATCCTGAGCATGCCGACGTAGAATTATCCGTCAACACAAAAATAAATAGTTTGGGATTAAAAAATCCTGAACATGCCGTCGTTGAAGTATTCGACAAAAATAATTTATATAGCTTGGGATCAATAAATCCTGAGCACGCCGACGTAGAACTATCCGTCAAAACAAGAGAAAATAGCTTGGGATGAAAATACCCTGAGCACGCCGACGTAGAAATATCCGTCAATACAAAAGCAAATAGTTTGGGATACAAATTTTCTGAACATGCCGTCGTATAAATATCCGACTTAAATAAACATATAAATTCTGAATCGGAAATGATCAGATTGAATAACACACTCACTCATGAAGCTGAAAATTTAGAGAAACTCAGGGAAAGAATGATAGATATAATACAAAAGCACCATGCAAATATAGATTTGCAGTTACCGTTTAGAACAAATATAAAAGGAGAAATAAATACTGAACATGATAGGCCGGTATATAGTAAGCAATATCCATATGCTTATTCGGTTAACGATTTCGTTAATAAAGAAATAAGTAAAATGTTAGACGATGGTATAATTAGACCTAGTAGGAGCCCATATAATTCGCCAGTGTTAGTTGTACCAAAAAATGGAGTAAATGAAGATGGAACTCCGAAACATAGGTTAGTAATAGACTTTAAAAAACTAAATGATAATACACTACCAGACAGATACCCCATGCAGGATCCTTCTGTAATTCTTTCCAAAAACTATTAATCAGCACTATACAGATATAATTAGAATAATACAGACTTTACAGAATGCTAACATGAAAATTTCCCTTGAAAAGTCTAAATTTTTTCAACTAGAGACTAAATTCCTGCGAACAGACCCGGAAAAAATAGATAAAATACAGAAATATCCAATTCCGAAAAATGTCCGAGAGCTACGCAGTTTCCTAGGATTAACAGGGTATTATAGAAAATTCGACCGGAACTATGCAACAATTGCAAAACCACTAACAAAGTATTTAAGTGGAGTCAATGGGAAGATTTCAAAAAGAGCATCAAAAAAGCCTTGATACAGCTGGATGAAACAGCAGTGGAAGCATTTAATATTCTAAAAGATAGTTTAATTGCACATATAGAATTAGTACAACCGGATTACAATAAAAAATGTACTCTAACCACAGATGCATCAAACATAGCAATAGGTGCAGTATTATCACAAAAAGGGAACCTCAAAACATTTATTTCCAAAACCCCAAACAAAACTGAGCAACTTTACGCCGCCAACAAAAAATAACTATTAGAAATAGTGTGGGCACTGAAGAATTTAAGAAATTATTTATACGGAGTTAGTGGAATAGAAATTCAAAACAGACCACACACCATTGTCCTTTTCAATGTCACAGAACAATCCAAATATAGAAATGAAACGGTGGTACTACTTTATTGAAAGTTTTGCACCAAAGATCATATATAAACCAGGCTGAACCAATATAGTAGTAGACGCTTTATCTCGAATTCAAATAAATCATATAACAGACAGTGATGAAGAAAGAAGAAACAAGAAACCAGGAAGCCCTTTACCCTTAAACCAGTTTAAGCAACTCATAGCAAAAGCTAGAATCACAGTTCATGAGCTAGTAAGAATTCATGAAAATACCCGGCATATAATTGAATTTGACACAGTTGAGAATTTACTGCATATTTTAAAAGAATATATTCAGCCAAACTTAAATAATATCTAAATATCTAAATATTATTCAAAAAGTACTAAGGGATAATTTCATAAAAAAATTTCCTTCACGAAGAAATTCCTCCAAGATATTAAGAATCCAGAAGATAAAGCCTTAATTATAGTAGAAACACATTGCAGAGCACACAGAGGTAAGGATGAAAACTACAAACAGATAACTGAATTATATTATTATAAAAAATTGAAAGAATATATCAAAGGTTGTGAAATATGTAACAAGAATAAATATAATAGACATCCTGTAAAAATTCCAATAGGTGAAGCTCCCATTCCGACAAGAGAACGTGAGCAATTACATATAGACATATTCTATGCCCAAAATCTGACATTTATAACCTGTATTGATTCCTATTCAAAATACTTGTTGGTAAAAGATATTCAAAATAAACTAAATATTTAATATAAGGTATTCGAAATATTGCAACATTTTCCTTTAGCGACATCAATAATGATAGATAACGAAGCAAGTTTTACTTCAGAACAATTTAGATCTTTCATACAACGAAGCAATTCAACCATTTATTATGCTGATCCCAGGCATAGCACTTCCAATGGACAGGTAGAAAGAGTGTATTCCAGTTTAACAGAAATAGCACGATGTATTAAAGAGGAACTAAACTTAACAAGCTATACAGAAATAATAGTGGATAAACAATAAGGATAGGAGAGGAAAAGACTATACAGTAGGCGAAGTAGTTTATGAAAAAAAATTCGGTGAAAGAAACAAACTAAAACACCCGTTACAAAAAACAGGTAGTTAAGGAAAATCATAACAACAAAATCATGATCAATAACAGAAACCGAATAATACTTAAAGACAATATAAAACATTACGAATTTTGTTTTTTTTTTGCAGAAAATGTATTTAAATATAATAATATTGACCCCTGTTTTGTATACGACTCCGAAGAAAATTAAAATAAATATTAACTTATTAAATTTGATGATTTTAGAATTAGCAGCAAAGAGAAAAAAAAGGGGAATTAATGAGTTGGGTACCATTTGGAAATGGGTAGCAGGTACCCCTGATTAGGATTTTATAAAAATTCAGAATAAAGTAAACGAATTGATTGAAAATAATAATAAACAGTTTATAATGAATTCAACATTTTTTAAGGAAATTGAATTGCCATCAAACTCATTAAAAAATGTTATATTCAGTGAAGAGACAATATTAAGAAAACATCGTTTAAAATTAATTACATTTGATCTGCTGAACTTGATTGATTATTTTTAATTTTAAATAAAAATGAAATAGATGACATTTACAAGCACGAAAAAGAGCCTGTTGAGCTATCAGATTTACTTGACATTGCAACTTTTAAAATAGTTCGAAAAAATTCGGGAATACTGGATTACCATTAACAACTATATTATTAATACTTTTCTTATAAGTACCGTTGTCTTATTGCGGCTACAAATTAACCATATTAATCCACTCTAAAGCATTCATGAAACCCACACAAGATATAATTGAAAACAATATATTGCAATTATCAGAAGAAATCAGAGTTCTATCAGAACCCCAAAATGTATCGCGACGACACATTTAAGAGCGGGGGTTTTGGATAAGAGATGTTGTGGCAAGGAGAGCGACAATGAGGGTGACAATGGCGATCTGAATTGGTTGTGGTGGTGAGGCTTCACTTGGAGAAGCGGGTTGGACGGTTTTCTGCTCGACGAACGAAATACAAAAGGGAATGGTGTTTCTAGCGCATGCAACGCGCATGCAGCGTCCACAAACGCCCGCAACTTGCCAACCAATGAGTCGCCATGCGTAGCTTTTTGTTGTCCAATTGGGCAACGAGCCCCTGAAGTCGGTCGAAGATGGTCTTTATCTTGAGGCTCAAGAATTCAATCCGGCTAGTAGCTGGATCAGCACTAGCCAACACTTCATCAATAGGAGCGCCACTCGAGGGTGTGTCATCCGAGGCGGAGCCGATATTTATATTGTCGACACTCATTTTTAGCTGCGTTTAGCTTTTAATGTTTTTTCCGCTAAACTTTTTCCAAGCCGGTTGCGCAGATCTAACGATGCGAACGTTATTGATCTGGAATGCGGCGAATTCAGGAAGAGAAATGCATCGAAATGTGAAATCGACGGCGACAAAATGTATGTGTGTGCATATGCACTGCACCGGCACAGAGATCATAAGCGACGACCGAGAATGCAGCGACGCAACGAAAGCGAAGACGAGCAATGTATATGTGTGTGTGTGCACTGCGCCGGCACATAGGGCACAAGCGACGACCGAAAACCAACAGTGCACACGAGAACGATGTCGAATTCGAGCTCGAAAGAGAGTTCTAGTTCGACGAAATCTAACGGATTTCGCTTAGAACTCTATGCAGCCGGTTTCGACAGTGCGTTGCGCAGGCTGAAGCAGACGGCGAAAGAGAACACGAAAACGAATAGCGGCCCGCTAGAAACAGTCACGGTCGGCCACAACGACTTTTGGTTCGCTACTTTTTCGACGAATTTAGGGTTAAATCCGACACAGATTTAACTCAATGTTTTTGAACACTTTTTCTACTCAAAGGTCACGGGGATCACGTCGGGGTCACCAAAATGTTGGAAGCTGCCATATAAGCAGTACGAGCGATATACCTGAATGTGTGTGTGCGTATGCACCGAGAGCGTTAAAGATAGACAATTGATTCTCTTAAGAACTACTGACGGCTGCTGCTCCGAACAGGTATCGAGAAAAGAACCATTGGGGTTTCATGATGTGGAGATGGAATCAGTAGAGTCAGTCTTGATCTTGGATCTGAACGGAATAGTCGAACTAAAACTAAAGTCACCGATACCTATCCGGTTGAACAATTTACCTCGAAACTGAAATTCTTTAAGTCTTGTTAAGCTCAATAAATTTGTGAAATAAAGTTAAACAATATTACTTTTTAAGAACACAAATAGCCACCGCGAATGTTTAATTTGCACGGTAGCCAAACCATTACTGTGGCTACTTTCGCTGACGACACTGCTGCAATGGCTAGAGCAGAATGCATTTATAAGGCTACAGACATTCTGCAGGGATACCTCAAAATCTTGAAAATTGGGCTTCGAATCAATCAACAAAGGGAACATAAATACCTTGGCATTACCCTTGACTCAAGACTAACGTTCAAAAGCCACATCAAGAACCACCGATCAGCCAAAAACAAGCTTACGCTCAAAAACAAAGTTCTAATTTACTAGACAATCATGGCCCCAGTATGGAAGTACGGCAACAAGCTGCTGCGCTCAATCTCAGGAGCTGAGTGGTTTATCAGAAACCGGGACATAGCCAGAGACCTTGGTGTCGCCCTCGTTGGCGATGTTATCAATTTCCAAGCCGAGAAAGCCAAGGCGAGGAGACTCGCCAGAACCTCACACAGACGACGGCTGCGACGGATCCATCCAATCGACCTACCAGACATGAGGATCTAATGGCCTCCATTAAACTTGGTTAAGCAACCACAGAGTGACATACGACGCACCCTTCAAGAGGATTTTTTAATTCGATTTAACGAAGTTTACATAACCCAATATAAAAGTAGCTTATTAGTTACAACACATATTGTTATTAATGTGATATCTATTTAGTATAGTAATAAAACAAATACATCAAAAACAAAAAAAAAACATGATGTAAGCTGATGTTCACTATTAGGTATTTGAACTAACGTCTTATTTTGAATTCAAAAGACATAACATTCACTGATGTAAGCAAAAACCGATCTCTAAATTTAAGTGAGGAAAGTAGTTTCATTTACTTTTGCGTTTTACTTTTTCAACCAATTTGTATACTTTTCATTTTAAAGAGCTCCTTCTTTCACATTTTCGTGTTATAGTTAATTTTATTTAATATCTCTGTCCAACTGTGAGTAACAGCATGCAAATTAAAAATTGAATTGATAATGATCAAACAATTAATTGTTGAACTTACATTTTGAATTACATTTGGCGGGAAACATCAGCTTTCAGCAAACTGTTCTGTTATGCGCATGTGTTTTAGTATTATTTTTACTGCTATGCACTTTGTTTAAGTCTGCCACCGGAATCGCATAGACTGTGATATCTCATTCAATTTATTCGAGACTCTTCTATAATCCAACATGGGCATGGAAAAGATTCTGGCAAGGAATCGATTCTGGCAAGTCCACGACCACCGGCCACTTGATCTACAAGTGCGGTGGTATCGACAAGCGTACCATCGAGAAGTTCGAGAAGGAGGCTCAGGAGATGGGCTCTTTTAAGTACTCATGGGTTTTGGATAAACTGAAAGCCGAGCGTGAGCGTGGTATCACCATCGATATCGCCCTGTGGAAGTTCGAGAATGCCAAGTACTACGTCACCATCATCGATGCCCCAGGCCACAGAGATTTCATCAAGATCACTGGTACCTCCCAAGCTGATTGCGCTGTCTTGATTTTGGCTGCCGGTACTGGCGAGTTCAAGGCTGGTATCTCCAAGAACGGCCAGACCCGCGAGCACGCCCTGCTTGCCTTCAGCCTGGGTGTGAAGCAGCTGATCGTTGGCGTGAACAAGATAGATTCGTCCGAGCCACCATACAGCGAGTCGCGTTATGAGGAAATCAAGAAGGAAGTGTCTTCGTACATCAAGAAGATCGGCTGCAACCCAGCCGCCGTCGTCTTCGTGCCCATCTCCGGATGGGACGGCGACAACATGTTGGAACCCTCTACCAACAAGAACTGGTTCAAGGGATGGAAGGTGGAGCGCAAGAATGGCAACGCTGACGGAAAGACCGTATTGGAACAGTACCGTCCGTCGTGTGGAGAACGGTGTTAAGTCTGTTGAGATGCACCACGAAGCCCTCGTCGAGGCCGTTCCCGGTGACAACGTTGACTTCAACGTCAAAAACGTCTCCGTCAAGGAGCTGCGTCGTGGCTAAGTTGCTAGCGACTGCAAGTCCAACCCACCCAAGGGCGCTACCGACTTCACCGCTCAGGTCATCGTGCTGAACCACCCTTTCCAGATCGCCAACGGCTACACCCCCGTGCTGGATTGCCACACCACTCACATTGCTTGCAAGTTCGCTGAGATTTTCTCCGTCGTTCCGGTGGTGAGACCACCGAGGAGAACCCCAAGTTCATCAAGTCTGGTGATGCTACCATCGTCAACTAGGTGCCCTCCAGGAGTTTCCTCGTCTGGGTCGCTTCGCTATCCGTGAAATGAGGCAGACCATTGCTGTCGGTGTCATCAAGTCTGTCAACTTCAAGGATGCCTCCAATGGCAAGGTCTCCAAGACCGCCGAGACGGCCACCAAGGGCAAAAAGTAGCTGGTTTGCTCTCACTAAACAAAAACAACAGCAGTAACAAGCGGAAGCGAAAGCAGAAGCAACAAGCATATAATCAACAACCTAATGCAGACACAACCCACACTCAACAATACCAGCAACAAGCACAACAACAGCAGCAGTAGTATAGCAAGAACACCTGTCCCTGTCCTGAGCAAAATAAACGATATGATGAAGTTCCAGAAGAAGCAAAAGTTTAATTTTTTTCATCGAAAATAGTTTCGTAGGATACGAACGTCAACGAACACTGTCGAAGCCGCCTAAATGGGATGGTCGATTGGCGGGAGCGCACACGAGACACAACCACCCTCCTCCTTCAACCATCCTCCCTCCATCGATCTTTAGTTTACTATGTAAACTTGAGTAGTGAGCGCGCGCTGCATTTATATCGATTAAATTAACCTTTATACTTTGATTCGTATCATTTATCTTACCCTCCTTTTGCACACAACCAACTACTTTGTATACATGAAAAAAAATAACCAGAATATCGATCGATAAACGAATCGATCTCCGTCAGTTGTTGCCACGAAGCCGAAAAGTGAATTTGCCCTGACCAATTTTTCCCGAGTCAAATTTGACGGTTTGGTTACAAAAAAATTATTTATAAAAAAGTCACAAACTAAAATTCCATAGTAATGGTGTCAAATTTTTTTTAATGGATCAATAAAATGTATGTGAATGTGAAACCCGGAACCTGCCAGTGTGAGCAGGGAAATGATCTGTCAACCCATTAACAAGTACGACAAACCCAAAAGGTCAAATGGAATAAGTAATTATGTAGCTAACGAAGTCCAAAAATACTTATGCTTGCATGCACTCAAATGGTCACAAGCAGTAACGGTGTACCCATTCCGTGGGTCTAGCGATAATAATAGAATACAAAATCGTACCTCATACCTCATTGTACAATCAAATATGTATAAGGCTCGGAATTTAATAATACAAATTAGTTCGAATGAACAACATAACTCACAAATGTCTAGACTTTTCATACCCGGTACTCGAAGAGTAAAAGGGTATATTAGATTTGTGCAAAAAATTTATGTGTGTAACACCCAGAAGGAAGCGTTTCCGACCCCATAAAGTATATATATTCTTGATCAGCATCAACAGCCGAGTCGATATAACTCTGTCTGTCCGTCCGTCCGTCTGTCCGTCTTCATTAGCGCCTATAGCTCAAAGACCATAAAAGCTAGAGGAACACTATTTTGTATCCAGACTCCTAACCTATCGCACTGTTACAAGTGTATTTCAAAATTTCGCCCCTTCCGCCCACTCCAAAGGACGAAAATCTGTGGCATGCACAATTTTAAAGATACGAGAAAACTAAAAACGAATCGTAGAGAATGACAATATCTATCAGAGTGTTGAATCTGAATCAGATCGACTCATAAACATAGCCACAATGAAGAAAACCATTTCGAAATGCATCGTTCCCTCTCGCTCTCTCTCACACACAGGGTTGGGCGCTGTGCCCATTCGTCCAGATGAGCGCCTAGATCTCAGAGACTATAAGAGCTAGAGCAACCAAACTCTCTATCGATGCTCCTGTGATATCACGTCAGTACAAGTGTATTTCAAAATTGGGCCACGCCCCCTTCCGCCCCCACAAAAGATGAAAATCTACAATTTTGAAGATACGGGAAAACCAAAATCGCAGATTCATAGAAAATGACCATATCTATCAGAGTATTGAATCTGAATCAGATCGGATCATAAATATAGTCAGAAGGAACAAATGAAATTTCAGTGGCCTTCTAAGCGCAGACTCATTCCCTCTCTCTCTCGCACACAGCCGTGTAAGTATATGTAGGAAGTAGATTTAGACATGTAGAGAAGACAGATGTAAAAAACGTATGTAAACAAAAATGGAAACATCTAATAAATATAAATCTGCGAAAAGGTAGACTTAATTTTTTTTTGTCTTTTTTTGGCTAAAAATAAATTTATCCCTTTTGCGAAAATGTAATAGTGTAATTTATTACAACGTTCCCCCTCGTTTTTTTTTTACTTTTTTATCGCTCTGGCCAAAAATAACTTTTCCTGATAGATTCGGGGATTTCAAAATTTTTAAGCAATTATGGTTTTTTTTGGCATATTTTTTAAGAATTTTATAAATCTGGTATTTGTTTCATGCTTTTTTCAAAAGTAGTGCTTCTTTTTTTCACATTACTTATGTATCATACATCTGGTTGTATTGAACTTTGCAGTTCTAAAAAATGCAGCTATAAATCCTACCCAAACTTTTTTTAGCTGCAGCTTACCGTCCTGAAGATATTAAGCTTTCAAATTCAAATTTAATAATTTTCTGCGGATTTTTTTCGGAAATTTTGACTTTAAAAATTTAGGAAAATTCGAAAAAATATATTTCTCGGGCTGTATTTTTGATTTTAGATAGGTATATAAGGCGTCGTTTAAGGTATCGTTTGTAAAAATCGATGCAAAATCGGCCATAGTGCAGCCGTTTGACCAAAGCTCCTAGAACCTCATAAAAAATGAAAATACAATATAACTTATTTTTGACTTTTTTTATACAAATGAGTAAATAATTGCTAGTTTCCAATTTTTATCTTAAATCCTATAACAGTTCCGGGTTTATGGTTAGTAAACCAAAATAAATTTTTTGGAGTAAATCTCGCAAAACTCGAGTTGGTCTTATTGCAACACGAGTCAATGAAAGATTTATTACTGTGAGTATATTCTTGATCAAATCCTATAGCAATTAGTAAGCTTAAGTCTTTCCTTTTGTCTACTTGAACAGACTTTAAGATAGAGCTGATCAACCAAATAGAAAAATTAAAAGCTAAAATCTTCAATAAAATGTTTCTTATTTTGTAGGATATAAACTATGATTCGCCAAGAGGAGGAGTATCAGTAATAACTGAAAAGGGAGACATAACTACGTCATATCTTTTGATACAGAGAGCCAAGATTTCCGATTCAGGGAAATATTCTTGCTTACCATCAAATGCAAATCCCAAATCAGTAAATGTTCACATACTTATCGGTAAGCACTTTTTAATTTCTTAAGGTTTTTCATAGGTTTATCTGATGTAAAAAGGTTTGCATTCTATTTTAAACTTTACGATCAATTATAAAAAACATTTGCATACATACTCAACCCTTCTTTAAAAAAGTACCATTCATAGACGAATATTTTGTATATAGTTTTGAAAACAGTTTGCTAGCAAACAGTGCCATATATTCCGCTAGCGGCCGAGTGTGACCAGGTGTGTATGCCCAACGGTTACACTGTTATGTGTTTGCATCGCAATATTGGATAAATCCTCTCTTACGGAACAGAAATGCAATCATTCCCTAAAATGTATAACAATTTCCTCTAAATGACTTCCTTTCTTAATTTAAATATGTCACAAAATTTTCCTTGTCGCTTGTTTGGTTTCTTTTTGCTACTTTCTATTTAAGCGTTGTACAATATTAAATATTCACTTTTTTGAATTGAGCACTACTTGCGTACCGTCGCCAGCAAACACGACTTGTTAGCAGAAATTTACCTTCTCGTTTTCCGAGTTTGTTCCAAACTGAATACTAGGCATAAGCTGAAGCTACAAAGTGTTTGGGTTCAAATTATAGTTGCATTTGTAGGCCTTTCAGAATTGCAAATTTCAAACAACCAGATGTAAGTTATGTAAAAAAAGCACAAGCTCTAAAAAAAACCTTAAAAATTACCAGTTTAAAAACTTAAAAAAAGCCCTACCAGAAGAAAGAAAAACCCTAATTCTTTGCAATTCTTTACTTTTTAAAGCACCAAATCTATCAGAAAAAGTTGGTTTGGTTTACAATTTGTTCAATTTTGTTGCATAGTGTTTTTATACCTGGTACTCGAAAAGTATAGGGGTATATTAGATTTGTGCTAAAAAGGGATGTGTGTAACACCCAGTATATATATACATAAAGTATATATATTCTTGATCAGCACCAATGGCCGAGTCGATATAGCTATGTCTGAATGTCCGTCCGTCTTCATTAGCGCCGATAGCTCAGAGACTATACAAGCTAGAGCAACTAAATTTTGTATCCAGATACAAAAAAATCCTAGACAATGACTATATCTATCAGAGTATTGAATCAGGATCAGATCGGATCATAAACATAGCCACAATGAAGAAAACCATTTCGAAATGCATCGTTCCCTCTCGCTCTCTCTCACACACCGGGATGGGTGCTATGCCCGTTCACATTTTTTGACGCCTAGATCTCAGAAACTTTAAAAGCTAGTTCAATCAAGCTCCTGTGATATCAAGCCGAGACAAGTTTATTCCATAATTTGGCTACGCCCCCTTCCGCTCCCACAAAGGACGAAAATCTGTGGAATCCATAATTTTTAAGATACGGGAAAACCAAAAACACAGAATCAGAGAAAATGACCATATCTATCAGAGTATTAAATTTGGATTAGGTCGGATTATAATTATAGCCAGAAGGAACAAATGAAATTTCAGTGGCCTTCCAAGCGCAGACTCATTCTCTCTCGCTCTCGCACACAGCCGTGTATGTATTTGTAGGAAGTAGATGTAAAAATTTAGAAAAGGCAGATGTAAAAAACGTATATAAACAAAAATAGAAACATCTAATAAATAAAAATATCCGAAAAGGATAGACTTAATTTTTTCTTTCTTTTTGGCTAAAATTCAATTTGTCCTTTTTTGCGAACGTTCAATAAATTACATATATCGTAAGCTTACATAAATATGTATATACTGTACCGGATATAAAGTAGAGCCGCGGCCTTAGGTGCGGCTCATAACGTTCCTCCTTGTTTCATATTTTGACGTTGATATGCAATGACTGCATAATCAAGTGCCCCATGGAACACCAGCCGAATGCTGTTACGCGCGAATCCTAGGCTGGAATATGAGTATTAGTGATTTTAGAAGAGGAAGATAATTAGTAAAATGTTCATGCAAATAATAATTCGATCTAAAAATTGAAAGGAACAACGGGATATAGTTTCTAGTGTTTCCAACAGGAACAGTGAAGTTTATACGGCTCAACAAATAAGGGCTATCTACATCACCCTTGATCAAGCTGTTCACAAGAATCTCACCAAGCATTTTTCTACTATTAACTAAGGATGGAAGGCTTATTAGGAGCAATCTATTAAGCTAAGATGGTCAGTCAAGGCCGTGCAGAGCAAAAATTTAATAGTTTTTATGGACAGATTCTATACGGTCCTGGTTTACTTTGTACTGAGGGTCTAATTATAACACCAAGCTCATCAAATAGGGTTGAATTGAATTTTGGAATAGGTTTTCCAAATAAAAAACCGAATTATTGGGTGGTGCAAATTAATTTAATTAAACGACGAGAAAAAAGGAGACTAGAATATGGGCTTATGTGCGTTCGGTTTCAAGTATTTTCAACGTATATTTTTTGTTTTATATAATACAATCTTAAGCCTAACTTATCTACTGTGCGAAGCAGGGCGAATTCGCCATGAGCGAGAGAGAGCTTTCTACGCTCCCGCTCCGCCTTAATCTATTACACTATTACGCTACAAAATTCGCGGCTCGACGGTACTTCAGCCGCGTTGAAGGCCTGGAAGGCTGGCTTAACGTCGTTCCGCTGCTCGTCCTTAGGTCGACCACCCTGACCTTCTCGTCGTGCCCGGCTTTTGTGGCGACCGATTTCTGTCTGGTTTCCATCAGTAGCTCTTCTTCGGAAAGTTCTAAGTTGAGATTTCTGGACCCGATCTCTTCTTCATTTTTCAAAAACTCTGGTCCACTAAACCAGATCGACCGCGCGATTTCCTCTGCGTCACAACCTCTCGAAACTATGTGTGCTGGGTTCTGTTTTGTTGGCACATGCCGCCACGTAGCGTCACCTGACCACTCTTGAATCTCCGCTACTCGGTTCGCAACGAAGGTTGACAACGCCGAAGGGTGAGATCGAATCCAATGAATCCGAATCTGACCAGAATAAAATTTTTTCTATTGGAACCTTAAGCAATGATTTGAGTCGGTTTCAGAGATCTGCGATAAGGTGAGCGGCACATAATTCAAGCATTGGGAGCGTTTTTGTCTTGAGTGGCGCTACTTTCGACTTTGCAGTCAACAACGAGACCTTAAAACCTTCTGCAGTCTTTCTACGGATATAGACGCAGGCTCCACAAGCCCTTATGTATGCGTTGGCAAAGGCATGTATTTGTATCGGTGACATGGGATCAGTATGCACAAATTGTGAATTGGATTCACCAATACCAAGAAAGTTGTTACAGGACTCCTGCCTACGGATCTGTAAGCGCTGTGACAATTCCTCTGTTATAAAATTAGTTTGGGACCCAGAGTCAAGCAGAGTTCGGGCCAAACCATATTCACCGTTATTTGTTCGGACGTTTACGATCGACGTAGCCAGAATAACTCTGTCCATAGCTGTCGCATGCAGAGCATGCGAAGTGGAAGGTTCATACTGATGGGCTGAAGGAGAAGAACTCTCTGGGGGTGATGGCAACTCTAGACTTTTGTTCGCCACTGTATAACTATGCAATAAGGAATGGTGTGAGCAGCCACATACTCGACACTTTTTAGCTTTGCACCGTACTACAGAGTGGCCTTGTTGCAGACAATTGATACATAGGGATGCAGTCTTTGCAAATTCAAACCTTTGCATTACTGCCAGCCGACTCAACGGACTGCAATCTATCAACACATGGTCTTTCGCATTGCAGTAGCTGCATTTTTGGGTTTTGATATTCGCAGTAGTTCACGCGAATGAGCTCTAATTATGAGGTTTGTTTGGCACAGCTTTCTGCTCCTGCTTCGGTTTTGCACATTCTTCGGCCGAAAGATGCTGATGTCTGCGATTGAGCACACTTTCGCAGTCCGTCCAAAGTGACAACTTATCAGATTTGAGCTGTTGTTCCCAATTCTGTTTGGTCACCGAAGCGACTCCACTCAAGACGAGATTAATAAGCATTTGAGATCTTTTTACCATAGCCTATCGACAATAATGAACCATATATTGATGAGGGGGTATCTATTAGGTTCCTTAAGGACGATGCTGATTGCTGGGTCATTTTGGGAAGACTAAATAGGACAGCAATGTGATTTTTGAAAATCGGATAATCGTTATCATATACCCGTTTTAAGCTAGCAAAGGCTTTCTCGTAGTTACTATTGGTTACTTGGAAAGCCCTAACATTTCCTACCGCTTCACCACAGAGACACGAAAGCAAATGGTTGAACTTTTAACTTTAACTGGAATGATTTTTTAAATTAATTTAAATATCGAAAAAATGCCGCTGAACTGCGGCAGTGCTAACTACGGAAGTCGAGCACGAGTTAGGCCACCTGAAGCCGATACTGAAGGCTTTTTATCATCAGCTGTCTTAAAGGCGCCTATAAGCGACATTAACTTTCCCTTGGTGACAATGGAGAGTTCATCCAAATCGGCTCCAAATTCATCGTCAATATCTCTTTCTTCGATATCCTCCTGAAGTCGACGTGCCGTGTCAATGCTTTCTATCAGCGCTTCTAGTCTGTACTCAAGCTCCGTCAGTATCAGCGGAATATCGCCAGCTTCTAAACGGTCCGCTAATCATCGAATGCTTTTGACAGGGTTGGCGCGCTTTTTTTGTAGCTCTTCGAGAACGGGCTTGTAATTGCCTTTTGGGGTCATATTGACTCTTAACAAAAGCAACTGACAACGAAAGGTCGTTTCTAAAAACTTGTATTAAATTCACCCAAACGAGTGAAAAAATCAATATACCCGACTTAGGTGGGGCATGCGTTGTATGCTCGTATGCAGATATACCCAAACGAGTTCAAAAAACCATATACCCGACAAATGTAGTGTATAGCGTCGCTTGGCTCAAGCGCGCAAACGAAAACCACACAACAACAACAACGAACAGCAATGGTGACAGGCGAAAGCGAAAGAATTCACCGCTGTAGTTGTGAAGTATGTATATGTTGTGTTTGTATACATGTGCAATGGTTCACACGAATCTAAGTTTAAATACTGAATCCAAAATTAATTGTCGAAGCACGATTTGTCTCGATAATTAGTTGGATCCTACTGATACCAAGCGAATATAACCGACGAATACAGGGTAGCGCGTCACTTGGTGTTCGGTATGGATCAAGCGCGCCAAACGAAAAGAACTGCGATGAGCAAAGTTAAGGAGCGAAAGCGAAACGAAAATTAACCGCAGCAGCGTATTGGTATGTGTGCTTGGTCAATGACCCAACTATATATTTCGGACAACGAAAACGATAAATGAAAGGAGTGGGGGGCTTCAGTGATTTCAGTAACAAATGAGTTATGGTGGTTAAATGTATATGCAGGGCCTGCCCTCCCAAAAGCAGCTGATCGAACAACGACGAGTTGGCAAGCCTGCCATATATAAAAAAAGAAGAAAAAGGAACGACGATGAGACAAGACGTGCGCGAGAAACGACGCTCTCAGCAAGAATCAATTAAGACGAGCGACGCGAAGGAGAAAACGACGATCCAAATCAATTATTAAACCTAACAATCTAATTAATCTAAGCAATAAATCATTAAGTACATAATCAAAATTACCGGAACTATTATTATTTCTAATGGAATATTAAAATATAAGCCCCGGACCCACATATTTTGGGGGCTCAACCTAAAACAAAGTGCTTAATTTGTGCTGTGCAAGGAAAACCAACATTTCAAAGAAAAAACGACGTAGATCACACAAACATTCAAACATACGTGCAGAGCCACACACAAAACGGCAGCATATAAAAAAAAACGATGCGCACAACACATAAAAGCGAATAGTGAAAAAAGTTAAGACAAACGTGAAAAATAAAAACTATAACGAAAAGTGTCGCGACTTACAGATTTCGACTGCGTTAAAGACATGCTTCATACAGAGAAAAAGTATAATATTTCACTGTTACATAAATTCGTATTCGAGGAGGAAGGGGATAGAAACAACAGAAAACATTTGCGGGAATTCGAGGGGTTTGAGTACAGCGAAATTGACGAACGCTTCAACGACAAAATGAGTTATGTTGCCGAACATTTTTCCGACAACGACCTGGCGATAATTTGCAATATATTGCATCTGCCTTATAACAATAAAGACGACTTGAGCGCATATATTTTCCAGAACACGAAAAAAGGTAGCCTTTTTTTTTTTTTTTTTTTTTTTTTTTTTTATATTGTTTGGACGTTGACGTGCAATGACTGCACCATCAAGTGGCCCATGGGACACCAGCCGAATGCTGTTACGCGCGAATCCCAGGCCAAAACGCAGCCCTCCTCCCACCCAACCGACCGAGGGGCGCTGTCGCAAAACGCGCGACTCGTTAACCGAACCGATCGCGATCATGCAGGAAAGATAGATGTTAGACTAGTATTCGAGGAAAATTAGAACTAATCTTACTAAAGGAGTTAATCATGCATTAAAACTATCGTACACCACAACTACAATTACTAACTACGAGAAAGGTATGTGAGTATTAGTAATTTGAGAAGAGGAAGGGAATTAGTTGCCGATATAATATGGTAGAGGGAATTATAATCCGAGCATAAAACTCTAAAAGGTTCATGCAAGGAATAATTCGATCTACAAGTCGGAAGGAACAAAGGTATATAATTTCTAGTAATTCTAATAGGAATCTTGAAGTTTATGCGGCTCAACAAGTCAGGGCTATCTACGTCACCCTTGATCAAGTTGTGCACAAAAATCACACCAAGCATTGTTCTACGGTTAACTAAAGATGGAAGGTTTATTAAAAGCGATCTACTAGAGTAAGACGGCAGTCTCACACTTGCATCCCAGTTGAGGCCGCGTAGAGCGAAAATTAAAAAGTTTTTCTGGACTGATTCTATACGGTCCTGGTGTACTTTGTACTGAGGGCACCATACACAAGAACCATATTCTAAAATCGGACGAACAAGCGATACATACAGAGTCTTTGTTATATAGGGGTCGTCAAATTCCTTTGACCACCTCTTTATAAACCCAAGCACGCCCATGGCCTTATTTACCATGGTAGAAATGTGTTCAGAAAACTTTAACTTGGGATCTAGAAGAACACCAAGATCATCAACTAGGGTAATTCTCTCGAGAGAACCCCCGCCTAGTGTGTAAGGAGCCAGAAAGGCGCTGGAGCGATGAAATGTCATTACTTTACATTTCGAAGCATTAAGGTATAACAAATTTGCACAACACCATGACTGAAAGGTATTAAGATCGGATTGCAACCTGGAGTGAGATAAGCTGTCCTTGAACTGGACACACAGCTTAACATCATCCGCATACATAAGTACTCGAGAGTATGTTAATACCGACGGCAGGTCATTTATAAAGAGTGTAAAGAGTAGGGGGCCTAGATGGCTGCCCTGTGGTACGCCCGAAGTAACCATAACTGGTGAAGATAGGGAGTTTTTGAAGAGGACTCTTTGGGACCTGGAACAAAGGTAGCTAGAAATCCATCTCAAGAGATTGGGTGGAAACCCTAAAAGGTCAAGTTTTTGTGCTAGGAGAGTGTGGTTTACAGAGTCGAATGCTTTACTGAAATCTGTGTAAATGACATCCGTCTGTAGATTACCTTGGAAGCCTTTAATGATAAAGGAGGTGAACTCCAATAAATTCGTGGTTGTTGATCTCCGCCTTATAAATCCATGCTGGGCTGGAGATATAAGTGATCTGCAAAGATGCTGCAGGTGCGGAGTTAAAATTTTCTCAAACACTTTAGGAATTGCGGATAACTTTGATATACCTCTGTAGTTCTTCGCGTCAGACTTACTACCTTTCTTATGGAGAGGAATAATGAACGACTCCTTCCATATGGAGGGGAAGCATGAAGAGTTAATGGACAGGCTGAATAGTTTAAGCAACGGTCCACACAGAGACTCGGCGCAGTATCTAAGTACACAGCCGGGAACTCCGTCCGGACCCGGTGAAAACACCGGCTTAACTTTCCGGAGGTCAAGAAGCAGAGAGCTTTCATTTAGCAAGGGACTGAAGATGCCGTTCGACCTGGGTAAACCGTATGGGTACGGCTGCCCGGAGTAGCATTCCTGAGAATAGGTTGTTTGGAAGTATTGGGCAAAAAGATCGGCAATTGCCTGATCAGTGTTTGCCGACGTATTAAGAAATGATAGCGAGGATGGATGAGCGGACGTTTTACGCTTACTGTTTACGAAGCTGTAAAACTGCTTAGGGTCCTGAGAAAAACGTATCCTGCATCTAGATAGGTAGTTCTTATAGCACTGGGAATTAAGAACTGAAAAGTTTGACCGAGCCATTACATAGCGAGAGAGAGAAGAAGGAGAGCCAACTTCTTGAAATTTTTTGTAAAGTCTTTTTACATTTTGAAGATATGAGCGAAGAAAAAGACGAAGAGGAAAGCGAAGACGAAGGCGAAGGTGCAAAGAAAGACAAAGAAGAGGACGGAGACGGCGGTGAATTCATGAGTATAAAGAATGAAGATAACCAAAACAAAAACACATTTTCAATGTCAGACGTCCCAAGGTTCGCTCTTAACATCTTGACATCGAAGACTCAGTGCGATTATTTCCACTTTCGGTTGAGTTATGGGTAAAGGAATTTGAGGAAATGGCAACAATTATGTATTGGAGCGAGCTGCAAAAATGTATTTTCGCAAAACGTTCGTTAAAAGGGATAGCGAAAATGTTTGCAAATAGTGAAAGCGACAAATCGAACTGGAAAAAACTAAAAAGCGCGCTGTTAATTGAATTCAAAACAACGACAAATAGTGCTCAACTACATAAAACAATGGCTGACAGAAAAATCAAGAAAAATGAAAGTGTGCAAGAATATTTTTTGCAAATGAAGGAATTAGCTTCACGCGGAAAAATTGAAGACAATGCCCTAATTTAATATATAATGGACGGAATCGACGACTCGAGTGCAAATAAATCAATATTGTACAACGCTAGAAATATGCGGATCTTAAGGAAAAACATGTGTTACGAAATTTTTTGCGAAAAAGCAAAAAATGAAAATAAGAGTCATGGCAGTTTTAACAAAAATACCCAAAAGCACGAATATAATATCCGAGTGTGAAAACGAAAACAAGGGCAGAAAGTGTTTTGAATGCAACAATTTCGGGCACATTGAAAAAAAGCCCAAATAAAGGTGAAAAATTTGACTCAAGCAATAAGCGCAAAGTCACATCAGCTCATGAATTTATGTGTCAAGAAGTCACGGTAAATAACAATAAATACACGGCACTAATTGACACCGGCAGTAAATATAATTTAATACCTGATTCGCGTCTACCGCCGCGGCTCTTCTTTATACCCGGTACTCAGTCAGTATATATGTAAGTGAGCTTGTAATAAATTATTATTACATGTTCGCAAAAGGGATAAATTTAGTTTTAGCCAAAAAAGACAAAACAAAATTAAGTCAACCTTTTCGGAGATTTATATATATTATTTCCATTTTTGTTTATATACGTTTTTTACATCTATCTTTTCTACATGTCTAAATCTACTTCCTACATATGCATACACGGCTGTGTGCGAGAGAGAGAGGGAATGAGTCTGCGCTTGGAAGGCCACTGAAATTTCACTTGTTCCTTCTGACTATATTTATGATCCGATCTGATCCAGATTCTATACTCTGATAGATATGGTAATTTTCTATGATTTTGGTTTTCCCGTTTCTTCAAAATTGTAGATTTTCATCTTTTGTGGGGGCGGAAGGGGGCGTGGCCCAATTTTGAAATACACTTGTACTGACGTGATATCACAGGAGCATCGATAGAGAGTTTGGTTGCTCTAGCTCTTATAGTCTCTGAGATCTAGGCGCTCATCTGGACGAATGGGCACAGCGCCCAACCCTGTGTGTGAGAGAGAGCGAGAGGGAACGATGCATTTCGAAATGGTTTTCTTCATTGTGGCTATGTTTATGAGTCGATCTGATTCAGATTCAACACTCTGATAGATATTGTCATTCTCTACCATTCGTTTTTAGTTTTCTCGTATCTTTAAAATTGTGCATGCCACAGATTTTCGTCCTTGGAGTGGGCGGAAGGGGGTGGGGCGAAATTTAAAAATACACTTGTAACAGTGCGATAGGACAGGAGTCTGGATACAAAATTGTGTTCCTGTAGCTTTTATAGTCTTTGAGCTATAGGCGCTAATGAAGACGGACAGACGGACAGACGGACGGACGGACGGACAAACAGACAGACATAGCTATATTGACTCAGCTATTGATGCTGATCAAGAATATATATACTTTATGGGGTCGGAAACGCTTCCTTCTGGGTGTTACACACATACATTTTTTGCACAAATCTAATATACCCCTTTACTCTTCGAGTACCGGGTATAAAAATTACGGAAACCAATGTTAAGAGAGTGAATTCTATACTTAATAACAATAAAGGTGTGACAATATCCAAACCGCAAACTTCCGATGTAAGTGAAATGATGAAAATTGAAATCGAAAATCATGAAAATGTAGACCCTGATATCGACGTAAAAGCAAGTAAACAAGCGAAGGAAACAATTTTGAGTATCCTAAAAAACTACAATCCGATAAGCACGAAGACAACGAACATTAAAATGCGTTTAGTATTGAAGGAATATACGCCAATACATTCGCGACCACGTAGATTTTCATTCGCCGAGCGATGCATAATAGACAACCAAACCGATCAATGGCTCAAGGACGGCATCATAGAAACATGCGAGTCTGAATATAGTAGCCCAGTGGTTCTCGTGAAAAAGCGTGACGGAACGAATAGACTGTGTGTCGACTATAGACGTATTAATAAAATCATCATCCGAGACCACTTTCCATTGCCCCTAATTGAAGACCAATTCGATCGACTCCAAAACGCGCGAATATTTAGCTCAATAGACCTGAAGAACGGTTACTTCTACGTTGGCATAGATGAAGAAAGTCGCAAATACACATCCTTTGTGACACATAATGGGCAGTTTCAGTTTTTACGTGTCCCGTTTGGTATGTCAAACTCTTCAAGTGTATTCCAACGTCATGTAAATGCCATATTTAGAGATTTAACGCGCAAAGGTGTAGCAATACCGTATGTAGATGACATTATTATACCTGCAGAATCGGAAAACGAGGACGATGTGAAGAATATGGACTAATGATAAACATGAAGAAATGTAATTTCCTGAAAACTAAAATCGAGCATTTAGGCCACATTATCGAATATCAACGAGTGAGTCCATCATTAACGAAGACAAAAGCGGTCACGTCCTTCCCGATTCCGACCCTGTCTACTATATGAGTAAGAAGACGTCCGATGCCGAAAGAAAGCTTACGAGCTACGAACTAGAAATATTAGCAGTCATAGTAGCCTTGAGAAAATTCCGTGTGTATTTACTAGGTCTACATTTTAAGCTGATTACGGACTGCAATGCTCTGGCAAAGACACTCGATAAAAAAGACGTATGCACACGCGTAGCTCGCTGGGTACTCATTCTACAAGAATTCCACTACGACGTCGAGCACAGAGCCGGATCACGCATACGCCACGCAGACGCACTAAGTCGGTACCCTGTAATGACGATTCACGAAGACAGCATACACAGCAAGTTAAAATATGTACAGGGACAAGATGACGAACTAAAAGCGATAATCGATATAGTAGATGAAAAATCGACACACAATAATTTTTTCATGAAATCTGGCCTACTGCATAAACTGGTGAACGACAACGAACTAATAGTAGTACCTATTGGATTACAAAGAGATATCATAAAGCAGGCACATGACCATGGACATTTCTCAATCAAGAAGACGAAAGAAATAATTGCCAAGGAATTTTATATTCCAAAGCTTGCTGCATTCCATGCATTGTTTCCAACCGGAAGCAGGGAAAAAAAGAAGGAGAATTATATCCTTTGCCCAAAGAAGAACAACCCTTACAGACGTACCACATCGACTTTCTAGGTCCACTCGAATCAACACACAAGCAATATAAGAACATACTGGCCATAATCGACAGTTTTACCAAATTTAGCTGGCTGTATCCGACGAAGACCACTTCAGCAAAAGAGGCAATAGGAAGACTTCAAGATCAGAGTAAAGTATTTGGAAATCCACTACAAATCATTTCCGACAAAAGGTCAGCATTCACATCCGACGAATTTAAGCAGTACTGCGATATCGAAGACGTTAAGTATCACGCAATAACGACAGGCCTACCACGGGCCAACGGCCAAGTGGAAAGACTGAATTCGACGATCATTGCAGTTTTATCAAAACTCTCAATTGATAATCCTAGCAAATGGTACATGTTTGTGAGTAGCGTACAGCAAACTATCAATTCAACGTTCTGTAGAAGTACTAAGTTGACGCCATTCGAGTTACTCACAGGTACAAAGATGCGCATAAAAGCAGACATCAAGATTAAAGAAATGATTGACGACGAGATAATACTCGTTATTTCAACGATAGCCGAGATGATCTCAGAAATCAAGTCAAACAGCATATTCTCCAGATGCAAGACGAAAACAGAAAAACCTACAACCTACGACGTAAACCAGCAAAGAAGTACAGCGTTGGTAATCTAGTGGCTATCAAGAGAACCTAGCTAGGTGGTGGACTAAAGTTAAAACCAAAATACCTTGGTCTTTACCGAATTACCAGTGATAAGCCAAACGATACCTATGAAGTAACGAAAGATGACGTGTTTAGCGAAGGTCCTAAGCTGAATACATGAAACCATGGATGCCATATGAAGATGATGACGACGACGCATTCGGGACTAATGCAATGTAGGATGGCCGAGTTGTGGGAATGGTATGGTAACGCTGCAGGGCCTGCCCTTCCAAAAGCAGCTGATCGAACAACGACGAGTTGGCAAGCCTGCCATATATAAAAAAAGAAGAAAAAGGAACGACGACGAGACAAGACGTGCGCGAGAAACGACGCTCTCAGCAAGAATCAATTAAGACGAGCGACGCGAAGGAGAAAACGATCAAATCAATTATTAAACCTAACAATCTAAATAATCCAAGCAATAAATCATTAAATACATAATCAAAATTACCGGAACTATTATTATTTCTAATGGAATATTAAAATATAAACCCCGGACCCACATATATGTGTATTAATATTTGTGCAAACTTTAACTAGTGCATGCGAATGAAGCTCTACTATGTCATACGTGTGTATATACCAAGAATTGAAAGCGAGGTTCAATTGTTTCAGCAGAAGACAATAATTGCAAGTTTTTAATCTTTTAGATCTTACTCGAGCTTTAAATTTTTAAACTCATGAAATTTTGGAATAGTTTTTCCAAATAAAAACCGAATTATTGGGTGGTGCAAATAAATTTATTTAAGTAACGAAAAAAAAAAAAGGAGACGAGAACATGGGCTCGTGTGCGTTCGGTTTCAGGTATTTTCAACGAATACTTTCAGTTTCATTTAATAAAATCTTAAGCCTAACTTACCTACTGCGGCGAAGCAGGGCGAATTCGCCATGAGCGAGAGAGAGTTTTCTACGCTCCCGCTCCGTCCTAATCTATTACACTACGCTACAAAATTTGCGGCTCGACGCTACAAGTGTAATACTTTCAAGAGAGCCCCCGCCTATGGTGTAAGGAGCCAGAAAGGCGCTGGAGCGATGAAATGTTACTTTACTTTACTTTACATTTTGAAGTATTAAGGTTTAACAAATTTGCACAACACCATGACTGAAAGCTATTAAGATCGGATTGCAACCTGCATTGAGATAAACCATCCTTGTACTGGACACACAGCCTAACTTCTGCATACTTAAGTACTCGAGAGTATGTTAATCCCGATGGCAGGTCATTAATGAAGAGTATATAAATTAATTAAAATGTGACGCCCAGCGCCACAAATATATAAATATTTAAATAAGAAGGCGCGCCGCCTTGAGCAGTAAGACCAGACTACAGGCACAGACGGTCACACTACCGAACGAACGAACAAAGCGAACGGGCACACCCAAAGCTGAGCCAATAGTACGCGTTGGTAATGCACTGACGCGTTAGGCCCAAGCAAGAGGCACATAAGCTGACTTTGGGAAATAAAAGCAGCATCGCGGGAGCAAATAGGGGCAGTCCATCCGGACTCGCCAAATCGGCAGTCCATCTCGAAACAGCCTTGGTGTAACAACCTACATATTTTCGAAAATGGTTCTAAGTGCCAAAAGGTAGTCCTCTACTTTTACACTAATACATGGCATACATTTCCCCTTCCCAATTCCCAAACTCCTCTACTGAGCGTGTGTTTCACCTCACATCCAAACTTCTCTACTGAGCGTGTGTTTCACCTCACATCCAGTCTTCTTTTCTGAGCGTTTGCCTCACCTCACTACTCAAACATCTCTATTGAGCGTGTGTTTCACCTCACTTCCCTACGGCCGACCACGACGAAATTTGACCAGCACGCAGCCAGCAGCCACGTGCTGCCGAGTAGCCAGTTCAGAAGGAAGACCCTGAAAGAAGACCCCGAAGGAAGACCGAGAAGGAAGACCCGAGACCACGACCCAGTCAACTTAATACCAAACCTGTAATTTTAAGAAAAATAAAGATACGATCTTATTATACTTAAGCTACGCCTTCTTCTTGACCCGAGAGTACCTACTTATAGTTACCACACCCAGAAACAAAACAAATTTCTGTACCCCGGCACGGCAAGCATACCCCGGCCGAAGAAACGTCACAAAAACTAAGACCAACGCTAAGAAAAGGAGAGATGTGTGGCACTTGTTCCCACGCTCATCCCTTCTAATGACACCTAATACATGCAAGCCAAATGTGTTAATCGATTTGGGTTCGCCGTGACCCATGTATATGATTTTTTTGTTTATTGTTTAAAGTTTAACAATGTGCAGTTAAACTGTAGGGGGAAAAATTAAATGACAAGTGTGTATCCTACGAGACTTAGGCAAGATACATGATAAACGTAAGATATAATTTAAAATTATTACAATTACTCATGTTACTCATTACGATAGATTTGACCATGTTAGAACAAGAATCAAAGGAGAACAGATGAAAAAATGTGTTATAATTTCGGCAAAGGCTACGGAAAGATTCCTGATCAGAGTAGTTAGAAAGGCAGAGTTGAAGGTGGAGAGGAAAGTAATGCCTAGTCGGACGGGATGGGACAGCAAAACTAATAAGACTAATAAGGGCAGATGATTCAACCTCACCGGAGAGAAGCTTGTGGAGAAAGAGAACTCCATGACAGATCCTACGGGACTTAAGAGATTGGAGGTTAATGAGGCGCAGTCTGCTTTCATAGAAAGGGAGATGTATCACAGGGTCCCAATTAAGTGCACGGAGTGCAAAGATGAGGAATGGTTTCTGCTCGGATTCAAGCATATCTTGAAATTTTTGGTAATGTGTTGACCAGACACAGGAACCATATTCCAAGATAGCCTGGACCAGAGAATCGTATAAGACTTTAGTGGTGTAAGGGTCAGTAAATTCCTTAGACCATCTTTTGACAAAACCAAGAACTCCTTTGGCTTTATTTGAGATGGAGGAGATATGAGAATTAAAATAAAGTTTTGGAACAAAGATGATGCCTAGGTCATTAACTTTGAACTGGCGTTCTAAGATACAGCTATTGATGGAGTAGTCAAATAGGTATGGCTTGATGCGGTGGAAAGTCATGATATTACATTTAGTAATGTTCAGTGGAAGAACGTTAATAAGGCGTTAATAAGGTCGAACTCTATGTGTCCTTTTTCTCAAGTGGCCTCCTTCAAGTGGACTGTATTGTTTATGGGATGGCCTGTTCATGTTTATGGACATATTGCCCGCGGTTAGCTAAAGATGTGATAGCTGCGAGTTTGTTGGCCTCCTTCAAGTGGACTGTATTTTGTTCGGCGTTGTCTGCTGTTGGGTTCTGTTCATGCGCATGAAAACATTGCCCGCGGTACGCCAGGTTTGTGATGATCGCCCCTTTGGCTTCGTGATAGGTCCTGTTCATTTTTTTAACATCTTGACGGAGATCTACCAGAGTTATGGGAACTGTCGTTTAATTTGACTTTCTTCCGTAAATACAGCATCAGTGAAAAAAATCCGCTGAACTCCTGTTTGGGATGCAAGTTGAGTCCTTTCAGCTTTTGTAGCTTATCCTCAGATTGTTTCCAAAAGTTCCTTTGAAACTTTTGAACCAGTTTCCACTTTTTAATTGATGTTTTGGCTACATGTTCTTTCGGAACAGGTATTAGCAATGTGGATTTACTAATTTCCAAATCCCCTGGTGTCCAAACATCTTCACCATTTATTTTGCTTGATATACAAAGTGGACGAGAGTTTTTTAATGTTTCAATTTGATTACTGCTTTCTGTGTATTCCTTGATCGTACTCGACCGTACTCGTCTTTGGCTAGGTGGGCTTGCGGAACTAGTGGCCATTGTGACGGGTGAGTTTCTTCGTTTTTAATAAGAACGATATCTCTATCCAGTAGGTTCTCTTTTTTGTTTTCGACGGTTTCTTTTTCTCCGCTGAATTCTTTCTTTGCATTGGTTTCTTTTTCTTCGACGACTTTCTCTTCCTCTGTTGTTTTCTGTTTGGCGTCTTTCCGTTGCTCCTTTTCCTGCTGGGTCGCAATATCGCTGATCCCCGAGATGCATCTCTTCTTCTGCTTGGACCCGGTAGTTTCCTCTCCTTGAACATGCGGATAATCGTTGGGCACTATGCACTACGCATCAGCATCTTCGATCTCTGGCACTATCCCTGGGTGGAGCCGGAACAGCTGCAGTAAATGGGCTGTCTCCTCGAACCCTAGCGGATGGCTGCATTCCGTATAAAGAGAGTGTTGTGGTGGGTCGATTTAATAGGCTATATTTGTCGGTGGGGTGATGATATTTGTGCGTCGGTATGCTGCTGCCCCCGGTTCATATTCCTTAGGCACGAACCCCAGGCTTATGACGGACCTTTGGTCGGACTCTGGTTCGTCGCAACGCGGTACTGTGCCTTCTGCTTGGTTGCTGGCCTCCGAAATGTCTGTAGTGCGGTCTGGCCTATCGCGGATCTACCTCTGTTTTTTCGTTCGAGTGTGCCTCGGCTCCGCGTAAACTCACCAGGTCCCATTCAGCACAAAGACCGGCCTCCCTATGTGCGGGACGGTAGGTGGTGCTCAAATCACTGCTGGGCTCGTAGGCTAGTTGTTGGCCCTCTGATCCCTTGTCGAAGAATGCAGATGCCAGTGCAGACGCCAGGGTCCCGTGACTGCGCCATATTGTATCGCGGTCCTCCGCGTCTGTGGTGAAGTTGTCGTCGTCTACTGCGGGTCCATAACACCCGAACTGGCGTCGATTTACGGCGACTACGTTATGGTTTGGCCGAAGTCGGACCCCAGCGGTCGCCAAGCGACCTGGATGCGTCTTTTTGCTTGTTTTGGCGATCTCAATATAATTTTCGGACTTCGGGAAGGCCAGCGTGAACCACCGTATTCTGGCTGTTTCAGTTTCCTGATTTAACTGTTTTTGTTATGCTTCTAATTTTCTTCCACATCCCGTGTATGTCGTGCGATACATTTTTGTGACGTCTTCTGAGAGACTCTGCGATTCAATATAAAGTCTTCTAATTTTCGATAATTTATCTTCCATTTAACTGAGATTATATTGGGTGACGTCTTTATACATACTAACGCCTATCTCACATTGTATCTCGTTGCAAAGGCGTAGTAGTTCCTCTGCCTGTCTACTGTTTTGACAAATTTCTTTCTGACTTACAGATTGGTTTAAGGTGATGTCTAAGAACTTTTCGTCGAAACTTCTTGCTGTTTTGTTTGTTCCGCAGGACTTTTCTTTTAGGATTTTTCTTCTGTAGTTCCTTTCATCTAAGATGTTGTATTCTAATCTTAGCACCTTCAGCCTTTTTTGAATGTTCCTCCTGTAGTGCCTTTCGTCTTAGATGTTTCTTTCAATTTCACACCTTTCTCACCATTCTGTTTAGTTTAGTTTCTGTTTAGTTTCATGTATTTTTCTATTAAGAAATAGAATATTATTCGTTTGAAATATTCCTCCTTTCCGACACCATCCTTCATTAATTTTTCGTGACTTGCTACAATAGCTCTCCTAATCGTCTCCAAACTTTTCAGGGCGTCTACTGTTGTGTTTTTAGCTTTAACATTTCTTCTTCTAACTGCTCCTGCTCTTTAAGCTAATTTTGCCGAGTCGTGGCCATTTTTTTATTTTTATTTTGTAAACCTTTTAGTCTAAAGTGAACCGTTGGAGTGTTTTTATTGTGGTCGCCTTGTTCACTACGTTGTACCCCGACTCACAACTTGGATGTATTCACTTAGGCTGAAGTTATTTTGCGATTTTATCTACTGTGTCTCTTAACACTGGAGGGGAAGATCAGTGTCCTTTTGGTGACTTTATTTATTGTGTCTCTTACCACTGGTGGGGGAAGTCAGTATCCTTTTTTGGACTTTATCTACTTTGTGTCTTACCACTGGTAGTGGAGATCAGTGTCCTTTTTGCGTCTGTGTCTCTTACCAGTGGTGGGGGAGATCAGTATCCTTTTTTGGATTTTATCTTCTGTGTCTCTTACCACTTGTGGGGGAGATACGAACATAAGTGATGTCTTTTATATTATTTTTGCGACTTTATTTACTGTGGATCTTACCACTGATGGTGGAGATCAGTATCCTTTTTGCGACTTTATTTACTGTATCTCTTACCACTGGTGGGGGAGATCAGTGCCCTTTTTGTGACTTTATTTACTGTGGCGCTTACCACTGATGGTGGAGATCAGTATCCTTTTTGCGACTTTATTTACAGTGTCTCTTACCACTTGTGGGGGAGATCAGTGTCCTTTTTGTGACTTTATTTATTATGTCTCTTACCACTGGTGGGGGAAGTCAGTATTCTTTTTTTGACTTTATTTACTTTGTCTCTTACCACTTATGGTGGAGAGATCAGTAACTTATTGTCGTCTTTTTTAACTATTGATAGTGACCTTGGTATTGAAACCCAAGGGATTACGCTGTTCTGTTTTTATTGCCGCTGACACCTTGTTATAAAATCCAAGGGTTTAAGCTGTTTTGTCTCTTACCCCTGGTGGAGGAGAACAGAGGCTTGGTGTTTTTTTTTGTTTGCGACCTTGCTATATACGGCGAGGGCTTATGCTTTTATTTTTGTATTAATTTTTTTAACATCAAGTCTTTACATTTTTGATTCACACTCGTCTTATCGCTTTTGAAATCAAACTCTTACTATGTATCTTCTATCGATATGCCTTCTTTGCCTATCCTGCCCATATCGATAGTTGAACAATAATCTGCTGATTAAAGTGCTGCTTACCCTACATTCGGCCGTACTGATTCATCATTCGAGCCGAATGATTGAGACCAAATCTTCATATACTCCTGCCACCGTATTGGTTTTCAAAGGCCCTTCTCCATTGCCTTCTTTCTCAACAATATACCGTCCATGTCTTAGTGTACGCGTCACCATATAAGGACACAATAATTTTCCCTTTAGATTAAGAGCTTAATAGCTGCCATATCATTGACTTGGCACTTTCTTTCTGGCTTCCGGGACTTGTTGAATGACTTCAAATTTTCATTTTGTATCTGCGTTATGTTCTACTTGGCTATCTAGCGAATTTCTTCTTTCTCCTGCTGCAGCTCTAAAATATATTTCTCCTCGACCTGCTTTTCTAATTCATTGTCATACTTTGTCCACATTTGTATGCCCGTCAAAATCTTAAATGGGGATATCTTGGTACTTCTTGGAGGAGTGGAGTTTAGAAACGATTTTACCCCACAAACATGATTGTACCAGATTTTCGGATCCTCTGCGCAAAGTTTGGTTCACATAGTTATGACGACCCTATTAATTCGCTATTCCTGTTCATTACCACGCGGACTCCTGTTGCTATAAACAAATGTTGGATATTCTGTATCTTACAATATTCCTCGAAAACATTAACACTAAATTCAGTACCTCTATCTGTGAACACACGCTTTGGGTTCCCAAATACTTCGCCCGGTTTTTGCAACCTGTCAACCACTTCATCAGCGCCTGTACTCTTTGTTGGATAAAGCCAAACAAATTTTGAAAAAGCGTGGATAACTACTAAAACGTGGTTATACTGTTTCTTAGTCAACTCCATTGGTCCAATATGGTCAATTTGATACGTTTTCAAAGGCTTATCAGATTTGTCGATTACATTCAAATACCCTTCATTCTTTCCAAATTTTGCATCGCTCACAATGCACTCTACACTTAACAATCTTATCCACTTTCCCTAACAACTCTGGAATAAAGTATTCGCGCTGTACTACATCGATAGTTCTTTTAACACCCAAATGCCATTGACGATGAGCAGTCATTATGATTTCGCTTTCCATCCCAGATGGTATTACAATCAACTCTTTAACTGCATCCTTGTGCAAAATGTCAGACTTCAAATAAAAGTTGTCATGAGAACCCAATTCCAGCCGAACCCGATTGCTGCTATCCAAACATCCTGATGCTGAGCCTGCCTTATTCGATGTCTTAGTGAATCTTCCAACAATAAACAATGAACTCTACTCAATGCATCGACGTGTTTCATCTTTGTCCCTGAACGATGCTCAATTTCATAATCAAAGTCCTGCACAAATATGGCCCAACGAGATACTTTCACTGGAACATCTTGTTTCTTCATCGTTAACGCAAAAGCATTACAGTCAGTAATGATTTTAATTTTTCTCCCAAGCAAATACACTCTCCACTTGTTCAAGCATAACATAATTATTAAATCACACGTTCACTGATTTCAGAGATACTCGTGTATGCATTAACTAGAAAGAGTCATTGCATATTAAGGTTTATTCAAATGAAAACCGAAAATAAAGAATTTCCATCCTATTTGGCAGTCAACGAAATTAAGCTCGCCAAGATCTCAGTTCTGAAATAGCTAGCCTTATTAATAAAAAGGAAATAGAAACAAAAAGTAAAATATTGGGTTTAAATCCGTTTTTAGATAAAGATGGATTACTGAGAGTTGGAGGAAGAGTACAAAACACCAGCGCAGAACTTTAGGTTAAATATCCTTTAATTTTAAATTAGAGTCACTTAACGTTTTTAAATATCAAAAATGCACATAAGGAATCATTGCACGGTAGAATTAATCTGATGCGAAATTATATCCAACGAAAATATTGGATATTTGTGTTAAGAAAATGTTTAAAGCAAAAGCTTAAGGAGTGTGTTACCTGTGCTAGGTATCGGCAGAATACGGCAGAAAAAATTATGGGGAATCTGCCGAAACCCAAAACAACAATGTCACACCCTTTCACAAACGCAGGGGTAGACTTTGCCGCAACTTACCATATCCGATGTTATAAAAACCGTGGGCAGAAATCTTATAAGTGATATATTGCCGTATTTGTGTGCATGGCGGCAAAGGCTATTAATCTGGAAGTTGTCAGCGATCTAACTTCGAATGCCTTTCAGCTGCATTTAGAAGATTTTTTTCAAGAAAAGGAAAATGTGCCAAATTTTTGTTGGGTAATAGAACTAGTTTTGTGGGAGCTTCGCGTAAATTAGACGAAGAATACCAGAGAGCCCTTTAGAACAATGCTAAAATGGTTCAATTGTTAGAAAGGGAACAAATCGAGTGGCACTTTATCCCCCCGGCAGGACCTCACTTTGGCGGTATTTGGGAAGCTGGGGTAAAATCGGAGAAATATCACTTAAAAAGAGTTATTGTGGACAATAATTTAACCTACGAGGCAATGGCAAGCCTCTTATGTCAAATTGAAGCAGTACTGATGTGACGATTTGGATCTATTAACACCCGGTCTTTTTATTATTGGAAGGCCAATATTTGGCCCCATTGAAACAGTGTCAGATAAGAGAATTGGAAATCTGGATAGGTGGAAATTCAAAAAATTAAGAGAGAGTTCTGGATTAAATGGAAAGAAGTTTATTTACACACTCTTCAACAAAGAAATAAATGGAAAATAAAAATGCAGACTATTAAAAAAGGACAGATAGTTTTAATAAAAGATGAAAACTGTCATCCAGCTAGATGGCCGTTGGGGAAAATAGAAGAAATACATAAAGGTAGGGACAAAAGAGTCAGAGTAGTCACCATCAAACATCAGGATGGGTCGATTAAAAGACCGACTACTAAAGTTTGTCCATTAGCTGGAATTGAGTCTGAAGAAAAGGACTCAGAAACGCCTCCAAAAGAAGCAAGAAGTACTCGTGGTGGACCTCGAATACCCAAATTAGGACTCATGGCAGTAATGTTAATGGTTATGTTATTGTGCCAAGTATCAAATGCAAACATAGCTGCCAGAGGAAAATAAAAGTGGTCGATTGAAAAAATGAACAGTTCCACTTCAATATATTTGGACCCGATGGCATATGTAGAAATAGTCTCCTCATCTTGGGATCTAATAGTTTATTATAATATGGACCCGTATTTTCAAATCATAAAAAAGGGAAACGAATTAATTGGGAATAAGGGGAGTTGTGTGCGGTAAATTTTACACTTTTGGAGAGCAATGCAATAATGTTTTAGATAACACTGACAGACAAATTGCAGATCTAGAAGAAAATAATAAACTTTTTATGACTCAAGATAACAAAAGAAAGAAAAGAGCACCCTTCGAGTTTATGGGCTCCCTTTATCATATATTGTTCGGAATAATGGACGCCGAAGATAGGGAAACTTTGGAAGGAAATATGAAAAATGTATTAAAAAACCAACAATATATAGACGATTTAATTAAAAGGAAAACGTCAGTAGTAGAGTTAACGGTAAACATTCTTAAAAGAACAAACTAGGAAAGAACCGTAAATTTTAGAAGTATGAGCACTAGAATATAAAACATAACGGAAGCGTTAAAGTAAAATTACTATGTATTTAAAGAATCTATAAACTTCTTTATGGTAACAAAGCAACTAAGTTCATTGATTGAAGAATGCGAGAAAATCCAAGCAGGAGAAATAAGTCTACTGAAAGATATTAATCATGGTAGACTGAATCCAAATAGGTACGGAATTGAAAGAAATTTATAGCCATTTAACCGCAAAAGGAATTTTCGTGGATAACAAATTAATTTCGAATGTGAAGATTCCACTGTTTGGTAGACACCCATCCCATTTGTTTAGGATTATTCCAATGCCAGTTGAGCACGAAAGGGAAGAGTTGAGCTCTAGGTACTTAGTATATAACATCGAAATTGATTCCTATCATTCGATGACTGAAGCTACTTTAAACAAATGTCAAAAATGGCAAGCAACTAAAAGGGTATGGAAAGGTAATTGGCCTTGGAGCAGCGCCAATGACAATTCTTGTGAGACAACTCCATTCAAACCAAATAGTCATTCAAATTGTGTTTATAGAAAGATATCAGAGACATTTTAGGTCGAATTAGAAAAGAAAGGTAGTTGGCTCTTCAAAGTTCCAGTAAACACTAATGCTAGAATTCAATGTAGTAATTCAAATAATGAGTTAATTGATCTTCCTCAACAAGGAATTTTAACAATAATAAATGGTTGCACTGTGTGAACCGATGATAAAATATTAGTACCTCATCACAGTCTTCATACAGACCCCTACGAGACAATTTCATCCTCTTATATACGTAATATAAGCAAAATACCAAAAATTGTTTGGAATCCTTTGAATGTTCCATTAATTAACCATACTGAAGAAATTGATAAGTTGAAAAACGAATTAAAATTGTTAAGACAGGGTCATCATGAATTAAAAGGACTTAAGTTATGTATCCATTATGTATCTGGACATGCAGCCTTGATTATCGGAATAATAATGATGTTAATATTAATAATCTATGCCATAAGAAGAATTAAGGTAGCGCGAAGACTGCAAACAATAGCTCTTCCTTATCCACTGTAATTTACTTTAAAATGATCATCGGTAATTGTAATTATAACTATAAAGAAAATATATACAAATCTAAAATTAAAACAAAACCATGCCACTTCCGGGCCCTTGCAGAATGTTCAAGCAGAACATGATTATTATAGCACACGTTCACTGATGTAAACACAAAAACTGATCTATACATAACTGAGGAAAGTACATAAAATAAGTAATTTATGACTGCTAGGGTGTAAGCGGAGAAAAATTCTGTGAACTCAAGCCACACAAGACAAACCCGAGTCAAGTGGACTAGAGCCACTTATATTTGAACTCAAACTTACGATGTACCCGTTCTGTGGGTCTAGCTATAATAATAGAAGTGTACCCAAATATGCTGTAAAATTTACATATAAGGTCAAATTCTGAAAATAAAAATCAGTTTGAATTTAAAACACAACTCGCAAGTGTTTCTACTTTTCTTTTAAGGTCTTAAACCACTTCTTTAAAGCCTGTACTATAGCGAGTACTTCAAGCTCATATGAAGGATACTTTTTTTTAGCTAGGGTTGTCGTACGACTCATGTATTCTACTGGGTACTAACATTGATCTTCTGAGTCCTTTTATAAAAGGATGGCTCCATACCCATACATACTTGCATCGCAATGAACCTCCGTATTTCCTTTCAGATCAAACAACTTAAAAAAACAGGGGACCAAGATAAATAAACATTCAACTGTTTGAACGCTGCCAACTCTTCTTCGCCCATTCTGAAAGGAACATCCTTCTTCAACAAATTCGTCAGCTGTCTGGCAACGACAGCAAAATCTTTAACAAATCTACGGAAATAGGAAGTTAGGACCAAATAGCGTTGAACTTGTTTCCAGTCTCTCGGAATTGGAAAGTTTTCAACTGCCGAAGTTTTCTCTTCTTTTTTCTTGTCGTTGAATTCTCTATTATGTAGCCTAAAAAGTTAACTCTGCTCTGTAACACCTGAGATTTCACTCATTTTATACGAAACCCTGAAATCTCTGCGATATGCAAAACCTTCTGTAACTTTTTGAGTCTTTCTTGATCATCCTTTGACGGAATAATATTATCGTCCATATACAAGATCAATGTACTGTCGTCTATCAATGGTTTTAAAACCGCTATATGTACCTCATAAATACCGGAGGGGAGTTAGTAATCCCAAATAGTACGTAATTGAACTCATATTGTCCACTCTGTGTAAGAGGTATATTTACGAGAATCCTCATTATCATTATCTTCTCATTAAGTTTTCTATAATCATAGCAAAATCTCTTTGAGCCATCCTTCTTAAAGAAAAGCACTAAAGGGGAAGAGTACTCGGAGACACTATGACGAACTATGCCCTCCTTTAACCAATCCCTGATCTGCTTATTGATTTTCTCATTGTCTACGTAAGGTAAACGTCAAGGTCTTTGACGTACCGGTATTTATCCGTTAATATTATCTTCATTTCAACAGGTCTGTTTTCTAGTTTAAGGTGCTAATAATTTTCAACCAATCTCACTATTATTTACATTACCTCACGGTTAAAATGCGCCAGCTCTATTCCTCGTAAAAACTCTTCAATAATATTGCTTGACAGCATCTGACGGAACGTCTTTCCTAATTCATCAACTGCACTCCCTTAATCTGAAGGCCTGGTCACTTGAGTATCACTATGTTGAATGAACTCTAGATCGCGGCTTTCTTTAGTAAAACTAGCGCTTACACTCTTCTTTTCCGATGAAATGACTCCATCCACCACTTGGCGCACTTAATTTATTGAATGAAAGAATACTCCTGCTACCTCCACATTTGAAACAATGCCTTTCGTCCTTGGCTTGGACCGAACTATTTTCAAACTTGGGTTATGTCCTTAGTGCACTACCTTGATTCGTACTGATCTTTTCATAAATCTTAATTTCCTCACGAAATTCTTTGAAATTGTTAGCTTGTTACAAACAGCTTTTGTTTGGAATCTGGAACACCCTCAATAATATATTCAATAAAATGTTCTTCATCTAGCTTGGATTGGCGGGCCAAATTGCACATACTATAGAAATATTCAGTTAAACTGTCCTTATGGCTCTGCTTTTAGCTCTGCTACTGATAAGTTTAAAATTTCGTTGCGTTGCATATTACAATATAAGCTTATTTTAAGATATAGTTTTAGATACTTCTGCCTGCTTAATTTGCAACACTATGGGCCGATATCTCGACAAAAATTTGTTCTCTCCAGGGGTCATGTCAGGTTTAAATTCCAACCGGTGGCTGGGATCCGGTTATTTTCCAACCGGCGGTCGGCAGACCGATTGACAATTTGACAGCTAAAAATATTGAAATCAATTTTGCGGCAAGCCGATTTCACGCTTCCGTTTTCACTTTCCATGTTATGTCAACACTCTTCTTATTTTCTAATATGTCTTTGAAGCTCTCAACGAGATCAACGAGGATATTCTCCTCCAGCTGGGAAAAGTTTTTCCCTCGAACTTTATCTTTAGACATTTTTGCAAATCACGAACGATAGTAAACAAAGCATAAACAGCTGATTCAATATCCAAAGCATTCCTGTGATTTGCGCTGTGCAGCACATTTCGCGCTGTACAGAAAATTTGTGCGCCTTACAACACTTTTTTCGTTCTGGTTGTCGAACGGATTTCGAGAGAACGAATTTTTTTACTGCCCAGTTTATCAGGTGGTCCACTTTATCCTCACTTTCAAAAAACGGCATAGTAACCCGAAGTCGAGATACCGACCCTATGACCGAGATACCAGCCCTTGACAATACTTGCGGATACAGACATCATGTGTGAGCTTTCGTCTTTTCGAACAGGCACAGACAGACGGTGAGTTCTTCTTCTTGGTCTTCCTTGGTCGTCTTCGTTCGCGGGGTATACAAGCAGCACGTTGCCGTGCGTGGTGCGTGGTGAACGAAAATGTCTTTCAAGTCTTCCTTGCTTTGTAGATTCGTCGTTTTCTCTTTTCCACTTCGTTCGCAATCTGGACGAAATCGAATGGTGTCGTTCCAGTCCTCTTTGCTCTTTAATTTCGTCGTCCACATTTTTCTCTCATACCCTGCTACTTCGTAGCCAGACAACCTTCGTCTTTTCGTCGTATTGTAGCCTCGTCGTTTTATAGCTCTTTGTCGTTAGCCAGCTCTTCTTTTGCACTCTGGACAAAAACGAATAACGTCGTTTTGCGTCCTCTTTACTACGTTTTCCGATGCCACTTCTGAGAATCTGCTTTCGCCTGATCTTCGTTGCGTCGTTAGTCGTAACTTCACAATGTTGCACAAAACTAAGTGGAATTGGCAACTTGTACACACATATGTACATACACTTTCAATGCTATGCTTCATTTGTAGTGGTATTTGACATTTTTCACATTTGTTTGAGGTTATATCCCGGACGAGACCCCAAAATTGAGGGGAAATTTAATGAATTCCCTGCAAGTGAGTAAAAATCTGCTTCAGAAACTCCGTAAATAAACACACCATTAAAGGGCTGCCAACCCTACATTTATTTTTATTTGTTTATTTATTTGGATTCTCTTTAACCTAGTGCTGCAAGATTAACTTATATTTAACGCACTAGTCACAACATTTTTAATCTTATAGTATTAATTACATACATCGGTTTTCAATTCTAAACATTTATACTCGAGTTTAATTTCATTTCTGATTTTCTTTTTTCATAGTATTCAGGTAATAAATTTTAGTTTTAATACGTTTTTCAGTTATTGATAATTATTTATTTTATTTATTTGTTAAATTTTGTTTGGTATATTTTCTTTATTTTATTTATGGATATTTTATTAATTTGTCAAATTTTGTTTTATATTTAGGTAATTATTAGTTAACTTAAATTACTTAAGGCCTAATATCCAGCACCGCGGAAAATGACTGCCAGGAATCTGCTCTTTATTTCGTGTGTGTGGAACGAAACTGAAATAGTGTGACCAAGTACTTAAAAAAAGGTCGGCTTGTCTAATAAACCAGCTGTGTTTTGTAAACAGCGCCAAATGTTATAGTTCAATTAAAATTGAAATAGGAGACAAATTGACAAATTGCAAACAAAAAATAAGAGGAAGTACAGCGCAGCACCAAAATGTCAAAATAATCAAAATGCCTATTTTCCGTGATAAGCCAAAAATATAGCCTTGCCTGAACTGCTTTTATTAAAACAATCTTCCTCACGTTGAAAATTTGCATACATCTTGTTTGTTTTTCGAACAGTTTTAGACTCCATCTTTCACATTCACTTCAGTAATAATAGGCGCATATATTTTACAGGTGGGAATACCAGCTGATCTCTGAGTCAACAATCGTGTCGATGGGCTAACTATCGATAAGAATCTGTGGAATTCGTTCAGCTTGCTGGATACTGAGGACAGTAAAACGCAACCGAAAAATTCCTGGCCCAGTTTTTTTCATATGGAGCTTGGCAGTAATTTTTCGTTTCGGCGGTGCTGGATACTAGCCTTAAGTGTCTTGAATTTCTTGTTGTGTCTCTAGGTGTGTGTAGAGTTTTATTTTAAATTTCGTTGCGTTTCTAATCAGGTTCATGACAGTTGGGAACTGATTCCACAGTCGGACTGCGTGAACAAAGAATTGTTTTCCAGAGCTAGCAAGATTACATCTTGAGCAAACAAAATCATTCCTTCTTCTGGATACTGTAGGGCAAAGTTCATTGAACAAGTGAGCTGGTTCCTTAGTAATTGTTAGTTTATGGCGGAAAATCAAATCCTTTTCATTTATTTTAATCAAAATTAAGATTTAGATTATATATTTTGTTTGAAAATGGTTTTACGTGATCACATCTCTTCAGTCTAAAAACATAGCGGGCAATATCATTAAACATCACATTTAGCCTTTGTTTACTGATATCATCTGTATTGCAAAAAACTTTTATTCCATATAATAGTTTTGTGGTCAGATATGTTTTGGCTATCTGTAGTTTTAACTTTAGCGGTATGAAGTCTTTAGTATGGTACAGTTTCCTGAGAAAGCCATACGTTTTTCCTATAGCCTTGCGTATATGGTCATTTCAACTTAATGCGCTGTTGAAAACGATGCCTGGATTGTTCGATCTGTCAACGTATTCAATGGATGCGTTGCCGATCTTAAGCTGCTCAAATGCTGACGTGTCTAATGCTTTTGTAAAGATAACTATGCATTTAGATTTGACCGGGTTTTGACTAAGCCCGTTTTTTAGTGCCCATTCATTAAGGGAATAAAGCGCATTGTTACTTTTATCAACACATTCATGGACTCTACCTAGTGGACGACTTACATACATTTGAACATCATCAGCATACATATGGACTGAACATTGAGGCACAAAATTTGGTAGGTCATTGACATAAATTGAGAACAGAAGAGGGCCGAGTACGGACCCCTGGGGAATACCGCGCTTAACAGATAAAACTGACGAGGACTGAGACGCGGGTTCAACGGATTGACATCTATTAGTTAGGTAATATTTCACAAGACTTATTGCGGACGAAGAAAAACAAAAAAGATTTTCCAGCTTAGTGCATAATATTACGTGGTTAACCGTGTCAAATGCTTTACTATAGTCAAGTAGTGTTAAAAACGTCAAATTACCATTATCCTGCTGCTTTCGAATATCTTCAACTTTTTTTGCCATTGTACAGCTGTGGTTCTTTTTGAATCCTGATTGTTTTTCAGTTAGAAGACAATTAGCCAGGATTAAATGATTTATCTGCTTTTTCATTAAGATTCCTAATGCTTTTGATAAGAATGGTAGAATTGCTATTGGTCTATATTCATTTGCAGCTTTGGGTACGGGTATGTTTTTTGCCACTTTCCACAGAGTCGGAAAAGTAGACGAAGTTATGGCATTGTTGAAAATAAAGGTAATATGACTGATTATAAGTGGAAGGAGTATTTTAACTAATTTTAGGATAATATCGTAAAGGTTAACAGCGTTTGATTTGATTTTTAGAATAGACTCGAGGACATCACATTGATCGACACACATAAAGCTAAAGTTAGTATCACAGTTGTTATCAGGTACAGAGGACAGGTACGAGAATACTCTAACTTCAGGTACTTTCGAGTTCACAAAGTGGAAATTTAAGGCCTCAACATCGGGCTCATCAAAGCTCTAAGCGTTTTGCTTTCCTACTCCAACATTATTAAGATTTTTCCAGATTTGAGCAGAGTTTATTGCTCGTTGAAAATTCAAACTATAACGAGAGGGAACGATGTGATGTGCCCGGTATTCAGTCAGTTAGTATATAATAGTATAGTATAGTATATTATATTATCTACTCGTATGTAACTTATAGGGGAGAGTAATGCATAGTGGCGGACACTTTGGTTTTTTGCATCTATCTCTCTCAAAAATCAATCAATAAAACATTAGGTAGATGTCAAAATTATTTATTAAAACTACAGGAAGTGATAAAATAAGGTTGAAATAAGCTTGGTATCATGTTTTGTACGTGTTGCGGACAATTTTTAAGCGATGTCAAAATATTTGACTTCATCGGACTAACCGTACTTACCAGACTCAATTTTTAAAAAATCTTCTCTCTGGCACTGTTAACACGCATATCCCATAACACTTTTTGTTTTTTTTTTCACTACTTTTTCATTCAAAATCACTTAGATTAAAAAAACCACGTCCCCTCATTAATACTACTGCATATAAAATGTCAGCAGGATAAAATACATCGACCACAGAAATTTGGAGTTTCAGATGTGACGTTACATGCCAGATTTTGCAAGTCCGCCACAATACCTTACACGCCACAATACCTTACTCTCCCCTACAATATATTTTATACGTAAGCTCCAAAAAATAGTCTTGGGGACCTACGAGTTGACTTGAGCTGCTTTTAAAAGCATTTTAAGCTTAATATTCTCCAAAAATTTAAAAATAAGATTCCAATCCTTCATGAAAAATATCTATGCTTAAATGAATACCTAAATACATAAAAATGGTCAATAATAAACATATGTAGATAATATAAGCTTAACAAAATAAAAGGGATAAAAAAACGAAAACAAAGTTTAGACAAGATAAAAGATTAAAGTAATAATATAAATAAGAATACCCGTCCCCTGCAGGTTCCTGGCGTGCGGGCTTATGGTTCGTACGGGGGGCGGGCACTAATGCACTAATGCCAGATAACTATAGAAAAATCGAATTTTCTTCCTCCCTAATATTAACTAAAATTCCACTATGGTAACTATAGATAGTCCCATAGGTGCGCGCGGTGGCCCTGCTATCGGAAATGTTTGAAAACGCATAGTTAATATGCGTATCGTAATTGGTTGTGGAGAAGTCCAAACCTAACAATGACCTAAAATATCTTTTTAAAAGCTATTCATATATTTCCTTACAGCAGCCTGAAAGTTTATGAAGGCATAAATTAAAATCTCCTAACACTAAGCAATTTCTATTTACAAGCTGATTTCTTTGAAATAAGTCCTAAAATTCTGCTTTAAATTTTGAAAACGGATACGGGGTTCTATAAATAACAATAAAACCTACAGATTTGTACTTTAACAAAGCATACTCGAACACTGGAAATGCTAAGTTTCCGGAATTTGCATAAAATCGACCACTGTCAAAATTACAATGATCTAAAAATTCATTCCTAATAAATATTAGAATGCCTCTTTTCGGTCTAGCTCCGCTGGCTATAGACGGGCAATCTAACCGCACTGCAGTGGAATAGCCAGGAATAATATATGCTTCATTTGAGTTAGTTGAATTCTCAACGAAGCACAAAATAGAAGACTTCAGCATTAGCTGATCAGAACGGACATCGGTAAAATGGCAGTGCAAGCTCTCCGTATTATGGAAGAAAATATTAAGGTCGGACGGATTGAGTAAGCAATCGAAGTGGGTGTGAAATAACTTAGCGGCACGTAAGTTCTCCATCTCCTTCGCGACAGGACAGTCCCACTTAAGTTTCGGAGGAATGAATGGTCCAACGATATAAAGTCCGTTCGCATTGGTGTCACTACTACAAGCAACATGCAACGCTTCTCTTTGCATATTGGATGAATTGTGGACCACCACTTTGCTGTATGTAGCTCCCTGACTCTTATGAATAGCTATAGCTTCTGCAGCTACAATCGTAAACTGTTTTCGGTCAATAGTAACTTGTTCGTTTTGATGGTACTGAAAACTTTTTGTAGTTTTCTGAATTCGGGTCCATGAAGATTCGTTACTATGGCTGCGTTTCAACCGTCCGTTAACCTCTACGCTTTCCTTGAGAAAATGTATCCAAAGAAGTTTGGAGTATTGGTGGAGCTGATCTTCATTAATCTGCATCTGCATTAAAACACCAGTGGCTCCGTTCACAAGACCATCTGAAGTATCTACATTGACTGTCATCATATATTTAGCCGTGGTTTTGAGAACCAATGAAGTACACAAGCCTTCTGTATTCGAAGTTTTGAAACTCTAAACAGAGTCCAGATATTTGATTTTGATTTCTGGGTTAAGATGTTCGGCTTTGATCCCATCTAAAGCTATTGAAGTACATCCTGCAGACATTATCGATGATGGCTTCTCCTTATTGTACTTATCTGTCTCGCTATTGCTATAAAATAAATGGATCGCATCTCTTGGAGCTTGACTGCCGTCAGTTATTCGGTTCATAAGCAATTGATTATCTTCCGACGACATTTCAGCCGATGCCATGTTATTTAGTGCGGTTGCAAAAGCTTGGTCATCTCTTTGTTGCATTATCTCTGTAAGTTCGAAAAACTTGAAGCCATCCCAGAGACTAGAGCAAACTATCGCACTGTATGGATTTTGCGCTCCTGATGAGGATTTAAATATCCAACGATCACCTACTGGACATAACTGCCTTAGATCGCCGAACACGATAACAGAAATGCCACCAAAAGGACTCTCGGGCCTTGAAAATATTTGTTTTAGGCGCCTATCCAAATATGAAAACATTTTTTTACCGACCATAGAAATTTCATCAATTATAAGAATTTTAAGATCAATAAATCTTGAACGCAAGGTATTTAACAAATCTGGACCCAACTGTTTAAAGGCATGGTTAGACTGACTGAGAGGTAAAGAAAACAAGAAATGAATTTTGACACCTCTAATACCAAATGCAGCTTTTCCTGTGGGAGCACACAGAAGAACTTTAACAAATTCTGGCTTAGATCCTGGTCTGCGATTTAACTCCTGGGAAATGGTCTACAAATTTTTAGATATTGTTCTAATCTTTCCGACGCCTGCTCCGCCACCTACAAACTCATAAAAAACTGCCTTATTTCTCACATTATGCAGAATATGGGTGAGATTAAGCGATCAAATTAAGCGATCTAATTAAATTGGCTAACAAAGTAAGGGAAACAATCAGAGGAAGCTTAATTAATCGAATCCTATCTTGATCCGTTGCCTGGTTATTCAAGTTCAGAACATTTATTTGAGAACTTATTTCGGGAATCGCTAAGGCCCCAAACTCCTCATCAATTGCCTCATCAGCTGCTTCTTCACCTAAATTTTCCAATCGCCATAGGCGGCTCGTAGAGCTCTCTATGTATGCTATCTACGAGCCGCCTATAGCGTAACTCGCATACATGGTTGATCCTCACAAACCTCGGCTTACACATGGATTAATTGCCGGTGGAAAGTTGAACCAGGTACCACTATCGCCACTGGGGGTGGTCCGCGTGGATTCGGACGGCTTATCGGTACGTGGTAAGAAATCAGATGAGTTTCATTGCGGATTCCAAAAGAAAGTTTGGCTCGTTAATTGGCTGAGCAGTCAATGTATGTGCAGTAATTCAATGAACCAGACAAAGTGCCTCCTTCATTATACCAAATCTCAGATGAAAGGTAAAGCATATCGGATATCCATATTGGCCCTTTGCATTGAAAGAATTAGTTAATTATAAGCATTAAAGCATATCTCTTTAAATGACCTATTTAGAAAGATTTTTGGTTTTTTCAAAGCAGAACATATTGCATATTTTTAGTCATCGTAAATGAGGCTCACTTGTTCCTGTGAAAGAAAATTCTCAAATATGCTCAAAAGATCAATCATATCAGAGGATTGATCAGAATGTGGTAGATCATGAATTTTCTTTAAATTTCCTTGGTGAAAATCAAAGTTTGGAGTTTCCTCCGGCAGTGGACACAATATCTCCGTTTGGGGCATTAGAGGGTATGGAATACCGAATCTAAAACTTTTTTTTACTTTTATTGATTTTTATAAGACATGTCATGTTTGTATGCCTATGCTGTTGGTATTCAACCTACGGAGCTAATTCTGAGTCTGTGACATCTACTGTAAAATGTGTCTTAATGAAGACTACAACTGTTGAAATTGACTCTGTACTGGTTAAGTCCACTGCTGGGGCATCTTTCAGCCAAAACATACCGTGAATGTGGGGGAACCTCTTTGTTTTAATTCAATACACCGATACAATTTGATGACGAAGTTTTCTCGGAAAATGGCCTCTGTATTCCTCATAATTTTTAAAAGCTCACGAAGCACAAAGGATTGGATTTGCCTTAATGAGATGCGCCTTTTCGTTATAGTGTAGATTTATTGCCTCTTCTTCGGTAATGATCTCTCTATCTACGTTGCTTTTGAACAAAACAAGCAACTCTGGCCACCGCGTTTCAGCAGCGGACAGAGTGATGAAAAAAGTCGGCAGGCCGAACTGACGAATCATGGCCATAACTTTCTTCTTTTCATCCTCCCAATGAGCCGGAGACGAACGAATATCTCGAAGAACCCTATATCCCTCATCGTGGTTAATAAGTCCCCCTATGAAATTCTCATTAAGAGCGTTAGCTGCCGTTACTGCACTGGAAGTGCTCCGCTTACGTAAGCAGATAGAAATATTATTTCGAATCTTAATGAGTTCTAACTTTTTGTAATTAAAGAAAAGTTTATCAGTTCTACAACCTCTCCTATCTACATTTCGAAGCTCTGATCTAACAATGGTTGTAAAACTTTCTGAAGATTGTCTCTTGACTCCTGCATAAATAGTGGGAAAGGATAACTCTTCCGAGTCAATATCTAGGATCATATCAAGAGGTCGTTGGCCTTGCCCTGGTGCGATTTTTATAATCCTATCATCGAATGGTATGTTATTTTCAAGCAGAGTTTCCTGACCGCCAGGATTGAGCTCTTCGGCTTCTAACTCCTCGTCGGGATGGGCTGGCTCTGTGGCTACATTCCTATCTCTATCCTGCATACTTTCTAAAAAGGCTGCGTCTGCTTGAGATGCTACGAATGGAACAATATCGGATGTGAAACCAGAGATCCATTGCTCATTAACTACGACATTGTGCTTTTTATACAAATCTGTGCCAACTAAATAACGAAGTGCTTCAAAAATTTTGGAAGGTCTAATGGTTTCAGCCATGAAGGCATGAAGATACTCTTTTCTACGCTTCAGGTGGAGCTGGATAACCTGGGCTTCATGGAAAGCTCTTGGAAGCTCCTTCACGATATCGCTTACCGAAATAGGGACGTTTACAACTGCCCCTTTAATGGCATTTTGGCCTCTCCCCCCTGGCAATATAGGCTTAATTATCATAAATGGAAGTCGAGGAGAAATCAGTCGTTCCTCTAATGGAGTAAGCCCCTTTAAGCAGTCGGGCAGTTTAGGAAAATCTAGTTCATTGAAGAAAAGCTTAGGCTTTTTACGCTTCCTAATGTTGCTGTGACATGTTCTGCAGAATTTTAATGTTGAGCATTCAGAAGGGAATTCTAGAAGGCTTTCAAGAGTGAAAATTTCAGCATTCATTTCGCAATCATTTTCTAAAAAGACGCGAGGAATCGTAGAAATTTGTTTGGGGAACCACAGGCCTTTACAAGAAAGGCAAACCTGATCAGGACCCAGCTTTCCATTCCTATTATAAAATACTTTTAGAGCTTCTAGGCTTCTATATGTGCCCTATCATCCTGGGAGATATTTTTACGTCCTTGTTGCACTCCGGAGGCGTTTAAGTTTTGCCCAACTCTATTACTGCTACGCTCCTATATTGGCCAACTCTCTGACTAACAGCTCTGGCAGAGTCAATTACTGACTGTCGAGCTGCGACACGAGCAGATTGGCGTGCCAGAGTGTCTCTCGCTCGCAAGATATGCCTTCGATCTACTAAACTCCTATCTTGGACCTTGCGAGCTCTATCCTTGCCTCTTTCTCATATCCGTCTCCTTTCATTATTTGTACGTATGCGCTGTTGCCTGTCTGTATTTGTCCTATGCTTCTCATGTCTAATCTGTGGGACCCTTCGTATGTCTATATATCCTACTCTATTTTGTGCCTGCTCTCGATCCCTATAGTCTGGGTCTTGTCTTTGTGTGGACCGATGCCGAGTATCGGTCACTTGTTCCTCAAGTCTAATCTTGGGGTACATTCGTCTAACTATATGTCCTACTGTATTTTCTGCCTTCTCAATATCCCTATAGTCTGGGTCCTGTCTTCGTGTGGACCGACGACGAGTCACTTGTTCTTCACGACTAACCTGAGGGTCCATTCGTCTAACTATATGTCCTACTGTGTTTTGTTCCTGGGTTCTGGGTCTTCTCTCTGGCCCTATACATTTTGTTGCGTCTTCGTCTGTACCGACGGTTAGTATCAGCCATTTGTCATCACTTCTGTGCATTTATCATAACACTATTTCCTACAGCATTCCCTACCTGCTCGCCAGCGACGACTGCCTGCTCTTCCTGACCTACATTTGTAACCTGCCCAGCAGTCACCTGATTTTGTCCCCTCTTGCTGCTTGTTCCTAACCGGTTCAACAAACTCAGGGTCTGTAGTTATTAAAGCTTCCCTGATTTCAACAATTTCTAAAAGTTCATCTCTATCCGATCTGCATCGCAATTTGCATCTCTGAGACTGTTGAAAAGCAGATTGCCTATTCTTTCGAGGCATAACAGTATAAATATATAATAGTAATAATATATGTATAATAATATAAATATAATAAAATAAAAAGATAATGAAACAATACAAAACTAATAAAAACAAAATGAAATAAATAACTAATAAAATAAAACTGTATTACAAATTATTATAAAAATAATAATTAATTATATAATTAATTATTTATAATATAATATAATTAATAATTATATATTAATGATAATTATATTATTAATAATAATTATTATTGATTATATATAATTTAATTTAATAAATCGAATTATTACACTACTCGACAAAAATTAACTTTTTTTTTCTGAGGTGGACTTGACTTTTTCTGATAGGATTTACAATTTTTTAGAGAAGGTTTTTTTTTTATTGTTTAGTTTTTATATCGGGTACTAAAAGAGAAAAGGGGTACATTAGATTTGTTGAAAAAATTGATGTGTGTAACACCAAGAAGCTAGAGCAACCAAATGCTGCATCCAGATTCCTGTCATATCACACTGTTACAAGTACATTTCAAAATTTCGCCCCGCCCTCTTCCGCCAACACAAAAACGAACATCTGTTGCATGCACAATTTTTAAGATACGAGGAATCTAAAAACGCAGAATCATAGACAATGACCATATCTATCAGAGTATTGAATCTGGATCATCGGATCATTAGTATAGCCAAAAGGAACAAATTAAATTTCAGTGGCCTTCCAAGCGCAGACTCATTCTGTCTCTCTCTCTCACACACAGCCGTGTATGTATATGTAAGAAGTAGATTTAGATATGTAGAAAAAACAGATGTAAACGAGGGGGAACGTTGTGAGCCGCGTCTACGCCGCGGCTCTACTTTATACCCGGTACTCAGTCAGTATATATGTATGTAAGTTTGTTGTAATTTATTACATGTTCGCAAAAGGGACAAATTTAATTTTAGCCAATTTTAGTTAGAAAACTATCATAGGCCAGTATGGCCCTTAGTAATCCGGATGTAAATGGACCTTTACGGGGGTATTGGTGAGGTTTGGAAGTCCTCGAGTATCGAAGTGTGTTTAGCAAAGGCAAGTAATTCCCTGGGCGTCCTATTGGAGGCATCTTCTAGTGATGCCATCTCCGGTGCGCCTAGGTATCTTATCCTTGTCCGTAAGAGAGCCTGGCAGTTGCAGATAAGATGTTGCAGGGTTTCGATAGCCGGGTTCATCACATTTCCTACAGCTGTCTCTGTTGGTGATGCCTAGCTTGGCTGCGTGCGCTGCAGCCAGACAGTGACCTGTGAGTATTCCCACTAACAGTCTGCAGTCTTCCCGTGGAAGGTGCAGTAGATAGTGAGCTAGTTTTCCATTGCGCTCTTGAACATAGTTCTCATAGTTTTTGAGGTTCTGCAGGTAGTTGTGTTCCTCCATCTGTTCTCGGTTTGTAGAGCGGTCTGCTTTTCTAGATCGCTTTGTAACGTTCTAAGGGAGATAGGCACGTTTTCGGTTCTTTCGCTCGTCAGCCCGATGCCTTCCTTAGCCAGAACGTCCGCAGCCTCGTTTCCTTCGATGCCCTGGTGGCTGGAAACCCAGTAGATTCCCAGTAATTATGCTTATGTCGTCTGCATAAGCTGTTATTTTTGGGGCCTTCCTCTCGAATCTCTTGATGAGGTCGTCGACCACCAGATTCCACAGGAGGGGCGACAGGACTCCACCCTGAGGTATGTCTCTGTGCGCTACCTTTATCGTGGAGGCGGTGCCCCACTCTGATTGAACCCGTCTACAACTCAGGAGGTTCTTTATCCATAGGTTGGTTTCTGGGTGTATGTGGGTCGCTTCAAGGCGATCCATTATTGCGTTCGTGGCTACGTTGTTAAATGCTCCGGACATATTTACGAATACTCCCAGTGCATACTTTTTATTGTTGAGGGCCTTCTGGATGGTAGCTACTAGCGAATGTAGAGCTGTTTCCACCGATTTCCCTTTGGTATAAGCATGCTGGTTGGTTGACATCAGTCCTCCCACCTCCTTCCTGATGTGTCCATCCAGCAGCTTTTCCAGTGTTTTTAGCATAAAAGAGGTAAGACGTAGTCCTTGGGACTAGCATGGCTGCAATTTTCTGCCTTTGGGAGGAAGACAACTCTTGCTGTTCTCCATTGGATAGGGATATAGCCTGTGCTTAGACATGCCGAGTATATTGCGAAAAGCCATGGGATGATCGTCTCTCTGGTCGCTTGCTTTTATGCTCGCAAAGGAGTCTATAGCCTATTGGATTTTTTTGTGGGTTATTAGATCTGTCGGGGCGGTTTGTTCCTCGGTTGCTAGGTCCTGTTGCGTTTCGGCACCACCACGAGCTACGTTGTGCCTTCTTGTAGTCTCTGAGTAGCGTTTTGTATTCCTCGTTGATGATCTCCTCGTTCGCTATTCTGGTGAGTTTGAAGAGTTCCCTGAAGTAATTTCTCTTGAGAGAAAGGTCCCGGTTACACCAGAGTGGTTTGGTCCTCTTTCTTGTTCTTGATAGCGGGCATGCTCCTTGATAAGCAGATAATGGTTCCTTGGAAAGGGTCTCTAAGGACTTCTATATGTCTTCCGCAGATCTCACTGTACCCGGATTCGCAAGCTTCGAGGTAACTGTCTTTCTAAACTTCTCCCAGTTTGTGTTCCGGGGGTTTCAATAGACTGTTACCTTTGGAGTGTATTTGAATTCGCACTTAAACTGTATGTACCTATGGTCCCAGAAGGATGGTCTTTCGAGGATTCTCCATCCAGATACCGAGTTACTCTTTCCTGTTACGAGGGTAAGATCTAGCAAGTTGGACGAGGTGGGACCTACGTACGAGTATTCCTCTCCCACGTTTTCTACATCTATATTAGTTGATAGTATAAAGTCTAAGAGTGACTCACCTCGGTCCTTTATCGGTGCTTCCCCACACATTGTGGTGGGCATTTGCGTCAGTACCAGTGATGAGATGTTGGTCTTTGGAGTCGGCTTCTTCCACCAGACTTTTTAGCTCTTCAGGTCGTGCGGGCCTGTCGTGTGCCATGTAGCAAGAGGCTATCAGAAGGCGCTTTCCTTCACTCTCCAGCATAAGGTAAGCGTGGATTCTCTTTCGTACTAGTACGACGGTTCTATTCCTGCTTACCGATGTTGGGTAGAATGAGTTGTAATTTGCGAACTTTAGTCCGGCCACTGTATTGCCTGACGCAAGCCAGGGCTCCTGGACCAAAGCTATGTCAGCGGGCCCTTGCTCCATGGCTATAAGGAGCTCCGCCAATGCTACCTTGCTTTTATGCAAGTTGAGTTGCAGCGCACTCAGTGTCATGGGCGGTTGGCTCAACTGCATACGACGGGTTGACTACAATTGTCAGGTCACCGTCATCATCTTCTTGAGAGTCCTCTAGCGCCAGACCCTGGGCGGCCTCCACGATGGTGTCCAGACCGAGGTCCTTCTCTACCTCACCTGCCTGCAGGGTGTGTGTGTCTGTGTCTTCGGGGTGGCGCTTCATGAGGCGCAGGTACACACTCCGGGTTTTGACGCTGAAGGAGATTCAGCGCGCGGTCTCCTTGGATGACGATGGGGAAGAGTACCTTCGCCTTTGGAATGGACGGGGTTAGCTCCCTGTCCACCACCTCCAGCTTGGCCCCCTCCCACAACGCCTCCAATTGGCAGACCGTCTGCGTCAGCCACCTCAGCGTCGGGTCATCACTGTATTTCAGGATTTTGATCCCATTTAGCCACCCAGCGCCATCAAAAGTGGGCATGGGCACTGTAGGGTCTTCCTCCATCCGTGCAAGCAGGGAGTTGACGAGCCGCGTGTGGACCAGTGGCCACTGCGCCGCCGTCATCTTCCCGTTCTCATGACGTCTATCGATGAGAGCTACAATCAGGTGTCTCCTGGACACATCACTGATCTTTAAAGCATTGACCGACGTCTGCTTCGTTGTTTTCGGTTGGCTGCCGGGGTGGCGGTATTGTCGGTCGAGCGCTGCCTCTTGGTAGCTAGCAACTCCTCCACCTTATTGGCGTGTTCGCTAATGGACGCCTTCATTTGAAGCAACCGTGCGTAGTATCTACGGCCCTCCTCCACCTTTAGCTTGGCCTAAGCTAGCTTGGATTTCTCCTCCGGGGAGATATCCGCCTTGCCTTGAGCCTGCTAAAAATCTTCAGGGCCGTCTTATATTGAGCTTTTGCCCTCATCCCCTCCTTCGAATGCTTCGGCCCTTCCTTACGCGGGGAGCTGGAACCTGGTTCAGGCAAGCGGAGAAGGCATTCTTCTTCGGCTTTGCTGATGGATAGCACGCTCTCCAGGTCCGAGTCTGTCTCGACTACGGCACCTGCGGCTCATCCTACAGCGAGTTTTTCCGGCAGTAGTATTACAACTAACGTGACCTGCTCCCGTCACGTCAGAGGTGTGACCGCTGGCGACATGCAGAGAGGATTGCTCCTCTCCGTGCCCGCCTGTGGTAGCAGCCACGCCTCCCACCGACGTTTGGGTTGACATCCCAACCCTTGCTTCATCTTTTAACCCCTCCATAATTGTCCTGAAGGTCCATACGGCTGATGTTTTTCGGGGGAGCCACCCCCTAGCGTTTTAGGCCTGACCGCTTCTAGCCGTGGCTTTGACCCAGCTCCCCCGACTAGAGATCGAGAGGACGCTGAATCATTGCCTTAGCTAGACACTGCATTGCCTCGGACAGAGCAAGCGACAATGCATTACCCTTGTCCGGGACAATGCAGTGCCCATTGCCCAGCCGGCATTTGCCGACCATGTTCCCATATTTGTTTACATACATTTTTTACATCTCCCTTTTCTACATGTCTAAATCTACTTCCTACATATACATACACGGCTGTGTGCGAGGGAGAGAGGGAATGAGTCTGCGCTTGGAAGGCCACTGAAATTTAATTTGTTCTTTCTGGCTATACTAATGATCCCATCTGATCCAGATTCAACACTCTGATAGATATGGGTATTTTCTATGATTCTGACTTTAAGTTTTCTTGTACCTTTAAAATTGTGCAAGCCACAAATTTTCGTCATTCGTCATTCGTCATTTTTAAATGCACTTGTAACAATGTGATATCACGGGAGTCCGGATTTAAAATTTAGTTGCTCTTACTTTTATGGTCTCTGAGCTATAGGGTCTAATGAAGACGGACAGACGGACGGACAGACAGACATAGCTATATCGACTGGGCTATTGATGCTGATCTAGAATATATGTATTTTATGGGGTCGGAAACGCTTCCTTCTGGGTGTTACACACATCCACTTTTAGCACAAATCTAACTCCTTTACTCTTCGAGTACCGTGTGTAATAATTGGTTTTTGCTGTCTTTGTTAACTTGTTAACTCTGGTTCGAATACTTTTGAACAGGGTGTGGTGATGTTGTGTCCCATAACGTCTCCATTTGTCATACGATTTATTTCGAAGCAGCCTAGTTTCTTTTGGTTTGCTGGGTTTTACCCTGAGTGGAGCAAATTTATTGTATTAATATTTGATATTATTTTCTAAGATGTCAAGTTGGTCCTCTACTAGGTGCAATGAATATATTATTGTCCAATTAAGTCTATGATATTCGCCAGCCAGCAGGTTATTGTCAATGTTTTTAAGGACTCGCTAGCTTATCACATATTCTTCTGTGTCAGTGGGGGTGTCATATATTAAAAATTTCAGGTCATGTTTGGAGAAAACTGGTACAGAAAACTGGTCATAAAGAAGTATTTTGTGTGCATTGTTTAAAAAGAATAGGTCCATTAGGGTGTTGCATGTAGTGCATAAGTGAGGGGGTTGGGCTTAATAAACTAGTCCTAGACCAATTGCCTCCAGATTGTTTGCGACGTGTGACTCCTTCAATATATTACTATTGAAGACGCCAGCATATGTCATGTATAGCTCAGTCATAAATTGAATTTTAGCCAAAAAAAAAAAGAAATTCAGTCGAACATTTTCGGAGATTTTTATATATTAGATGTTTTCATTTTTGTTTACATACTTTTTTACAGCTGTCTTATCTACATTTCTAAATCTACCTCCTACACATACATACACGGCTGTGTGCGAGAGAGATAGAGGGAATGAGTCTGCGCTTGGAAGGCCACTGAAATTTCATTTGTCTGGCTATACTAATGATCCAATCTGATCCAGATTCAATACTCTGATAGATATGGTCATTTTCTATGATTCTGCGTTTTTGGTTTTCCCGTATCTTAAAAATTGTGGTTTTCGTCCTTTGTGGGGGCGGAAGAGGGCGTGGCCACATTTCGAAGCAAAGTCGTTTCGGTTTGATATCACAGGAGCTTGGATAGAAAGTTTGGTTGATACTAGCTCTTATAGTCTCTGAGATATAGGCGTCAAAAAATTCGTATTTCCTCGTATCTTTAAAATTGTGCATGCCAAAGATTTTCGTCCCTTGAGTGTTAAACTTGTAACAGTGAGATAGGACAGCAGTCTGGATACAAAATTAGGTTGCTCTAGTTTTTTCAGTCTCTGAGCTATAGGCGCTCATGAAGACGGACAGATGGACGGACAGACAGACATAGCTATATCGACTCAGCTATTGATGCTGATCAAGAATATATAAGTTAACAAAAGTTAACTGAATTGTCCATTGGGTTGGACGAATTCTGCGATATTGCAAGATATGCAGTTTCGTCACCCGTGGGATCGCCGTCGTCGCGGTCGCTGGATGCCGGCCGCCACTGGACACCACACACGAGGTCAGCACTTTTGCTGGACAGCGACGAGCGCCGTGGCTGGCAGCTAAAGGTCCGCAGCTCGGAAGTTTAGGTTCTTAAGTCAGTTATTAATTATCAGCCGAGTGGCATTCACGTCTTACGTCTCGCCTTGCGGGTATTAATATCTCACTGTATTCATTTGCAAGTTTAATTAAATAAATAATACTTTGCATCGAATACCCGCTTTGTATTCAAATATTACTGGCGCCCAACGCGATCGAAAACCACCCCCGAGAGAGTAAATTAGTGCGGAGACAACGCCCGCTAAGTGAAAATCGGTGAAAAGTGCAAAACAAAAAACTTAAAGATCGACAGCATCGAGTGCGGAGACAACGCCCACTCAGGAAAGAAAAAAATTTGTAAAAGGAAAGTGAAAATCATTAAGTGCGGAGACAACGCCCGCTAAGTGGAAATCGGTGAAAAGTGCAAAACAATAAGCCGAAAGATAGACAGCATCGAGTGCGGAGACAACGTCCACTCAAAAAAGAACAAAAACGTTAAAAATAAAGTGGAAACTGTGGAGCGCGGAGACAACACCCGATCAAAAAACAGAAATTGTTATCAAAAAGCCACGCCCGCGGGAGATCTGTAAATAGATCACCGCAACACAACACCAAAATCAGAAATCACGGTGAAGAAAAGTGCGTACATCAATTGCACGCAAAAGCTCGTAGCCTCGAGTGTAAATAAAAGGCATTTAATCAAACCCAAACTGTTACACCAGAGCGGACGGCTTTGGGCAGCGGCGACGATAGACGAGAGAAGAAAAACAACGCAGAATAGTAAAGGAGTAGCCACCAAAAAGTTGTGCCGGCTAAAATCAATACACCGAGTAGAAGAGAATAAAAGAGGAGCATGTAAGTGAAACCTTTCTTCAGTTATCGCCCAATAATAGATAAAAAAAAAAACAAAACCAAAGAAATAAAACGAAAATAAAATATATTCAGAAATATTCGGCCGTCGTTGTTCTCAGAATGCTACCCTTCAACACAGCCGTGGTAGCCACAATTAGGACAGAGGACGAAGAGCCAATCTACTCGAAAATGTACCCCTTCCCTGTAGGAGCCACTGATTTCGTCAATGACGAGGTGAAGGACCTATTGCGGAACGAAATCATTCGGCCTTCCAGGTCTCCGTACAACAACCCCATATGGGTTGTTGGAAAAAAAGGTACTGACGACTCGGGCTCAAACAAGAAGCGGCTAGTCATAGACTTCCGCAAGCTTAACTCAAAGACCATACCAGACAAGTATCCAATGCCTTGTATCTCCATGATACTTTCAAATCTGGGGAAGGCAAGATACTTCACTACCCTTGACCTAAAGTCAGGGTACCACCAAATCACGTTAGCTGAACGCGATCGTGAAAAGACCTCATTTTCGGTAAACGGAGGCAAATATGAGTTCTGCCGTTTGCCATTTGGCCTCGGAAATGCATCAAGCATCTTTCAACGGGCCATCCATGATGTATTACGGGAGCATATTGGTAAGATATGTTACGTGTATGTTGACGACGTCATCGTATTCTCAAAGAGTGAGGCAGATCATGTCAGAGACATTGACACCGTGCTTGGCAGCCTCCACGACGTGAACATGAGGGTGTCAAAGGAAAAGTCCCAGTTCTTCAAGGGACAGGTGGAATTCCTTGGGTTTGTGGTGTCAACAGAGGGCACGAGAACAAGCCCTGATAAGGTCAAGTCTATTCAGGGGTTTAGACAACCCTCCACCCTGTTTGCGGTAAGATCATTCCTGGATCTTGCCAGCTACTACAGGTTTTTTATAAAGGACTTCGCTCAGATAGCAAGACCTATCTCTAGCATTCTGAAGGGAGAAAATGGTAAGATCAGCAAGCAACGCTCGAAAGCCATTCCCATACAGTTTGATGAGGTTCAGAAACAGGCCTTTGATAAACTCAGGAACATTTTGGCGTCGGAAGACGTCATCCTCCACTACCCAGACTTCAATCAACCATTCGACCTAACCACTGATGCCTCGTCCAGTGGTATCGGGGCGGTACTGTCGCAAAATAATAGACCCATAACCATGATTTCTAGGACTCTGAAAGACAGAGAACTAAACTATGCGACCAATGAAAGGGAGCTTCTGGCCATAGTCTGAGCCCTAGACACGCTTCGTCACTACCTGTATGGAAAGAGTGACATCAACATCTACACAGACCATCAGCCACTGATTTTCGCGGTTTCAGATAGAAACCCCAATTCCAAGATAAAGCGTTGGAAGGCGAGAATTGATGAGTGCGGCGCAAGGGTCTTATACAAACCAGGCAGGGACAATTACGTAACAGATGCGCTGTCGCGACAAAACATCAATGCGTTAGAAAGTCAGAGTCGATCCGACGCAGCAACAATTCATAGTGAAGCCTCGCTCACTTACGTTATCGATGCCGTAGACAAACCAGTGAACTGCTTCAGGAATCAGATAATCCTAGAAGAATCAAGTACCCCTTCCAAGCAGTTCCACATCCTCTTCTCCGAGAAGACCCGTCACAGGATCGACTTTGCCAGTCGAGATACACTTCTTAAATCCATCAAGAAAGCGGTAAAGCCTGGAGTCGTTAACGCCATCCATTGCACTCTGCCAACTTTGGCGTTCGTGCAAAACGTTCTGGTAAAAGCCTTTCCGGACACAAAATTTCGATTTTGCAAGACCTTGGTGACAGACATCACCAACGACGGGGAACGAAGAGAGATAATGACAGCCGAACACAATCGGGCGCACAGGGCAGCCCAGGAGAATGTGAAGCAGGTTCTGCGAGATTATTATTTTCCGAAGATGGAAAAAATTGCAGCGGAAGTGGTGATAAACTGCAGGATATGCCAGAAAGCCAAGTATAACCGGCACCCTAGGAAGCAAGAGTTAGGGGTGACTCCAATTCCGGCAAGAGTAGGAGAGTTGATTCACATTGACATCTTTTCCACCGCAGGGAAGTACTTCCTCACCGGGATTGACAAATTTTCAAAGTTTGCAATAACGCAGCAGGTTGCTTCACGCACAATCACGGACGTGAAAGTACCAATTTTACAATTGGTAAACATCTTCCCAGCCATTAGGACCATCTACTGTGACAATGAGGCAGCTTTCAATTCAGAGACCATTCGGTCTTTATTAAAGAACCAGTTCGACATTGATGTAGCGAATGCCCCACCGTTGCACAGCACATCAAACGGACAGGTGGAACGCTTCCACAGCACCCTCTTAGAAATAGCCAGGTGCTTAAAATTGCAACGCCAGGTGGACGATACGGTTGAACTAGTTATGCTAGCGACCATCGAATATAATCAACCCATCCACTCCGTCACAAACAAGACACCTGTGGATGTGGTCCACGCAAGTTGTGACCTTGGGGAAGAAATTATGTTAAAATTAATGAAAGCCCAACAGGAACAGCTCGATAGGAACAACCCGACCAGGCAAAATAGGACCTTTGATCTAGGCGAGCAGGTCCTAGTGAAAACCAATAGGAGGTTAGGGAACAAGCTAACTCCGCTCTGCGCTGAACAAAAGGAAGAGGTAGGCCTGGGAACCACCGTTCTTATTAAAGGAAGGGTGGTCCACAAAGACAATTTGAGGTAAGTAAGGAATTAGGTATAGGAAACCGGGATTCATAGCACTAAGTTCAGGTCCACTAGGACAAATTATAGAAGGATTAAAGAAGGTATAGTTAATAAGCCGTTGTGTCTCTCATTTCTTGTAGGTCACCCGTTGAATATCTCTGCCTCCTAGCAGTCTTTACCTTGACAGCCATGACTGACTCAAAGCTGACGGACTACACGCACGCGGACTACATTCCCATAATTGACGGACGGACAGTAATATGGAACGAAACTTTCTGCGTACAACACTCCACGAACTTGACAGAGTATGACCGATACATTCAGGAAACAATAGAATTGACTGACGTGTTCCCACAGACACATATGAGGAAAATATTAGAAACAGACACGAAACACCTACTGACGTTGACTGCGGCTTTAGGAGTTCATCACAGACACGCGAGGAGTTTGAATATCTTGGGGTCAGCACTAAAGGTAATCGCAGGAACTCCGGACTCCGATGACTTACAACAAACGAGACAGGTCGAGTATGATTTAATAAACGCAAACAATAGACAGATAACCATAAACTCAAGGACTCAAACACAGATAAATGCCCTCATCGAAACGGTTAATCAACTATTGAAAGTAAAAAAGCAGGAAGAAATTAACACTTCCCATCACTATGAAACCCTCTTAACCAGAAACATAATATTGACGCTCGAATTGCAGAACCTAATGATCGCCACTACTCTGGCTAAAATAAATATAGTAAAACCAGCTTTTACCCAACTTTTGGGCGCTGCAAATGTGAGGGCACTAGCTAATAAGGAATTGATCATATTTGTAATTGAAATGCCTAGACCTAGGCTCATTTGTAAGAAAATAACCGTCTTCCCAGTCGCACGCAATGGGGTAACGATATGGCTACCCGAGGACACTATAGCAGAATGCGGCAGCAAGGTCATCGCTGTCTCATCATGCATGGGGCCCCCATCATTAGCCTTTTGTAAGGAGGCACCAGCGAACAGCTGCGCTCAAGAACTGCATTTTGGCGCCGTGGCCCACTGTGGCACCCAGCCGAACATCCTGCCCCCGATCTTGGAGATAGATGAGGGTATTGTGGTAATCAATGATGCCACCGCCATTGTGACCACCGACGACGGCCCCGAGCGAAAGGTTACGGGAACGAAACTGGTAACCTTTGACCAGGTCGCACACGTCAACGGGACAAAATACACCAACTTCAGCAATCCGCCAAAGAGAGTCCCGGGCGTAGCTACCTCGGCGAGGATTAATGTCACCCGCCACCAAACGCTGTTGAGCCTGCCGTATCTTCACAAGATGAATGAAGAAAATCTGCAGCACCTGACCGAAGTCCGAACAAACCTTATAATCGGTTCCGCATTGGCCGCTGCCGTGGGCGTGGCCGTGCGCGCTGCTCTAATCGGCGTTTCCTGGTGGATGCGGCGCAGGCAGGTAACACCATAACGATCGAGCAGATGCTGAAAGGCATGGGCTTGACCGAGGACGGTCAAGTCTTGAAGGAGGGAGTAGTTAACAAGAGTTATCTGAATTGTCCATTGGGTTGGACGAATTCTGCGATATTGCAAGATAAGCAGTTTCGTCACCCTTTTGATCGCCGTCGTCGCGGTCGCCGTATGCCGGCCGCCACTGGACACCACACACGAGGTCAGCACTTTTGCTGGACAGCGACGAGCGCCGTGGCTGGCAGCTAAAGGTCCGCAGCTCGGAAGTTTAGGTTCTTAAGTCAGTTATTAATTATCAGCCGAGTGGCATTCACGTCTTACGTCTCGCCTTGCGGGTATTAATATCTCACTGTATTCATTTGCAAGTTTATTTAAATAAATAATACTTTGCATCGAATACCCGCCTTGTATTTAAATATTACTTATATACTTTATGGTGTCGGAAACGTTTCCTTCTGGGTGTTACACTATTTTTTTTTTTTTTTTTTTTTTTTTTTTTGTGATTTAGTTGTTTATTATTAAAGAGGGTTATCACAGTTAATAATACAACAATTTCATTACTTACTGTAACTAATAAGCTACTTATATAATGGGTTGGGTTACATTCAGGAGACGATTATTTAATTTCGCGTATAAGGAGTGGGTAGTAAATGTGATTTAGATTGTCCTGTTTGTTAGGTCTATTGGGTGTGTTTTCCGGAGTCGTCTTCGGTGTGCAGATCTGGCCATCCTTCTCGCCAACGCGTTTGGGTGGTTTCGGAGTTTTTCTATATACTGCTTGGTTTGTTTGTTTATAATATCTCCAACATGGGGGACGTTGAGGTCTCTCTGGCTATATCTCTGTTTCGCAGGAACCACTCTGCTCCGCTGACTTGTCTCAGTATTTTGGCTTGGAAAACTCTGATTTTTGCCAGGTGGGTTTTTGCAGCTATACCGTAAATTTGCACACCATATTTTCACATTGGAGCCAGTATGGTTTTGTAGATTAGCACTTTGTTCTTGAGGCTTAATTTGTTATTTGCATTAAGAAGCCAGTATAGTTTCCTGGCTTTTGTATCCATTTTTCCTCGTATTCGTTTTGTATGTTGAGCAAAAGTTAGTCGTGAGTCCAAGTCTATCCCAAGGTATGTGTGGCTCTTCTTCTGTTCTAACAGCTCCCCATGCAGGAAGACTCCAGGGCAGGTACCTCTCCTTAGTGTGTGCACTACGACCGCACATTTTTCAGGGTTGATTGAGATGTTCCAGCGGCAGGCCCAGTATTCAAATTTTTTCAGATACAGCTGCAATCTGTCAGTGCATTGTATACGCAATTGGCTCTCGAGAGGACTGCAGTGTCGTCTACAAAGGTGGCTAGTAACACGGATTTAACCACACTCATCTGGTCCGTTTGGAGTTTCGGCATATCATGTGTGAAGATGTTATACAGGGTTGGCCCAAGCACACTCCCCTGTGGTACGCCAGCCTTGATGCTCTTGGTGTTTGAGTGAATACCCTGTTGTACCACTCTAAATGTTCTCTCAGTGAGGAAGCTTTTCACTGTTTCAAATAATTGAGGGCTCAGCAAGGATTTTAGCTTGGCGAGCAATCCTTCGTGCTAGACCCGGTCAAAAGCTTGCTGTATGTCCAGGTACGCTGCCACAACATAGTGTTTCTGATGGAAGCCTTGGAGAATGTGCTCAACCACTCGGTGAAGTTGCTCAGGGGTGCCGAGTCTATTTCGAAAACCAAACTGGAACCTTGGAAAGGCCTGTTTGATCAGTTGGGTACCCAGTATTCTTCTGAGTATGCAGCGCTCGTAGATCTTGCCAAAGGTAGGAAGCAAGCTGATGGGTCTGTAGTTTCACATGTCTTCCGGAGACATGTTTGGCTTTAAAATCATAGTTATGTTAGCTCTTTTCCATACCTTAGGGAAATAACCCAGCCTCAGAGCAGCATTCAGGATAAGGAGGAGAAACAAGATAGCCCTGTGGGGCAGAGCCTTAACAACTCGGTTATCGATCCCATCTTCACCTGGGGCCTTCTTAGGTTTGAGCTTTTGAATGTCCTCTTTAAGTTCTTGGAACGTGATCGGAGCCGCTGGGAGCTCCAATTGATGGGGTTTTTCAAGTTTCTCAGCCACAAATTCAGCCCTTCGTGTTGAAGCAGTCCGAAAGGGCTGCAACCGCTCCTCCAGGTTGTTTGCAAAAGCCTCAGCCCTGTCCACTGCAGACCTTGCCCACGTGTCATTTGATTTCTTGACGGGGTAGTTTGGGGTGGTCTGCCTTCTATACCGCCCAGTGAGCTTCCAGAGCGCGTCATTAGAACTTCCGTCTGCCGTCGCCTCCCGCAGCATCCTGTCGGTGTCTTCTTCCCTCCTTTTAAACAGTATCTTACGAGCTCTGTTAGCAATTCTTCGATATATTCTATCTACTTGTGGGTCATTGGTCCTCAGATACTCCCTTCTGAGTCGCTTTTTTAGTAAGATTAGCCCTTCAATTTCGATCGAAGAGCTACCTCTGTAGCATCCAATCCATGACGTCTGAGTGCCCTGTTGGCCGCAGATGCATCACGAATTTTCGCCACTAGCGTATTGATCGCCTCGTCGACCTCCATATCGGTCATAGGGGTTAAGTTCAGAGTAATTGACTCATTCAGGATCTCCTTGAATAGTTGCATATTCGTACTTGGAGACAGAAGACATTTCCTGGTTGGTACAACAATGTGTGATAGGGCGAGTGTTGCTATGAGTGGAATGTGGTCAGAACTTAACTCGTGCTCCTCCCTTATTGTGAGAAGGTGGCTCGGTGGCTTTGAAAATGTGGAAGTCCAATGCAGAGGGGGTGTAATCTCTATCGGTCGGGTAAAATGTTGGGTTACCCGTCGCTAGAATCTAACACGATTGCCGTGCTAATGCATCAGTTAGTGCCATTCCTCTTTGGTCTGCTCTATAATTTCCCCATATGCGATGTTTGGCATTGAAGTCACCTCCAATTATAGCTTTGTCTCCCAGTTGGGCCAGGAGTTGGGCAAATCCGTGCATGTCCAGTTTATTGTTGGTGGCAGGTAGGCAGCTGCAACGAGAATCTCCCCACGTTGTGTTTCAGTTGACACCTGCGCAAGCTGTATCGACTCTAGACAGACGGGTCTATTGTGGTAATGCGTGATGCTTTTTTTAACGAGCACAGCTGCTCCTCCTCTGGCAGCTCCTCTTCCAACTCTGCTGGTTGGGTGGTCTGCCCTGTAACACTCATACCCTGGAAGGACGTATCTTCTCTCAGAGTGTAAGTGGGTTTCTGAGACTAGCATGACGTCGATGTCATGACGGTGAAGAAATATTGCCAGTTCGTTTGTATTTGCGACCAGGCTGCGAGCATTCCAGAGACCAATTTTTATGCTGTCCAGCATTATAGTCTTCTGACGTCATGTGGTGGATGGGGAGGGGTTGTATTACGCATCTGATTGAGTGTCTGCAGTATGTCTGCTACTGCCGACGTCAGACCCGCTACTGTTTTTTGAAGCTCCACAAGGACCAATGGAGCTAGTGTCTAACTGTCTCTCTAAGTGGGAGCCCTGGGTATTATTAGGCCATGGAGTTCGGGTTGAGCTGTTTTGGAGCTGTGGGAATTGAAGATTATACTCCTGATTGGATAGGCTGTAGCTAGGGGCTCCAGCGTGAGTCCGCTGGTGTTGATTACCGCGGAAAGAATCTGCAAATGATATTCCACGTTGAACAGCAGCGGTTGGGACATTAGACACCTTCATGCGGTGTATTTGCCGGGCTCGGCAGGTTGACATTGATTGAAGTTTGCTTATTCTTGAGCAAAATGGTGTAAACCTTACACGTTCTATCGAACGCTGCATGTTTTCCTCCGCAGTTTGAGCAAACAAGGTCATCCGTGGTCACGGCCCTACATTCGGGCGATCCTGTGCAGTGCTCTCCAGCGCATCTGTCACATACGGGGTTTTTGAGGCAGTAGTTCTTGGTGATCAAGAATATATATACTTTATGGGGTCGGAAACGCTTCCTTCTGGGTGTTACACAAATCCATTTTTTCAACAAATCTAATATACCCCTTTACTCTTCGAGTACCGGGTATAAAAATCAATTGCACTTCCTTAAGTAATACCCCAGATTTTAATCTTTTGCTGACATAAATCGCCACCCCTCCAGCATGTCCCTGACGGTCCGATCGAAAGACATTATAACCACTACACGACGTCATCGAGTCACATACACTAGACATAAGCCATGTTTCGGACACACATATATATCTTTATTGTCAGGCTTTGTGCATTTATCTGACAGATGCTTCGACCTTTATTTTGTTTGCTTAGGACTCTGATCATCGCATGACTGTTTAACTTAGCATTAGTTATCTGTTCCTGCATGACTCAAAGTTGAAAGCGAAAAAGTTAGATGCGAAAGCATTTTGAATGTTTTTAAATTATTAGTAGTACACAACATATAAATAGAAATAGAAAAAGACTTGACATGCACAATTAGGTTCTAGTAAGGATATTACTATCTAGAGCAGGGGTGCCCAGGCCTATGCTCTTGGGCTCGCTTTGTTTTTGTTTTTACTCTTGGCATAGGAACTCACAGAACGTATACATGAACGGCACCAAGAATAAAAAAACACAACACATGCAAAAATTATGTGTGTGTATGCTATGCGTGGAACCGAAACCGTTTTTGTTTGCTTGTGTGGGTCGTCGTTGCTCGCGAACGCAAACTGACCAACAACAATTTCGATGCTTTTGTTGTTGTCTTACTCATTTTGCTTCTGCCTTATCTTCGAGCTTGCACTGAAAAAAACCTTTTTTGTGTTCAACCTGCCGGCAAAATGTTTAATAGCGCATGTTTGAGTACATTTTTTTTCTCTCAAAACTATTGTTGCGCACAGCAGTGCATTATATATCCTACAAAATTGATTTTGAATACAAAATTAAATCATTTAGTAAACCTTATTTTTCACATTAGTGAAAATGTATGCAAATTGTATTCTTCCAGTGCACAACTTAAAATACAAAAAATCGTTCGCCTCTTGGTATTAGTGTTTTTCTTTGTAAGTGTTGCTGATTGCTCTTCCGTATGCTGGTTTTGGGCACCCCTGATCTAGAGTCTCTTTTTTCTTAAGACTGTTATCAACAAAAAGAATTGTCTTTCCCATTATCGCCAATAGTGGCTTGCAGCGATAGGAGCTCCTCTTGAGTCGCTGCCCGCAGAGGATCGGCGCATGGGTCCGTTTTTATATAGACGAAACCATGACGGGTGAAACCAGCTGCTATAAGTCTGCGCTTTTTCATTTGCATTGCTTGTTTGAAGATCTCATAGTTGGCCTTCGTCAGCTGATCATTTACATCAAATGGGGCGGCAGAATCAAAGCCCAGCTTAATTAGGCTCAATTGCCTCTTCTGCTCTCGCCTAAGCTGCCTAATTCAACAACTCGACCTTTTCCCCAACGTTTTCGAGCTTGACGAGTATTAAGGGGTAAACCACAGTCTGCATGGCTACTTTGTACTTTACGCGGAATATGCTTTGTTCGGGCCTGAAGAATCATTGTAATTCAAACCCACTGTACTTAACATTAATATAACAACATATGTAAACGCTAACATTCGGCAGCTTTGCTGCGCTCTCTCTGTTAAGGACTCTCGGCAGCCATCGCTTCGGCCCTAGCTTTGATCTGCCGACGTTGCTAATTGTAGTGCTATGCTAATCTCTCTGCGCATTGGTTGCATATTCGATCTCGTGTACATTTATCTGGCCCGGCAAAGGGCAAGAAATTGGCTTTTGCTAGCCGACTGTATAAAGCCCCGACGTGATTAAAGCCATTTGTTAATCGCGTTTCATTTAAAACATAAAATTAACACACACATTCGTTGCTGTACAGTTTCACTACCAGCAAATACATTTGGTGCACAATAAAGAACAGTTTTATGTGCAAAGTCAGTGAAAGTGCCGGTCATCTGAGATTCCGTTTTGTTTAACCGTCGAATCTCTCATTCTATGCTCGACCGCAGCCACGGTTCTTAACTTTTCGTGTCCCTCATTCTCGCTCTGGCTGCGCACCGTCGCATAATCGTCGAGTCTCTCATTCCATGCTCGACTGCAGCAACGGTTCTTGGATTTTCGTTTCTCTCATTCTCGCTCTCGTTCTGTACACCTTCGCTTAAGCGGTATTCTACTCTCCGTTGTTTCGTCGTATTGCACAGCGTTTGCCATGGACAGCGATCCGAACACAGGCGCCGGCTACAGAAGCTGGATGCCAAGACGCAAAGGAAATGGGAGGATACATTGTCGGATGCCATTCCTACCGCAGTCGAGTTCTACGAATTCTTGGATAAGCGTTGCCGGAAAATGGAGAGCTTGGAATTCGCTACAGCGCCACCCGCTAGTAGCGCTCAGGTGGGAAAAAACCTTCTACTCCTCATTTAAACGTTTGTTGCCTCCGAGTCTTCCGCCGATCCGTCTGGATGCCCCTTTTGCCATTCAGCGGGCCATGGAATATACTCCTGCAAGTCATTCGGAAATCTGTCCACGTTGCTGCGCCACAAAGAAGTGAAGAAGCTTTCCCTCTGCTTCAATTGCATAAAATCAGGGCATCGCACTCGTGCATGCAACAGTGGAAAATGTCACGTATGCGGCGGGAGGCATCATAGTTTGCTATTCTTTGAGACTCAGCATTCCACAACAGAAAGCTCCCCAGATATTCCTCCTCCGGATCTACCGGTTCAGCCAGTACCCATTTCGTCTGTTCAGGATTCTGCTAGCAGCTCATCCTCACCGGCGTCTACCTCTCTTGCTGCCCAAGGTCTTCACTCCGATGTTGTGCTTCTGGCTACAGCCGTAATTCTCGTGAAGAATCGGCCCGGCGTATTAGTTCCTTGTCGTGCCATCATCGATTCATGATCACAACTGCATCTCGTCACATCTAGGTTCTCTCACAAGCTCACCTCAATCGTTTGCACTTGTCTCTGGGCTGGGCGATACCATATACTGGGGAATCCACCGTGAGCATTTGTATGCAGTCTCGCACGTCTGATTACACTAGTAAACACGACGTTCCCGCTATGGGCAAAAATGACTTTTTCTGATAAATTTCGGAATTGATAATTTTTTTTTAAAATTATGGTTTTTTTATTTTGTAGTTTTTTTAAAGAGTTTTTTTTTAAATTTGGTATTTTTTTTCAAATGTAGTTCTTTTTTTTCACATGACTTAAGCATCTTAAAGCCTAGTACTCAGACGAGCAAAAAATGTTATCGGAAGGAATCAGGGTTGATATTCGTATAAAAGCGATACAAATATTTTGCCGGCAAAATTATTCCTCTAGGGTCATAATTTTGGCGGTACTCAGCACGAGCAAAATAATTGCCGATATATGCTGGAAAAGTATTTAGTGGTATTTGTGGTATTCCGCCAGGCACGAGAAATTTATTTGGCCGGTGAAATAAATGAAGTGGTGTGCGTGCATATGTGTTTGATTACAATCGAAATCGAAACGTAAACACAAAGTTATGGAGTTCAAAAAGCAAAATATAAAGAGATTGGGGTAGTTTAGCGACGAGGCGATTTTATTATTATTAAAAGAAATCGAGCAGATGCATTTGCTATGTAATTTGGCGAATAAAAAGCAATTTGATGCAAACGCAATAAGAGGCGCATGGGAGTCTGTGGCTGCAGTGATGAATAGAGAGTACAATTTCAAGTAATTATAAAATGTAAATAAATGTTCATAGGTATGTATTCCAGGTGATACGTGCAGAAAAGCTTGGAAATCGTTGAGGGATGAAATTTAGGTGATAAATTGGGAATAAAAAATAGTTTATTGAATTTCTGTTCCGCAAAAATGCATTTATACAATATTGCGGTACATTAGCCGTGCATTATCGTCCTCCAGCGCCACAGCGGTAACAAATAATACATTTCTGCTTGCTTTGATACAAAGTTTAAATTCTTAACTGATTTTATTTGTACACAGTGTAACCGTAGAGCATGCACACCTGGTCACACTCGGTCGCTAGTATTTTTATATTGCAAATTTTGCCAGCAAAATTTTTGCTGGTCTGAGTACTAGGCTTAAATCTGGCTGTAAACAAACTTTGAAGTTCCAAATACGTTGACCAAGAAAAATTTTTCTGAGTTTTTAAAGTCAAAATTTCCCAAAAAAATTATTAAATTTTATTTGAAAGCCTAATAACTTCTAGAAGGTAAGTTGAAAATTCAATACAACCAAATGTAAGATGCTTAAGTTATGGAAAAAAAAGAAGCATTACCTCTGAAAAAAATTCAAATTTTAAAATAATTCTTAAAAAAAACCCATAATTTAAAAAAAAAATGTGAATCCCGAAAAAGTTAAATTTTGTCGTCTAGTGTTACACAACTTCACTCACTGCTCTAATCGCCCCCAAAATCACCGCCGAACCCGGCTTGGGTGGATCGTATCTGGCGGTGGACAGAAAGTAGAAAGCTCGACACTCTTTGCAGCACAGCGTCCACCAGATTCGGACGATAGGTTGGACAAGGCTCTTCGTGTGTTTTGGTAAGTCAAGATTTGTGAAGAGGCTGTTTTGAATACCAAGGAAGAATTCGATTGTGAGGCACATTTTCTAAGCCACCTTCCACGTTTGCGATCAGGGGAGTATTCAGTTCGTCTGCCGTTAAAGCCTAACGCTGTTCACTAAGGAGAATCATATATTCAGCCATATCGACGATTCATCATTTTGGAAAGAAAATTGGATCGCAACCCAACGCTCAGGGAGCGGTACTCCGCCTTTATGAGGGAGTACATTGATTTGAAGCATATGTCCCCAGTCAAATCTGATTCCCGTGGCCTCTGCAATGGAGGACAGTACAACGACAAAGCTTCGTGTCGTGTTTGATGACTCTGCTGCTACATCAACTGGATGTTCCCTGTATGATGTGATGGTGTCAGGCCCTGTCATTCAGCCTGCATTGTATAGCATTTTAATTCGTTTCGCACAAATCCAGTTGCTCTCACTGGGGATATTTGTAAGATTTATCGATGCGTACAAGTGTCTCCACCTGACAACTACTATCAGTGCATCCTATGGCGAGACTCCGTTCAGTCCGTGGTTCAAGTCTGCACATTAGACACCGTCACATGCGGTACTAGGGCTGCATCATTTTTAGCTGTTTCCGATCAGCTACTTTTTGCCGTGTCTGCGCTGGACACAAATGCAAGGCAATCTAAGCGATCGGTCTTATCCACGATTGCACGCTTTTACAACCCCCTGGGATTGATAAACCTTTTCATTGTCAGTTGCAAAATCTTCCTTCAGCAGCTTTCGAGAGAGCATTCGGATTGGGATCAAAGTGGCATCAATTCAGGAGCTGACGGCAACCATGGCGTTCTGCTGACGTTCTCTTAAGAGACTCGCTCCCTAAACACCTTATCCAGTCAAAGCTGTGTGCTTCACGTTCCATCGTTTTTGGTAGGCTCCAAAGAAGAATGTCCTGTTTCTCTTCTTTCTGAAACAGCACCTATGGAGCTTCGCAAGCGAGTATTGTATGGATGCAAAATTGCTGTTAAGACCTCAAAGGAAAACTCAAAACACTTGCGAGTTAAGTTGTAAATTCAAACTGTTTTATTTTCAAAACTTATGCACTATATATAGGAAAATATAAGGTAATTAAAACTAAGACCAACACTAAGAAAAGGAGGGATGTGCGGCACTTTTTCCCACGCTCATCCCTTCTAATGACACCAACAACATGCAAACAACATTTGTTAATAGATTTGGGTTCGACGTGCCCATGTATATGATTTTATGGTCGAACTCTATGTGTCCTTTTTCTCAAGTGGCCTACTTCAAAAGGACTGTATTTTTTATGGGTTGGCCTTTGTCGGTTCCTGTTCATGTTTTATGAACACACACCCTACCAGTTATAAATATCTTATTTTATGTACGTTATATATAGATCAGTTCAGTGTGATATTATAATTATGTTCTGCTTGAACATTCTGCAAACGGGCCGGAAGTGGCATGGTTTTGTTTTTATTTTACATTTTTATATATTTTCTTTATAGTTATAATAACAATTACCGATGATCATTTTAAAGTAAATTACAGCGGATAGGAAAGTGCTATTGTTTGCAGTCTTCGTGCTACCTTAATTCTTCTTATGGCATAGATTATTAATATTAACATCATTATTATTCTTTATTACCATAAAGAAGTTTATAGATTCATTGTATACATAGTAACTTTCCTTTAACACTTCCGTTATGTTTTCTATTCTAGTGCTCATACTTCTAAAATTTACGTTTATTTCCTCGGTAGTTCTTTTGAGAATATTTACCGTTGACTCTACTACTGACGTTTGCCTTTTAATTAAATCGTCTATATTATGTTGGTTTTCTAACAAATTTTTCATATATCTTTCCAAAATTTCCCTATCTTCGGCGTCGATTATTCCGAACAATATATGATAAAGGGAGCCCATAAGCTCGAAGGGTGCTCATTTCTTTCTTTTGTTATCTTGAGTCATATAAGTTTATAATTTTCTTCTAGATCTGCAATTTGTCTGTCAGTGTTATCTAAAACATTGCTGCATTGCTCTTCAAAAGTAAAAAGTTTACCGCACACAACTTCCATTTTCCCAATTAATTCTTTTCCCTTTTTTATCATTTGAAAATACGGGTCCATATTATAATAAACTATTAAATCCCAAGATGAGGAGACTATTTCTACGACTCCCATCGGGTCCAAATATATTGAAGTGGAGCTGTTCATTTTTTCAATTGTCCACTTCTCTTTTCCTCTGGCAGCTATGCTTGCATTTGATACTTGGCAAAATAACATAAGCATTAAAATTACTGCCATGAGTCCTAGTTTGGGTATTCGAGGTCCACCACGAGTACTTCTGGCTTCTTTTGGAAGCCTTTCTGAGTCCTTTTCTTCAGACTCAATTCCAGCTAATGGACAAACTTTAGTAATCGGTCTTTAAATCGACCCATCTTGATGTTCTATAGTGACTACTCTGACTCTATCGTCCCTGCCTTTATGTATTTCTTCTATTTTCCCCAACGGCCATCTAGCTGGATGACAGTTTCCATATTTTATTAAAACTATCTGTCCTTTTTTAATATTCTGTATTCCTATTTTCCATTTATTTCTTTGTTGAAGAGTGTATAAATAATTTTCTTTCCATTTAATCCAGAAGTCTCTCTTCATTTTTTGAATTAATTCCCACCTATCCAGATTTTCAATTCTTTCATCTGACACTGTTTCAATGGGGCCGAATATTGGCCATCCAATAATATAAAGACCTGGTGTTAATACATCCAAATCGTCAATATCATTTGAAGCGGTATACAACGGGCGTGAATTCAGTACAGCTTCAATTTAACATAAGAGGGTTGCCATTTCCTCGTAGGTTAAATTATTGTCCGCAATCACTCTTTTTAAGTGATATTTCACTGATTTTACCCCAGCTTCCCAAATACCTCCAAAGTGAGGTCCTGCCGGGGGGATAAAGTGCCACTCGATTTGTTCTCTTTCTAATAATGAAACCACTTTAATATTGTCTTTAAAGGCTTTTTGGTATTCTTCGTCTAATTTACGCGAAGCTCCCACAAAATTGGTTCCATTATCCGAAAAGATTTTTGCACATTTTCCACTTCTTGAAAAAAATATTCTAAGTGCAGCTAGAAAGGCACCCGTAGTTAGATCACTGACAACTCCCAAATGAATAGCCTTTGTCGCCATGCACACAAATACGGCTATATATATCTTATAAGATTTCTGCCCACGGTTTTAGAACATCGGATATGGTAAGGTCCGGCGAAGTCTACCCCTGTATTTGTGAAAGGGTGAGGCATTTTTGTTCTGCATTTCGGCAGATTTCCCATAATTTGCTCTGCCGTATTCTGCCGATACCTAGCACAGGTAACACACTCCTTAAGCTTTTGCTTTAAACTGTTTCTTAGCCCAAATATCCAATACTTTCGCTGGATATAATTTCGCATCAGATTAATTCCACCGTGTAATGTTTCCTTATGTTAAGTGACACTTATTCAAAATCAAGAGATGTTTAACCTCAAATTCTGCGCTGGAGTTTTGTAATCTTCCTCCAACTCGCAGTTATCCATCTTCATCTAAAAACGGATTTAAGCCCAATATTTTACTTTTTGTTTCTATTTCCTTTTTATTAACAAGGCTAGCTATTTCAGAACTGAATTGCATAGCTTGCTGTTTTTTCAATATCAATATTTTGGCGATCTTAATCTCATTGACTGTTAAATATGTTGGAAATTCTTTATTTTCGTTTTTCATTTGAATAAACATTAATATATATGCAATGACTCTTTCTAGTTTATACATACACGAGTATTTCTGTAATAACTCATTAATTATGTTGGCTTTATCGATTATAAACGTTGTGCTAACAATTATTTTTTCTTCAATCTGCTCTTTTGGCCAATCTTCTTTAGATTTCGCCAGCCACTGAGGACCCTTCCACCAAATTTCGAAATCTTTCAGCTTATCTGCACTAATGCCCCTTGATGCTACATCAGCTGGATTGTCTTCAGATTTGACATGTCTCCATTTAATTTCTTTAACTTTTCTAATTTCGTCAGTTCTACGCTTAATAAACTTGTCTTTATTGTCTCTATTCTTTATCCAGGCTAGAGTAATCGTATAATCACTCCAAGCATAACTTTCTGCTTCACTTCCAACCGCTATTTTCACCCGTTCAATCAATTTTGTTAGAAGATGAGCTGCACAAAGTTCTAATTTGGGAATGGTTTTCCGATTCTTCTTCGGATTAACCTTGCTTTTGCTGGCTGTTATAATTGAAGAACCATCTACCTTTGCATACACTACGGCAGCATAAGCTTTCTCAGATGCATCGGCAAAACCATGAATTTGCATCGGATTACTATGCTGAGAATCAAGCCATCTTGGTATCCGAATTCTCTCTAATGCTGTTAAATTGTCTTTAAATGCATTCCATTCACTTTCATAAGTTAAACCCAACCTTATCAAACTACTATATGTCCTAAATTTTTATATTCAATTTTCTTCTAATTTATTTATTTTTGCCGAGTTTCTTTTCTAAATTGTAAAATCGCGCCACATCTTGTGCCGTTTAATCTCCTAGATCCTTATCTTTTTTGAATGGTATTTTCACAACATACCTTCCATTTTCATCTCTTTTGTGGTTTCCAAGAAATGCTTCTCACAAACATCTTCTTCCACTTCAGTACTTTCGTTTTCCATTTCCCAGAAACGCTCTATGTCCCCGACTTCAAATATTGTCGCTACAATCAATTTATCACCCTTTGACTTGGTGCAACCGGATATAATCCATCCGAATTCTGTATTTTGACCAAGTAGTCCATCTATTTTCACTACTCCGTCTTATACAATATGGGCATACAAATCTTCACCAATTATTATATCCACCCTACTTGATTTATTAAAGTTAGGGTCAGCCAACACATAATCTTTCCATTTCGATTTATCAATCTTGAACGACTTTGCAGGTAAACCCTTCATACGTTTTGGGAGAATGATTGCTTCAATATTAAGAGCTTTTTTATCGGCATCCCGAGTTTTTACTGTTAAAGTTACTTTATACTTTGAAGTGGAAGAGTCTGTGGATGATACTCCACTAACCTCGGTGTTTTCCCTTTTGCGCGCCACTTTTAATATTTGTGCTGCTTCCTCTGAAATGATGGTACATTGTGACCCACAATCAATTAGAGCTCTAAGGTTTTCATAGCCACCATTCACCGCTCTTACTTTTATAAGTGCTGTGGCTTACCTTTGTGGCTAACACTTTGTGAAACAAGTGTAAATATTTTCCCTTTTTTCATAGGGAATATGGAGCATCGTGTGATGGGATTTTTTACAAATCCCACATAACTTTTCCGAGGAGCATTTCGTATACATGTCGTGCCTACAGCATCTTTTGCACAGGCGTTGCTTTTGAATAACCTGGCCTCTCTCTATCGGGCTCGATTCTCTTAAATCTATAGCATTGCATTATTGTATGGCCTGCCATTTTACACAGCGGACAACTTTCTTTAATGCTACTATATTGCACCACTTTTTTCAGCGGTATTTTCGCTGCATCCTGCGATGAGTACAGGGAAGTATACCGTTGTTCCAGAAATTCTATTACATCGGGCAATGTTTGAATCTCTTTTGTCCTTTTTATATTGTTTATTGTTTAAAATTGTTTAAAGTTTAACAATGTGCAGTTAAACTGTAGGGGGAAACATTAAATGATAAGTGTGTATCCTACGAGACTTAGGCAAGATACAAGATAAACTTAAGATATAATTTAAAATTATTATAATATGTTATTCATTAGGTTCGATTTGACCGTGTTAGAACTAGAATCAAAGGAGAACAGATGAACAAATTTGTTATAATTTCGGCAAAGGCTACGGAAAGAATCCTGATCTGAGTAGTTAGAAAGGCAGAGTTGAAGGTGGAGAGGAAAGTAGTGCCTAGTCGGACGGGATTGGACAGCAAAACTAATAAGACCAATAAGGGCAGATGATTGGAATTGTTTCTGCACGGATTCAAGCATATCTTGAAATTTTTGGTAATGTGGTGACCAGACACAGGAACCATATTCCAAGATAGGCCGGACCAGAGAAACGTATAAGACTTTAGTGGTGTAAGGGTCAGTAAATTCCTTAGACCATCTTTTGACAAAACCAAGAACTCCTTTGGCTTTATTTGAGATGGAGGAGATATGAGATTTAAAAGAAAGATTTGGAAAAAAGATGATGCCTAGGTCATTAACTTTGAACTGGCGTTCTAAGATACAACTATTGATGGAGTAGTCAAATAAGTATGGCTCGATGCGGTGGAAAGTCATGATATTACATTTAGAAATGTTCAGTGGAAGAACGTTAATAAGGCAGCAGTTATTATGAGCGTCAAGATCCGATTGCAGAGATAACGGGGACGCAGGGTCATTAGAGGAAAAACATACTTTAACATCGTCAGCGTACATAAGGACACGGGAGTGAGATAAGACTAGAGGAAGATCATTAATGAACAAATTAAATAACAGGGGGCCCAGATGGCTACCTTGAGGTACACCCGATGTAACAAGAACAGGTTTAGAGAAAGAGGAGTTGAAGCGGACACGCTGAGAACGATTACAAAGGTAAGAATTGGTCCAGTGGAGGAGATTAGTCGGAAACCCAAGGAGAGATAGTTTATGGATAAGGAGATTGTGATTAACAGAGTCAAAGGCTTTACTAAAATCAGTGTAAACTACATCAGTTTGGCACTGATTAGCAAATCCAGTAGTTACGAAGGAGGAGAAATCAAGTAGGTTAGAAGTAACTGAGCGACGTCTTACAAATCCATGCTGGTATTCCGAGAACAGGGAACTACAAAAGTGCTGCAGCTGAGAAGTAATGATTTTTTCAAAGAGTTTAGGAATGGCAGATAAATTAGTTATACAACGATAATTAGAAACATCTGATTTCGAGCCCTTCTTGTGGACAGGGATTATGTGGGACTCCTTCCAGATGATTGGAAAATCACTTAACTCTAGCGACAAGGTGAAAAGTTTTAGAAGGGGCACGCAAAGAGAATCAGCACAAATTTTAAGAACGGCACTGGGGACCAAATCCGGGCCAGTGGAGAACGAGAACTTACTCGATTTTAAATTGGTTAGCAGGCAGTTATAATCAATGAAGGGGGAATAGATACAATTTGAGCTCTTTAGGGGAAAAGGATAAGAGTACCTGGTACGATGATCGGATGTGGAGGCCGGAATAGAGGGAAGTTCATTGAGGGGACAGAGTAGCAACGTTGAAAAAAGGAAGCGAACAGATCCGCAATGTCACAATCATTGTCAGCAAAACAACCATTTAAGTGTAGAGATGAAGGAAATTTTGTAAAGTTACGTTTAGAGTTAACAAACCTAAAGAATTGCTTAGGATCGCGTTTGAAGTTAAGCTTGCACTTGGCCAAGTACTTATTATAGCATAACGTATTACATAGGGAAAATTTAGATTTAGCAATTAGGTACTTAGAAAAGTCCGATTGAGAACCGGATTTTTTAAATTTTTTATACATGCGGGATTTAAAATTCCTCAGGTTGATTACCCTCGGGGTGAATCAAATGGGGCCAGAAGGATTTTTCAAGGGGGTGACTAAAGGGACATAAGTAGAAAAGATGGAAAAAATGGTGGTATAGAATGCCTTAGTGGCAGGCTCTATTTCGAGGTAGTCGTCGAGGAATGACCAATCGATCTGGGACAGAGCAATATTCAGAGAGGGAAAATCGGCCTTTTTAAAGCAATAAATAGGCGAGGGCTTAGAGAACGATTTGATGGGCCCAGAAGAAGGCAAGTGATGTTCAATATCAAGTGTGGGATGATAAAGGTCTTCAGGGAAGGATAGAGGCGATCCTCTACTAACCAGAGTCATCGACGTATCGGAGAAGAAGACGAGGTCTAAGATCCTGCCAATATTATTACAAATGCCATTAACCTGACCCAGCGAAGTATAGGACAAGGAGTCAATAAAATCATGCTGCATGGAGGGGAGCATGAGGTTAGAGTCAACAGAAGGAATCCACGTAATGTTTGGGAGATTAAAATCCCCAAGGACAATAGGGCGATCAGAATCATTAAGTTGGGACGAAAGGGACTGAAGATGAGCAGTGTGAAGCATATAGGTTGCGAATTCAGCAGACGGAGGGATATATGAACAAGAAATGAATAAACTAAAAGAGCGCAGACGAATTTTAACTATGACTATTTCTAAATTTATACACTCTTCGATGGAAAGGAGTTGAGAAGTTAAGTCAGAGCGAACGGCTATCAGAACTCCACCACCTCGAGATGGACGGTCAAGTCTATATATGTTATACTTGTCTATAAAAATCTCGGAATCCGAAATTGAGGAATTGAGCCAGGTTTCAGTAAAAGCAATAATATCAGAATCAAAAGTTGCACTATCAGAATATAGTTTGCTGAGCTTACTGCACAGGCCACGTACATTCTGATATGAGATCTTTAGTGGATGGGGGGAATTCAGTTTTTTGAAGCAGACGGAAGAGGAGTAGAATTTATACCAACTCTAGGTTCAGGGGTACGCTTAGAAAACAGGTGGCAAATCGTATGATTCGGCCAGAAGGAGGGATCAAGTAAACTATTTACGTGTTCATCGGCCACTAGAATTTTAAATGAAGCGATTCTACGTTTTTCTTTAAAGTTAAATTTGGTAACTTCTAGGCCAGAGGAATCATCAATATTGAGTATAAAATAGATGTAGTCCCTAACGAGAACATCCGTAGTCGAGTCTAAGAGTCGGGACACAAAAATAGATTTCAGAGGAGCACGAGCAAGAAGAATAGGTGGTGGGGTCACATGTTTAATAGGTAAGGCGGAAGTGGGAACAACCCGAGGGGCGAGTTCAGATAGAGCAGAAAGGTCCGAGGAGATGGCGATGGAAGCAGAAGTTGAAGGGGCTTCAACTTCCATTTTATCAACGGTGTCGTCGGCATCAATTGAGGGCGATGGAGCACCAGCTACATGATCGTCTTTAACTTCCAATTGGACAGTTGGCACCAGGGAGGCTGCAGTAGAGGGGCCGAGTGCAGCCATCCTCATCGAAGCAGGATCGTTATCGCCGGTAATCATGCCATCGGTTTCCTTAGCACCAGAGTCGATCATGGCTGGCGAGGTTATTGGCGGAGCGGGCATATCGTTGACTGCAAGAGAATTAAGGGTTTTAGCACACGTCGAAGTACGATTAACCTTTCTTCTCTTAGGAGACTCATTTATCATTTTTAAGTTTTTAAAATGAGTCTCCGTTGAGAGAAACTTATCCTGCAATCGGTGTGGAGAATTCGCCAGAATTCGGTGTGGAGACTGGCGAATTCATTATGAGTTTGTCTCATAAAGATTCGCATGTCGGCCTCAAGTGGCCTGCAATCAAAACAGGTCCAGTTGAGACCGCAGCGAGTCTTGACCACATACAAAATGCGACCACCATAGTGACCAAGACCCGCACAGGTAGCGTGTGCCGTATTATTACACAACCAGCAGTAGATGAAGGTTTGACGGGTGGCCACCGTACGGCCAGCGTTATATGACTTTCATATAATTGAAGGGCATCTTTATTAAATTTTCTTAAAATTATGTGGGCAAAAATCACATCAACTTCTTCTGTTAATTCTGACTTTAACTTTATTAAATGTATTGACTTATTTATCGAGTCAGAAAACAATTTAATATGTTTTGCTGAATCGTTGTCTAGCATTGGCAAATCTAGCAACCGATTCAGCTGATCAGAAAATATTTTCTTTTTATTTTCATACCGCTTGGTCAGCAATTCCCAAGCGGCATTATAATTTTCCAATGGCCCCGTTAATAAGTGAGCAACCATACTACTTGCTTCACCCTTTATTGCCATTTTTCAATAATTGAATTTTTGAGATGTACTCAGATTATCTCTATTATGAATTATTTCACAAAATAATTGTAAAAACCCATCCCATTATTTTTCTTCTCCCGAAAATGTGGGTACTTCTGCCTTTGGTAGAACCGGAAAATCTTCATCTTCCTTCTTTGCTACTGACGCTTAACTAACGCTAGATTTTTCCTCCATGACTTCCTGCATCCTTATTTCTAAGTTGCTTAACGTGTTCTTAATATCAAAGTCTAGCTCGGCCATCTGTTCGTCGAGGCTGTCATTTGTTTCATAAGCATTATAGAATTCCTCAACTTTTGGGCTTAGTCTTTTACTAATGAATTCAATATTGGCTTTTCTTAGGTTACACTCCCTTGTTTTAGCCTGATATAACCTCTCGATACTTTCTTTTAAATACGTTTTTAGATTTTCCATAAATGTATCGATACTCTCCGATATTTTCTCAAGACTCTGGTCAATTTTTGGCTCCATATCTTCTTTCAAAGTTCCAGTCACCACTGGTTCTAACTTTGCTTTTTCTAGTTTCCCTTTTATCGAAGTTTTAGTAGTATTTTCATAATAGCTCTTTTCTATGTCCTCTATATTTCTCATCATTTTAACAAATTGATTTTTCTTGTAGTAGTCATGATCGACTATTCCACATAGCATTAATGCAGTGTTATTTGCTGCAGCCTTTTTTTAAGCTCTCCTAGCCTACAGATTACGTCACTGGTCAATATACCAGCTTCAATCCCTTTAACTTAATTTGCTATTACGGCCTGAGCCTCTAGTAGCTTTATGATTTTATCCGACAACATCTTATTAAGTAAATTAGAAGTAATATCTATAGTTGACGCTGCCGGGGATGCTGCTGTTGGTCGCTGCCGTCATTGTTGCTTTTTGGTTTTTTTGTGGCTTTATTTTTGAAACACACACAAATGTTTTTTTTTTTCACTCAGTCTGTCCTTTTTTATTTCTTTTTTTTTTTATTATTCGGCCGTTTGCGATTTATTTTTTTTTTCTCGCTGGCCTCCACTTCACCTTGCACTTCCAATGTTGGGGATTATTTATATTTTTTCTTTTTTCAAATTTTTGTTCGATGTATCAGGCCTCGAACACGCCACTTTCGCGTAATATTTTGTTTTACACGACAAAAAATACTGCCTGTACAGCATGTATTTTTTTTATTAATAGAAACTTACGTTTCATTAATTTTATACTCGGTTTCTTACTCCAAGAGGGAAAACCAGAGTTTTTTATTTTTGCTACCTTTAGCTGTAGGTGTACTTGACACTTCTGCAGTCTTTAAGGAGCTTGTTTAATTCCGTGCTCTTACCACAGGGGGGAAATAACGGAGAGTCTCGAAGGACCAAAATGTTAAGACCTTAAAGAAAAAGTCACAACACTTGCGAGTTGAGTTGTAAATTCAAACTGTTTTATTTTCAAAACGTATGCACTATATATAGGAAAATATAAGGTAATTACAACTTAGACCAACGCTAAGAAAAGGAGGGATATGCGGCACTTGTTCCCACGCTCATCCCTTCTAATGACACTAACAACATGCAAACAACATTTGTTAATATATTTGGGTTCGACGTGCCCATGTATGTGATTTTATGGTCGAACTCTATGTGTCCTTTTGCTCAAGTGGCCTCTTTCAAGTGGACTTTATTGTTTATTGGTTGGCCTTTGTCGGTTCCTGTTCATGTTTTATGAACACACACCCTAGCAGTCATAAATTACTTATTTTATGTACGTTATAGATAGATCACTTCAGTGTGATAAGATAATTATGTTCAGCTTGAACAATTGCCAACTCATTTTCTTGAATGCAGCGCACATTCGCCTGCATATATAAATTTTTACATCGTTTCCGACACCCTGGTATCCACGTTTCTGATATTCGGCAAGGAACGCACTTTCAAATTCGACAAATTCAGCTAGAAAGCTTGTATATGGACAGAACGGAGATTCAGCGCAATGGTCGAGTCACAAAATCCAGCTTCATCAGTTCGCTCTCTCCATTCATCGATCAGTCTGGACTACCGAGTTTTGGAGGTCGCCCTGGCAACTCATCGCTAGGGTTTGGTCGGGTTTGAAGCTAAGCACCCGCTTTTTTTTCCCAAAGGGACATCCCATAATTTGTGCTCTAATAAGGCGTGCGTGATAAGATATTATCACGAGAGGAACCTTCATGCCGGACCTTGTGCCCTGCTTACCTAAATTCGGCTGAAGTATTGGCCGATTGGAGGAATTAAAGCCGTGTATAAGGAAGTCAGCAAGTGCGAGATATGCTTCAGGACTAAGCCGCGCATGGTTTAGCACATCATAGGATACCTGCCTAAGGAGCGTTTGAAAGGAGTCACTAAATTGGATTATTGTGGCCCGTTCTTCTACTGATCAGAAATCCGCACGAGCCCTCCGATCAAGTGCTACATCAGTGCTTCACTTCCAAGGCAATACACATGAAGCTCGTAAGGGACCTGACCACCGCTTCGTTTCTAGGTGCATTAAAGCGTTGTACTTCCACTCGAGGAAGGTCCAGTCAAATTTGGTCTGGTAATGCGACAAACTTTGTTGGCGCCAAGAACGAGCTTTTGGAGCCAAAAAAGCTTTTTATGAGCAACTCGCATATGAAGGATGTCCATTAATCCTGCTTGGCTGACTCGATCGACTGGCGCTTCTTTGTGGGAAGCGGCCGTGAAGACTGCAAAGCATCACCTGTACCGCTCAGTTCGGCCCTCTGTGCTTGGCTTCGACGAGCTGCGTTCTCTTATCTGCCAGATCACGGCAATTGTTAATTATCGCCCTTTGCTTTCGCTTTCAGAAAATTCTGATGTCTTATATGTTTTGACCCCTGCTCATTTGCTTCTAGGCGGCCCACATGAGAGAAACCTCGAGCCTGACCTAACGAAGCTCAACTACAATCGTCCGGATGTTTGGCAGAGGGTCACTCAACTGCAGCAAATCTTGTGGAGCCGTTGGCGCGAAGAGTGCAAGAGCGGTCGAAATGACGGACTCCCACGAGTAACCTCGGCGTGAACGATGCCGTTCTAATAAAGGACAAAATATTCCTCCTATGAATTGGCCACTGGCTAGAGTGGTCGATGTCGTCCAGGGAAAGGATGGCGTGTGGCACGTAGCGGACTTGAAGACTGCATCCGGAACCATCAGGAGGGCCGTTACTCGGCTATGTCGCCAGCAGCATCATCGTAATTCAAACCCACTGTACTTAAACTTAATATAACCACATTTTTTAAACGCTTACGTTCGGCAGCTTTGCTGCGCTCTCTCTGTTAAGGGCTCTCGGCAGCCATCGCTTCGGCCCTAGCTTTGATCTGCCGACGTTGTTAATTTTAGTGCTATGCTAATCTCTCTGTGCATTGGTTGCATATTTGATCTCGTGTACATTTATCTGGCCCGGCAAAGAGCAAGAAATCGGCTTTTGCTAGCCGCCTGTATAAATAAACATCATTTATCAAAATCAATACGTTCTCATTTGTTTCTGGACATAAAATAGGTGCCAAAAAAGCTTGGAATCTCAAAACATGCTCTTTAATTTCGGCGCAGGTGTTATGTTGAGTGCAAAGCGTACGGTGTCAAAAACTGCCTTTAAGTTTTCGCCCTCAGTAAATGTAACCCCGTGAATACGGACCTCGGAGGCTATTTTGACATTAGCACGCGCTGCTTAGCTGATTAGCCTCCAGTTTTGCCTCGAGTTCTCTGGTCTTCAGGGCTCGAACCTATCCCATCTCCTCCTCAAGCTGCTTGACACGCTTGACACCACAAATTTGCCCTATGCGTTCGTTAAGGAGGACGATAATTTGCTCCTCCGCTGAATGCATGCTGGTGGAAATGAGCTCTGCTTGCTCACCAAAACGCATTTTTAGCAGGTCCAAGAGCTGCTGTGATGGAGCGTCAAAAACTCGGACCGTCTTTAGATCAACAGCAGTGTTCTCTCGCTGTCGTTTTGTTGGTGGGACCATGCTGTTGCTTTGTACGGAGAGCGCGGGAGGGAGAGCGACAAGACGAAGGGAGAGTCTAAAGTTCGAGTCCGGGAGCCCAGCGACGACGCAAGAAAACAAACAAGCACAAGGCACAGTTGAGCACAGCTGAGTTCCATTGGAGAACAGGAGAGCGATGCGGCGTAGTGAGAGGCAACAGGTCAAAGTCCAAGAGAGCAGCAACACTGAGGCGATGTAAGCAAAAGAAAATTTACGAGGACCACAGCTGAGCACAGCTGAGCACGAGTAAGATCCGTTAGAGCAGGCGAGCAATGCGACGCAGCAAATATCCCAACTTGCACTGCACGGGAGAGAGTAGGTAAGTCGAATTTGGCGCTTATTTGGAGTCAAGTGGAACAAAAACAAATACTGTCTACCACGAAACGACGCGCAGCAGACGCAGAAATTTTGTTTGTGCAGTTTGTTGCCTTCGATTTTTTTTATTGGTATTTAAGTGGGTAAGAAATATATCTTTGTGTTAAGGATCTGTTTAAATTTCCAGGCCTTCATTACTGAACAGATTAAGACTGGTTCTTTAAATGTTGGACGTATATTCTCTACACAAACTGCAAAAAGTTAGGAGCAAGAGATTAACACGACCGTTCGCGACGAATGTTGTATGAACTTTAGTTATTCACGTCAGACTTACTACATTTCCTATGGGGAGGCATTATAAACGACTCCTTCCATATGGAGGGGAAGCATGAAGAGTTAATGGACAGGCTGAATAGTTTGAGCAACGGTCCACACAGAGACTCGGTGCAGTACCTGAGTATAACGCCAGGAACTCGGTCAGGACACGGTGAAAACACCGGCTTAACTGTTTGGAGATCATGAAGCAGCGAGCTTTTATTTAGCAATGGAGTAAAAATGCCGTTCGACCTCGGTAAACCGTATGGGTACGGCTGACCGGAGTAGATTTCCTGAGCAATCTACTACTATAGGCAATTTCCGATAGCGAGGATTGATGTGCGGACATTTTACGCTTACTGTTTAAAAAGCTGTAAAATTGTTTAGGGTCCTGACAGGAAAACGGGACACAAGAATTAAGAAGTGAGTTTAGTGCGTCGTAGAAAATGTTTCTGCCTATCGTAATATCAGTGCACACATACAAAGCGGACCAATCAAAATCCTTAAAGAGGTTATTAAGCTTCGCAAACTCGGCTTTACGAAAGCAGCTGACACATTGAGGTAGCCTACCCGACCAATCTAATGCGGTTGGTCCTAAATAGAGCGAGACTTTGAAAGTAGGATGGTAGGCGTCTTCGAGTATATTGAGCAAAGGGTCTCTCGCTAACGCTATGGTCACATCTGTTACAAAGCACAGATCAAGCAATCGACCCAAGGAGTTTTTCACATGGTTGACTTGAGACAGGGGTAAATCAAGTAACCCGTGAAAAAAATCATGTCGTGACATGGGCACTAGGTTATTAGACTCGTTTACTGAATACCAAACAGTTCCAGGCAAGTTCAAATCATCAAGAACTATCAAATATTAAGGAAGAAACAGCGTTTAACGCGGACAAGTGCTGCTCTTAAATTGCGATATGCGAAGAAGGTGGAATATACGAACAAGTAATGAAAACTTAACGACAGGGAACGTTGTGAGCCGCGGCGTAGACGCGGTACTCAGTCAGTATATATGTATGTGAGCTTGTAATTTATTACATGTTCGCAAAAGGGATACATTTAATTATTGCCAAAAAAGAGAAAAATTGTAAGTCGAACGTTTTCGGAGATTTTTAAATATTAGAAATTTCCATTTTCGTTTACATACGTTTTTTACATCTGTCTTTTCTACATGTCTAAATCTACTTCCTACATATACATACACGGCTGTGTGCGAGAGAGAGAGAGGGAATGAGTCTGCGCTTCAAAGGCCACTGAAATTTCATTTGTTCCTTCTGACTATATTTATGATCCGATCTGATCCAGATTCAATACTCTGATAGATATGGTCATTTTCTGTGATTCTGCGTTTTTGGTTTTCCCGTATCTTCAAAATTTTAGATTTTCGTCTTTTGTGGGGGCGGAAGGGGGCGTGGCTAAATTTTGAAACAAACTTGTCTCGGTTTGATATCACAGGAGCTTGGATAGAAAGTTTGGTGGTTCTAGCTCTTATAGTCTCTGAGAACTAGGCGTCAAAAAATTCGATCAGGCATAGCGACTACCCCTGTGTGTGAGAGAGAGCGAGAGGGAACGATGCATTTCGAAATGGTTTTCTTCATTGTGGCTATATTTATAATTTGATCTTATCCCGATTCAACACTCTGATAGATATTGTCATTCTCTACGATTCTGCGTTTTTAGTTTTCTCGTATCTTTCAAATTGTGCATGCCACAGATTTTCGTTCTTGGAGTAGGCGGAAGAGGGCTGGGCGAAATTTCGAAATGCACTTGTAACAGTGTGATAGGACAGGAGTCTGGATGTGAAATTGTGTTCCTCTAGCTTTTATAGTCTCTGAGCTATAGGCGCTAATGAAGACGGACGGACAGACGGACGGACGGACAGACGGACGGAAAGACAGACATAGCTATATCGACTCGGCTATTGATGCTGATCAAGAATATATATACTTTATGGGGTCGGAAACGCTTCCTTCTGGGTGTTACACACATCAATTTTTTCAACAAATCTAATATACCCCTTTACTCTTCGAGTACCAGGTATAAAAACACACTGATTAACCGACGCAAAAAATAATTATAAAACGAGGGGGAACGTTATGAGCCGCGTCTGCGCCGCGGCTCTACTTTATACCCGGTACTCAGTCAGTATATATGTATGTGAGCTTGTTGTAATTTATTACATGTTCGCAAAAGGAAAATATTAAATTTTAGCCAAAAAAAAAACAATTTAAGTCGAACCTTTTCGGAGATTTTGATCTATTAGATGTTTCCATATTGGTTAACATAAATTTTTTACATCTGCCATTTCTACATGTTTTTATCTACTTCCTACATATACATACACGGCTGTGTGCGAGAGAGAGAGGGAATCAGTCTGCGCTTGGGAGGCCACTGAAATTTCATTTGTTCCTTCTGACTATATTTATCATCCGATCTGATCCAAATTCAATACTCTGATAGATATAGTAATTTTCTATGATTCTGCGTTTTTGGTTTTCCCGTATCTTCAAAATTGTAGATTTTCATCTTTTATGGGGGCGGAAGGGGGCGTGGCCAAATTTTAAAACAAACTCGTCTCGGTTTGATATCACAGGAGCTTGGATAGAAGGTTTGGTGGTTCTAGCTCTTATAGTCTCTGAGAACTAGGCGTCAAAAAATTCGATCAGGCATAGCGCCTACCCCTGTGTGTGAGAGAGAGCGAGAGGGAACGATGCATTTCGAAATTGTTTTCTTCATTGTGGCTATATTTATGAGTCGATCTGATCCAGATTCAACACTCTGATAGATATTGTCATTATCTACGATTCTGCGTTTTTAGTTTTCTCGTATCTTTAAAATTGTGCATGCCACAGATTTTCGTCCTTGGAGTGGGCGGAAGGGGGCGGGGCGAAATTTTGAAATACACTTGTAACAGTGCGATAGGACAGGAGTCTGGATACAAAATAGTGTTCCTCTAGCTTTTATGGTCTTTGAGCTATAGGCGCTAATGAAGACGGACAGACGGACAGACGGACGGACAGACAGACATAGCTATATCGACTCGGCTATTGATGCTGATCAAGAATATATATACTTTATGGGGTCGGAAACGCTTCCTTCTGGGTGTTACACACATTAATTTTTTGCACAAATCTAATATACCCCTTTACTCTTCGAGTACCGGGTATAATTACACAATTACACAGGCATGCACTCGCGGCTTAGGAAAGATTTTGTAATAGAAAGTTAATTTGCAAGTTTATCAAAAGTTTATTGTAAAAAAACACCGGCTGTTTAGCAAAATAAGAAAAAAGATAAGCGAAGCGCTAAGGAAAAACACGTCTGATTACTACGAAAGAGATAGGCGATGTGATGCAATTCCTCTGTGTAATGCAATTCGCCAATATTAACTATGGACTTATATCCACTGGCCATCTCTAGGACATGTTCTTCGGGAATATAATGTTGCATATGCTCCTGGAATTCCACATGTTGCAGCTGCACATATTCAACAGCTCTCGCCGAAGCCTTGCGATTCCTATACAGGCAATTTTCGATAAAAATTACATATCGTGCTTCAATTACTCTCTGTTTTTTTAGTACTAAACAGTCTATATGACTTTGCTGTGTCAGAGTAACCAACCAAATAATGTTCTTCGCCTTTTGGAGTAAATTTCTTGTGGTGCGATATAATTAAAACGAGGGGGAACGTTGTGAGTCGAGTCTACAGCCGCGGCTCTACTTTATACCCGGTACTCAGTCAGTATATATGTATGTGAGCTTGTAATAAATTACATTATTACATGTTCGCAAAAGGGATAAATTTAGTTTTAGCCAAAAGAGACAAAAAAAAATTAAGTCAACCTTTTTGGGAGATTTATATATGTATTATTTCCATTTTTGTTTACATACCTTTTTTACATCTGTCTTTTCTACATGTCTAAATCTACTTCCTACATATACATACTTGGCTGTGTGCGAGAGAGAGAGGGAATGAGTCTGCGCTTGGAAGGCCACTGAAATTTCATTTGTTCCTTCTGACTATATTTATGATCCGATCTGATTCAGATTCAATACTCTGATAGATATGGTCGTTTTCTATGATTCTGCGTTTTTGGTTTTCCCGTATCTTCAAAATTGTAGATTTTCATCTTTTGTGGGGGCGGAAGGGGGCGTGGCCAAATTTTGAAATACACTTGTACTGACGTGATATCACAGGAGCATGGATGGAGAGTTTGGTTGCTCTAGCTCTTATAGTCTCTGAGATCTAGGCGCTCTGGACGAATGGGCACAGCGCCCAACCCTGTGTGTGAGAGAGAGCGAGAGGGAACGATGCATTTCGAAATGGTTTTCTTCATTGTGGCTATGTTTATAAGTCGATCCAAATTCAACACTCTAATAGATATTGTGATTCTCTACGATTCTGCGTTTTTAGTTTTCTTGTATCTTTAAAATTGTGCATGCCACAGATTTTCGTCTTTGGAGTGGGCGGAAGGGGGCGGTGCGAAATTTTGAAATACACTTGTAACAGTGCGATAGGACAGGAGTCTGGATACAAAATTGTGTTCCTCTAGCTTTTATAGTCTTTGAGCTATAGGCGCTAATGAAGACGGACAGACGGACAGACTGACAGACGGACGGACGGACGGACAGACAGACATAGCTATATCGACTCGGCTATTGATGCTGATCAAGAATATATATACTTTATGGGGTCGGAAACGCTTCCTTCTTGGTAATATAATATAATATACCCCTTTACTCTTCGAGTACCGGGTATAAAAATTGAAACGGTAACTTGGGCGCCGCTACTTAATTGTAAGGTTAGGCAAAGGTAAAGTCTACCATGATTAATACCTATCAGTAGACTTATTACACCTGCTTGAATTTTCTCGCATTCATCAATCAATGAACTTAGTTGCTTTGTTACCATAAAGAAGTTTATAGATTCTTTGTATACATAGTAACTTTCCTTTAACACTTCCGTTATGTTTTCTTTTCTAGTGCTCAAACTTCTAAAATTTACGTTTATTTCCTCGGTAGTTCTTTTGAGAATATTTACCTTTGACTCTACTACTGACGTTTGCCTTTTAATTAAATCGTCTACATTATGTTGGTTTTCCAGCAAATTTTTCATATATCCTTCCAAAGTTTCCTTATCTTCGGCGTCCATTATTCCGAACAATATATGATAAAGGGAGCCCATAAACTCGAAGGGTGCTCTTTTCTTTCTTTTGTTATCTTGAGTCATAAAAAGTTTATTATTTTCTTCTAGATCTGCAATTTGTCTGTCAGTGTTATCTAAAACATTGCTGCATTGATCTTCAAAAGTGTAATGCTTACCGCACACCACTCTCATTTTCCCAATTAATTCTTTTCCCGTTTTTTTATTTGAAAATACGGGTCCATATTATAATAAACTATTAGATCCCAAGATGAGGAGACTATTTCTACGACTCCCATCGGGTCCAAATATATTGAAGTGGAGCTGTTCATTTTTTCAATTGTCCACTTCTCTTTTCCTCTGGCAGCTATGTTTGCATTTGATACTTGGCAAAATAACATAAGCATTAAAATTACTGCCATGAGTCCTAGTTTGGGTATTCGAGGTCCACCACGAGTACTTCTGGCTTCTTTTGGAAGCGTTTCTGAGCCCTTTTCTTCAGACTCAATACCAGCTAATGGACAAACTTTAGTAATCGGTCTTTAAATCGACCCATCTTGATGTTCTATGGTGACTACTCTGACTCTATCGTCCCTACCTTTATGTATTTCTTCTATTTTCCCCAACGGCCATCTAGCTGGATGACAGTTTTCATCATTTATTAAAACTATCTGTCCTTTTTAATATTCTGTATTCCTATTTTCCATTTATTTCTTTGTTGAAGAGTGTGTTAATAATCTTCTTTCCATTAAATCCAGAAGTCTCTCTTCATTTTTTGAATTAATTTCCACCTATCCAGATTTCCAATTCTTTCATCTGACACTGTTTCAATGGGGCCAAATATTGGCCTTTTATTAAAACTATCTGTCCTTTTTTAATATTCTGTATTCCTATTTTCCATTTATTTCTTTGTTGAAGAGTGTGTTAATAATCTTCTTTCCATTTAATCCAGAAGTCTCTTTTCATTTTTTGAATTAATTTCAACCTATCCAGATTTCCAATTCTTTCATCTGACACTGTTTCAATGGGGCCGAATATTGGCCATCCAATAATATAAAGACCTGGTGTTAATACATCCAAATCGTCAATATCATTTTAAACGGTATACAGCGGGCGTGAATTCAGTACAGCTTCAATTTGACATAAGAGGGTTGCCATTTCCTCGTAGGTTAAATTATTGTCCGCAATCACTCTTTTTAAGTGATATTTCACCGATTTTACCCCAGCTTGCCAAATACCTCCAAAGTGAGGTCCTGCCGGGGGGATAAAGTGACACTCGATTTGTTCTCTTTCTAATATTGGAACAACTTTAATATTGTCTTTAAGGGCTCTCTGGTAATCTTCGTCTAATTTACGCGAAGCTCCCACAAAATTGGTTCCATTATCCGAAAAGATTTTTGCACATTTTCCTCTTCTTGAAAGAAATCTTTTCAGTGCAGCTAGAAAGGCATCCGAAGTTAGATCACTGACAACTTCCAAATGAATAGCCTTTGTCGCCATGCACACAAATGCGGCAATATCCCTTATAAGATTTCTGCCCACGGTTTTTTGAACATCGGAACATGGTAAGGTCCGGCGAAGTCTACCCCTGTATTTGTGAAAGGGTGAGGCATTTTTGTTCTGCATTTCGGCAGATTTCCCATAATTTGCTCTGCCGTATTCTGCCGATACCTAGCACAGGTAACACACTCCTTAAGCTTTTGCTTTAAACTGTTTCTTAGCCCAAATATCCAATACTTTCGCTGGATATAATTTCGCATCATGAGCATTTTTGATAATTAAAGACGTTAAGTGACACTTATTTAAAATCAAGGGATGTTTAACCTCAAATTCTGCGCTGGAGTTTTGTAATCTTCCTCCAACTCGCCGTAATCCATCTTCATCTAAAAACGGATTTAAACCCAATATTTTACTTTTTGTTTCTATTTCCTTTTTATTAACTAGGCTAGCTATTTCAGAACTGAATTGCATAGCTCATTGACTGTGAAATATGATAGAAATTCTTTATTTTCGCTTTCATTTGAATAAACCTTAATATATATGCAATGACTCTTTCTAGTTTATGCATACACGAGTATCTCTGTAATAACTCATTTAGCTTTATTGATCATAACGGTTGTGCTAACAATTATTTTTTCTTCAATTTTGTTAGAAGATGAGCTGCACAAAGTTCTAATTTGGGAATGGTTTTCCAAATCTTCTTCGGATTAACCTTGCTTTTGCTGGCTGTTATAATTGAAGAACCATCTACCTTTGCATACACTACGGCAGCATAAGCTTTCTCAGATTCATCGGCAAAACCATGCATTTGCATCGGATTACTATGCTGAGAATCAAGCCATCTTGGTATCCGAATTCTCTCTAATGCTGTTAAATTGTCTTTAAATACATTCCATTCACTTTCATAAGTTAAACCCAACCTAATCAAACTACCATATGTAATAAATTTGTATATTCAATTTTCTTCTAATTTTTTATTTTTGCCGTGTTTCTTTTCTAAATTGTAAAATCGCGCCACATCTTGTGCCTTTTAATCTCCTAGATCCTTATCTTTTTTGAATGGTATTTTCACACATACCCTCCATTTTCATCTCTTTTCGTGGTTTCCAAAATATGCTTCTCACAAACATCTTCTTCCACGTCAGTACTTTCGTTTTCCATTTCCCAGAAACGCTCTAAGTCCCCGACTTCAATTTTTTTTCGCTACAATCAATTTATCACCTTTTGACTTGGTGCAACCGGATATAATCCATCCGAATTCTGTATTTTGACCAAGTAGTCCATTTATTTTCACTATTCCGTCTTTTACAATAAGGGCATACAAATATACACCAATTATTATATCCACCCTACTTGTTTATTAAAGTTAGGGTCAGCCAACACATAATCTTTATATTTCGATTTATCAATCTTGAACGACTTTGCAGGTAAAGCCTTCATAAGTTTTGGGAGAATGATTGCTTCAATATTAAGACGTTTTTTATCGGAATCCCGAGTTTTTACTGTTAAAGTTACTTTATACTTTGAAGTGGAAGAGTCTGTCGATGATACTCATCTCACCTCGGTGTTTTCCCTTTTGCGCGCCACTTTTAATATTTGTGCTGCTTCCTCTGAAATGATGGTACATTGTGACCCACAATCAATTAGAGCTCTAAGGTTTTCATAGCCACCATTCACCGCTCTTACTTTTATAAGTGCTGTGGCTAAAAACGCTTGTTTCTTTGTGAAACAAGTGTTAAAATGTTCCCTTTTTTCATAGGCAATATGGAGCATCGTGTGATGGGATTTTATATTACTCCAACAAAACATTTCCGAGGAGCATTTCTTAAACATGTCGTGATTACAGCATCTTTTGCATAGGCGATTTTTTGAATAACCTGGCCTCTGTCTATCGGACTCATTCTCTTAAACCTATAGCATTGAATTATTGTATGGCCTGCCATTTTACACAGCGGACAACTTTCTTTAATGCTGCTATATTGCACCACTTTTTTCAGCGGTTTTTTCTCTGCATACTGCGATGAGTACAGAGAAGAGTTCCGTTGTTCCGAAAATGCCATTACATCGGGCAAGGTTTGAATCTCTTTTGTCCTTTTTATATGACTTTCATATAATTGAAGGGCATCTTTATTCAATTTTCTCAAAATTATGTGGACAAAAATCACATCAACATCTTCTGTTGATTGTGATTTTAACTTGATTATAGAAAACAATTGAATCTGTATTTTTTAAATCGTTATCTAGCATTGGAAAATCTAGCAACCGATTCAGCTGATCTCAAAATATTTTTTTTATATTTTCATACCGCTTGGTCAGCAATTCCCAAACGGCATTATAATTTTCCATTGGCCCCGTTAATAAGTGAGCAACCATACTACTTGCTTCACCCTTTATCGCCATTTTTCAATAATTGAATTTTTGAGATGTACTCAGACTATCTAGAATTTCTCAACTTTTTATACCCGGTACTTGAAGAGTAAAGGGGTATATTAGATTTGTGCAAAAAAATTATGTGTGTAACACCCAGAAGGAAGCGTTTCCGACCCCATAAAGTATATATATTCTTGATCAGCATCAATAGCCGAGTCGATATAGCTATGTCTGTCTGTCCGTCCGTCCGTCCGTCTGTCCGTCTGTCCGTCTTCATTAGCGCCTATAGCTCAAAGACTATAAAAGATAGAGGAACACAATTTTGTATCCAGACTCCTGTCCTATCGCACTGCTACAAGCGCATTTGAAAATTTCGCATTTGAAACCAAACTCTCTATCCATGCTCCTGTGATATCACGTCAGTACAAGTGTATTTCAAAATTTGGCCACGCCCCCTTCCGCCCCCACAAAAGATGAAAATCTACAATTTTTAAGATACGGGAAAACCAAAAACGCAGAATCATAGAAAATGACTATATCTATCAGAGTATTGAATTTGGATCAGATCGGATCATAAATATAGTCAGAAGGAACAAATGAAATTTCAGTGGCCTCCCAGCGCAGACTGATTCCCTCTCTCTCTCGCACAAAGCCGTGTGTGTATATGTAGGAAGTAGATAAAAACATGTAGAAATGGCAGATGTAAAAAATGTATGTAAACAAATATGGAAAAATCTAATAGATCAAAATCTCCGAAAAGGTTCGACTTAAATTTTTTTTTTTTTTGGCTAAAATTAAATTTTTCCCTTTTGTGAACATGTAATAAATTACAACAAGGTCACATACATATATACTGACTGAGTACCGGGTATAAAGTAGAGCCGCGGCGTAGACGCGGCTCACAACGTTCCCCCTCGTTTGTTTAGTCTTTTACTAAAGAATTCAATTTTGGCTTTTCTTTGGTTACACTCCCTTGTTTTAGCCTGATCTAACCTCTCTATACTTTCTTTTAAATACGTTTTTAGATTTTCCACAAATGTATCGATACTGTCCGATATTTTCTCAAGACTCTGGTAAATTTTTGGCTCCATATCTTCTTTCAAAGTTCCAGTCACCACTGGTTCTAACTTTGCTTTTTCTACTTTCCCTTTCATCGAAGTTTCAGTAGTTTCATCATAGCTCTTTTCTATGTCCTCTATATTTCTCATCATTTTAAAAAATTGATTTTTCTTGTAGTAGTCATGATCGACTACTCCACATAGCAATAATGCAGTGCTATTTGCTGCAGCCTTTTTTTTAAGCTCTCCTAGCCTACGGATTTCGTCACTGGTCAATATACCAGCTTCAATCCCTTTAACTTCATTTGCTACTACGGTCTGAGCCGCTAGTAGCTTAATGATTTTTTCCGACAACATCTTATTAAGTAAATTAGAAGTAATATCTATATATTAAAAAAATTTCTGACTTTACTGAGAACTTCTGCTTCTGCTGGTGCTGCTGCTGCTTGATGCTGTAGTTGACGCTGCCGGGGATGGTGCTGTTGGTCGCTGCCGTCGCTGTTGATGCAGCTATTGCTGTTGTTTGCCGCTGTTACCACTGCTGTGTCTACTGCTTCTTGTTGTTGTGCTTGCTTTTGTGATTTTGTTGTGGCTTTCTTTTTTGAAACACCTACAAAATGTTTTTTTTTTCACGTAGTCAGTCGTTTTTATTACTTTTATTACAACAATACTGCGGTAACTGGTTGTCGCCGGTCGCGATAGGCGCTGCCGGTATATCTAGTATTATTTTATGTATTTATGTTGAGCCGTTCTGTGAACGGGAATCTTTTTCAAGGGCCATGAGTTTCCGCCATATTTTAAGCTTCGCATTTACATTGTCGCGTGGTTTAAGTGCAAGAGGAGATACTGCGGTAAGAATATTGTCTAGTATATTATAGGTTATGTAACAGAATGTTTCTATAGAATAAAACGGACCCAACGGGCGCAACGGACCCCAACGGGCTTACCATCAGCAGTGGGCTAATCGCGCCCAGTCTTACTGAAACAAGCTGCCTTTCCTTGCGGGAATACGGGCCGTTTAAAGGCAACTCTCGCGGGACCACCGACAGGATCTTTTATTCGCAATCCTAGGCAAGATGACTGCAAGGGCCATTTACGAAGGAGTACAGGCAGGCAGCTACCTCCAGTCAGAGAGCTGCCAGGAACGCGGACAGCGTTGAGATTTGCACAGGGCCGCAGGTAGCGACCCAGAGCAGCGTTGATTAGAAGGATGCAACACTCCCACAGACGGAGTAACCGATTGAACGAAGGGCAAGTGACCCCTACTCCAATGAGTGCGGCGCCCGAAGCTGGAAGTACCGGTGCAGCATACAGGCCGCCAAAGCCGAAGGTCGTCGTTAAGTCGGTCCCGCTGACTCCCAGCCAAACCACCACGGCTGCCGTAGTAGCTTCCCAGGCTGGAAGTACTACGACCACAGCTGGTGCCTCTGTACCAGGACAGAGCCAGCCACCAACAATGCTGGATCTCTTGGAGAGAATTGCAGCATTGGATAAGGAGCTAGAAGGGGTCCGCAAGAGTGTGAGTACCGATCCGCTCCCACCTAACGGGGTAGAAGTGAGCGGTGTAGCATGTGTGCAGCAGCCATCTTTTAGCGGAGCGTCACTGCTTACGAGCAGCAGTAATGCAACGCCATTTTGCGCAACTAGCGCCGCGCAGACAGCGCATGGAGTCGTGCCACTGGGTGTAGGCATCTACAACGCCATGATGCCGACGCCCCTAGCTGGATCCTACGCCTGGGACCACACCGACTGGGAATTATATGTCACGCAAGTTTCCCGATCTGCCAGTATTCGGAGGTCAGCCCGAAGATTGGCCGATCTTCATCTGTGCGTACACTGAGACAATTCAAGCGTACAACTGTTTGGATCTCGAGAATAACCAATGCTTGCAGAAGGTGCTGAAGGATGAAGCTCGGGAGACTGTCAAGTCGCTCCAGATTCATCCAAGTAACGTCAACGCTGTTGTGGAGCAGCTGCGCTTTAGGCTGCTCCACAATGGCTGACCGGAACATCTTATACGCAGTCAGCTGAATGAAATAAGAGAGGTGCTCCCTATTTCGAAGCACAGCCTGGCGAACATTGTTCCCTTCGCAACCCGTGTGAGCAATCTCACTGCATTCTTGCAGTCAGCGAAGGCAGATCAGCATGTAACGAACCCAACCCTCATGGAAGGCCTTGTGTCCAAGCTCCATACCAGCAAACGAGTGGAGTGGGCAAGGCATGCTGCGACGATTACTCCCTTTCCAACCATTGTGCATTTCAATGCGTGGCTGACAGAGTACGCCAACGTGGTGTGCACTATCTTGGATGTTGAAGGGAAGGAACCAAGGCGTCGAGTGCTACATGCAAGCATCGACCAGGACCGAGGCGAGCAAGAAGAGAGCCGTCTCAGAGGTTGTCCAATCTGTGGACGACAACATGCAGTTAAGGACTTCGGAGACTTCAAAGGAGCTTCACTACCAGACAGATGGAGGCATGTCAGGATGCATCGACTATGCTTCACATGCCTACGAAGTGGCCACATGACTAGATCCTGCAATTCACATAGTGAATGTCACTTCGATGGATGCCGGAAGAGGCATCACCGTCTGCTACATGGAGCGGACAGCGTGGTAAGCCTGCAGATCAGTGGAGCAGGCAAGCCAACTCGCCATGCACTGCGAAACGTGTGTTCCGTTTCGAACCTGAGCCTGCCGATGCAGACTATTGACCTACGAGATGTCCAAGGCGTGCATAAGGATGCCCGCCTGCCAATGAAGCCCCACAACAACGCGGTGCCGAAATTACTCATTGGCCTGGATCATGGACACTTGGGATTTCCACTTAGGACGAGACGGTTTGCCAGACAGGGACCGTATGCGGTCGTAACCGAGCTGGGCTTGGTTGTCTTTGGGCCGGTAAGTGAACAATCACCTACGCCTTCACCGAGGTCTTGCCTCCTAGCTGTGTCATCGGATGACACTATTCAGAGGATGGTGGAAGACTACTTCGATGTCAAGAACTTTGGTCTGAAGCCCGCGCAACCAGTTGCAGGCAGCAACGACGTGCGGGCGCAGAAGTTACTCGAGGATACCACGGTGAGACTGGGCCAACGTTTCCAGACAGGATTGCTATGGAAAGATGACCATATTGTGCTGCCACGTAGCTGTGATATGCCGTACAAGCGGTTGGTCAATGTCGAGAAGAAGATAAGGCGCAAGGGGCAGTTCGCGTACGAATACACCAGGATCATCAAGGATTACGTACCTAAGGGATACGCTCGACAGTTGAAGCCTAACGAGGTCGCCGTGGAGAGCGACAGGCTTTGGTATCTGCCACATTTTGGAGTCGAAAACCCGAATAATTCGGGAAAGATTCGGCTGGTTTTTGACGCTTCAGCGAGAGTGGGAGGAACATCACTGAAATCGGCGCTGGCCAAAGGACCTCAACATTATAAACCCTTGCCAGCTGTTCTCTTTCATTTTAGAGAGGGTGCCGTAGGAGTCTGCGGTGAAATCAAGGAGATGTTCCATCAAGTTCTGATCCGACCTGACATCTACGAGATGATCGTAATGACCTTTGGAGCAGCCTGCTCGCCAAGCACTGCGCTTTACGTGAAGACTGTGAATGCCGAACAGTTTCGTCATTCGGAACCCAGAGCAGTCAAGGCCATCATCGATTGTCATTATGTGGATGACTATGTGGACAGCTTCGCTACCGAGAGTGAAGCCATCAGCGTATCTACCCGTGTGAAGGAGATACGCGCGAATGCTGGGTTTGAGCTAGTCAGTTTTCGTCTAGCTCACCTATTGTGGAGACTGCATTGGGCTCCCCAGGACGATGTGCGAGCGTCGGATGGGATGAGGCAGAACAGAAAATTCTGGGAATGTGCTGGCAGGCAGCCACGGATGACTTCAGGTTCCATGTGAAGTACCATCGAGTTCCGAGCAGCGTATTGGACGGAAATCGAGTCCCTGCCAAGAGGGAGTACTTGAGCTTGGTCATGTCTACGTTTGATCTTCTGGGATTCCTGTGTTGCCTCATGATAACAGCGAAGTTGTTGCTGCGAGAGATTTGGAGGCAGCAGATCCAGTGGGACGAACCACTCCCGGATGAAATCTACAGAGCCTTTGCGACCTGGCGCAAGGAAATGGACACCGTGGGAAATGGTTACCGGAGGGTATCCTATGAAGATGACGACGTGCTGGTGAGCTTCGTGTGTGCCAAGACGAAGTGCGCGCCGATGAGAACGATGTCAATCCCACGGTTGGAGCTGCAGGCAGCAGTTCTTGGAACCAGACTGATGGACACTGTTAAGAAGGAACACAGTGTGGCCATCAGTGATATCGTACTATGGACGGACTCCAAGACGGTGCTAAGATGGATTGGCAGCACCCACCGCCGGTATAAGCAGTTCGTCGGCAATCGAGTGGCGGAGGTCTTGGAGTGCGGCGGATGATGCAACGCGTTCGCAGTGCCACGTGGACCTCAGTCAGAAGTCACGGTGGCTAGGCGGATCAGCATTTTTGAGGCAGCCAGCGAGCAGCTGGCCACAGCCTGAATCCGGAATTGAGCGAGTTCCGGATGGTAACGACGATGAGGAGATGCCATGTGAGTTCTCGTTGGTTGGAGCAAACGACTTTTGTATTTCCTCTCAGAGATACTCGAGCTACAGTCGGCTACTCAGGACTACGGCCTGGGTCTTAAGATTTACGCGCTGGTGCCGTGGACAAAGAAGCGAGCTCGAGAAGTACGGCCTCACTTCACAAGAGTGTGAGGCCGCGGAGAACCTGTTGGTCAGATAGGCACAAGGAGAGGCAATTCCTAACGAGATGCGGTCGACAGAAGACTGCAAAGTGGTTGCTAGTGGAAGCGACATTCGAGGTCTGGCGCCATACATAGATGGCCATGGAGTCCTGCGAGCCTACGGCAGAGTGGATGCCGCATTGTGTATGCCATACAGTGAGAGGAGGCCGATAATTCTGTCACACAGGCACAGTCATACGGAGATGATTGTGTATCATTTCCATGCCAAGATGAAGCATCAGAATGTGGATGCTACGATTGTGGAGATCCGGACGAAGTTGTGGGTCACGAAGCAGAGACGTGTGCTGCGGAAGGTGATCTCAATGTGCAACATTTGCAAGTTGCTATGGGCGCGGCCGACGCCGCCAATAATGGGGCCTCTGCCGGAGGATCACCTGGAGGCGAATGGTTGGCTTTCAATAATACTGGATTGGACTACTTTGGACCATTATTGGTCACAGTTTCCCGCCACAAGGAGAAACGATGGGTCGCCCTGTTCACGTGCTTGACGACCAGGGCGATACATCTGAAACTGGCGCATGACCTGTCAACGGATTCCTGTATAATTGCGATACGGAATTTCGTCTGCCGTCGAGGGCCAGTAAATAGACTGCGCAGTGACAATGGCAAGAACTTCCCTGCTCACAGGGAAGCTAGACGATTTGGCGACGTGTTCGAGCTGGAGAGGATTCAGGATGAGCTATCGGACAGAGGCATCGAGTGGGTATTCAATTACCCCGTGAATCCATTTGAAGGAGGCCGCCATATTTTAAGCTTCGCATTTATATTGTAGCGTGGTTTAAGTGCAAGAGGAGATACTGCGGTAAGAATATTGTCTAGCATATTATAGGTTATGTAACAGAATACTCCTATAGAATAAAACGGATCCAACGGACGCAACGGCCCCCAACGGGCTTACCATCAGCAGTGGGCTAATCGCGCCCAGTCTTACTGAAACAAGCTGCCTTTCCTTGCGGGAATACGGGCCGTTAAAAGGCAACTCTCGTGGGACCGACGACAATGGTCAAAAATACAATGCCACATTTAAAGTGAAAGGACAAGTGTACCGCAAAGTAGGCTCATTACTGCCAATGCCAAAGTTTTTACAAATATACTTCATGGAGAAGACATAAATCGCATAGTTGGAGAGCTGGACGAATTACTACATCAGCACAATGAATTATTGCAATTATTAAAATCACACATGGACAAATTGGAAAGTCACAATCACAATCTTGATAAAAAACCCGATGGTGGATTCGGAGACTCAATGCCCCTGTTGTGGACGTCGTTGCTGGAATCATGGGTGGCCATCGCACAGCGACTCGGGATAACTCGAATTTCGAGAAGAAAGAATAATCTTGAGTTCATTGCCGACACACGCCGATTATATGACGCTTTCCAATATGCAATAACTGGAAGGAACAGATGAATTGCATTAAAATTAAGCAACGAGTCCCGCAACAGGAGTCGAAACAAACAAGAAAGTCAGTTCGATGGATTTTTATGCGTATCGTATGATGATTCGACGCTGTCAGGATAACATAATTCTACAATGTGGTGAGCTTTTCCAAAAATGTATTGTCGTCATGTACGCAAAGAGAGTGAAAGACTGCAATTCATACGATATAATCAAAACAAACTGCGTGCAGAAGAATATATTCACTCTACGTCATATGCAAGAATGCTATGACTTTCGTACGGCAGTGCGACATGTAATCCAAAGTGGCAGGATATAAAATTGTTGCTATTAACTGGCCAAGTTTAATGAATCATCATGACATCACAGCAAATGTATTTCAACAAAATTTGAAGTCCTTAATGAAAAAGATAATTAATTAATTTCACCAGCACATTGCCTTTTCAAAATATACGCTATGTGAATGGACAGCAGTATCCCACTTATTAAGATGCATACTTTACACTCGGATTGCTTGAACACTGAAGCAGCAAGTGGCTGTACAAAAACACAAATTCTTCTATTATTCGCTTTAGTGTTGACTTCGTGTGTGCCGAGACGAGCAAACCCGTTGTGGAATAAGCAAAAAGATTCAATGACTGATGATAAATTGCATCGAAGTCGAAATAACAATTTGTTTAGCGATCTAACAATTTCATTTAGCGACGCAATATATAAGGATCTTTGTATTTGAAATGCAAATTTACCAAAGATTCATTACGCTATGAGTTCGCCAAATCGATATCCATCTGATTTAATGAACATCGAAATAAATCGTGAACTGCAGTACAATACTGCAAAGCCTTCAGTTGCTTGACTTTGAATCAACTTCTCAAATCTACTTGAACGAGAAGCTTACGAGAGAGAGGTATGCCATATTTAGAGAGGCAATAAAATTAAAGCAAAAGTTTCTAACAGCAGTTTTCTGCCACCGCGCATAGGTTTTTGTAAAACAGAACGAGAGAGGAGAGGTGATTTGCGTTGATAGCTTTAAAAAGCTTTCACAACTGCAGAGCGCACGGGCCGTCGAGAGCGTGCCGGAGTCAACGGCTGGATAGCTTCTCTATCAAATTTATAGTATTAATATATGTTAGGTGTAATACATGTTGAAAATTTAGAATAGTTTTTCTAAAAGCAAAACCGAACACTTTTGGTGGCTGTAATTTTATTAATAGGTGGGACGAGAAAATAATTGTGTGCGTTCGATCAGAGTCAATTTTAACGAATGTATAATTTCAATTTATTTCTAGCCTAACTAACCTACGTTGGCAAAGCGGGGCGAATTCGCCAAGAGCGAGAGAGAGCTTTTATTGCGCTCCCGCCTTGCCCCAAACTAACTTACACTAGACTTCAGAATCATTCAAATTAGGATGGCAAAGATGATTAGCGAGAAACGACGAAACACCGGCCCCGTTGAAGGCCTGCATGGCTTCAATTCACCGGAAGCGGCGCCAACTTGTGGATGGCCCGCCTAAATTCTGCTCCGTCACTCCTCCTGAGGTCGACGACCCTGACCATGCCGTCCTCCCTGCGTGCGTGGCAGGGACGAGGACGAGGTCTCCTTCCTCTGGGTTGGGTTGCTGCTGGTGCCATTTGCCCCGAATTTGGAGGCCCAGGACATACTCGCGGGACCATCGCCGCTAAAACGCTTGCCTGACTGACGAGACAAGTCCGGAGTCCGCAGTGCTGGGGGGCGGCGAGCGACCCGCCTGTCAGCAAGTGCCCGGGCGTTAGTGCCGCGCCGTCGCTTGGGTCCTGGCTCCGAGCTCCCAGCGGTCTGGAGTTCATGGCCACCTCGATCCCGACGAGGACTGTGGCGAGCTCTTTGTCATTTAGGAGCGCGCTGCCTACCGCCCGTAGGAGTAGGCTCTTGGCAGATTTTACACCTGCCTCCCAAAGGACTCCCATGTGAGGAGCTCGCGGCGGTATAAATGCAAATTCGTATCCGACTTTTGATGCGATTTCCCGAACTGCCTCACCCTGCTCCTCGAGTCTCATCCGCAGAGCGCTGAGGTGGCGGCTGGCTCCGACGAAGTTCGTCGCGTTGTCGCAATGAACGACTAGGGGATATCCTCGGCGCCCAACGAACCTTTGAAAAGCCAATAAGAAAGAGTCAGTGGACAAATCTGAAACAACTTCTAGGTGAACCGCTTTGGACGCAAAACAAACAAAAAGCGCGATAAATGACTTATATGGGTGCCTTTTTCGAATTTTCAATGTCGTATATACTGGTCCACAAAAATCCACGCCGCAAATTTGCAAATGGGCGGAGAGCACGGAGTTTATCTGCGGGTAAATTCCACATAAGATGAGTCAGCAATCGAGGCTTGCACTTAAAGCAGCGCATATATGATCTGATTGTCTGACTGCAGACCTCCTGAGCGTTCACTATTCAAACACTCTGTCGGAGGATGCTCACCAGTGCTCGTGGGCCGACATGAAAATTCGAATGGTGCAGATGACGCACGTAGCTCCGCACAAATTGGGAGCGCTTTGTCAACAGCAAAGGAAACTTCACATCATATGATATAGGAGCTTTAGCTAGTCGCCCCCTTACTCGCAACAACGAAAAAGTACACCAAGTACCTGTGTCTTCATGGATGAATGGGTGCAACCGCTGAACACTAGGACCAACTCTAGATCCTTTCCGAACCTTCTCGATTTCTTCTTTATACTCGTGATGTTGTGTAATCTCAACAATTTTATGGAAAGCGTCATTATATTCGGTCGGTGAGACAATTTTTTTAAGCTTTATAGTTGGGTCTTTGCATTTTCTTATGAAGCGGTACATATATGAGAACACTCTATGCAGCTTAAGGTGTGACAAAAATCCCTCGATGACATCTACCAGCTCCGAACTTTTCACAGCGGCGGTCAGTCCGACCGCAGTCTTCCTTTTCTCCAGCTGAGCGTCTTCTGGAAGCTCAAAATGAGAGTTTTTGGGCCAGTTTTCTTCGTCATCCTTCAAAAATAATGGTCATTCGAACCAGATTCACTGGACTATTTCGTTGACGTCACAACCTCTAGAGACAATATCTGCTGGGTTCTGCTTCGTGGGTTCATGCCGCCACGTAGCTTCATCTGACCACTCTTGAATCTCAGCCACTCTATTCGAAACGAACGTTGACAACGAGGATGGATGAGACCGAATCCAATGAAGAGTTACTTCTGAATCCGACCAACAAACAGTTCGATCGATAGGGACCTTTAATGGGGGGTTGATTCTGTGACAGAGATCTGCGAGAAGGTGAGCGGTACATAACTCAAGCCTTGGGAGCGTTTTGGTCTTGAGCGGCGCTACTTTGGACTTGGAAGTCAATAACAATATTTTACAACCTTCTGCAGTTTTGCTACGTATATAGACGCACTCATGGAGCTCTCATGGAGGCGTCAGCAAAGGCATGTATTTGCACCGGTGACATCGGATCGGTAAACGCGAACCGAGGTATGGATATCTCTTCCAAGTGAGACAGTGTGTTGTTGAACATATTCCATGCTGTCTCTAAACGCAGCGGAATCGACTCATCCCAATCTAATTTGCTATGATGATAGGACTTAGCAAACCAAGGGGGTCGAATAACTTCGATGTCACCGATTAAATTTTCCGTTTTGTCGCTCGGAGACCCATGACTGAATTGTCAATTTAAAATTTGAAAGCATCTTCATTAGGCAACCATGAGATTTCTAACGCCTTAGTCGACTCTGAATCCGAGATCGTTATGGGCTTTGCTGTGCTCTCAGATGTCGTGATCTCAGGTGAGTTTGAAAACCACTTTGCCAACTCAAAACCTGCAGTCTGAAGAACCTGAGACACTTCGGACTTAATTGCCCTTAGCTCCTTTACGCATGCAGCACCAGTCAACATGTCATCGACGTAATGGTCAGACCCGATAACGTCAGCAGCTTTAGGGAATGAGAGCTTTGCAGACTCACTCAACCTTTTTAAACACCGGATAGCCAAAAATGGGGCTGGTCCAGTCCCATAAGTTACGGTGTTAAGCTTGTACAATCTCAAGGATTCAGATGGAGCTCTTCTCCACACTATGAGCTAAAACTGCCTATCTGCTTCATTTACTATTACTTGGCGATACATCTTTTTAACACCGGCAGTCAGGGTAAACCTGTGCAGACCGAAGCGCAGCAGTGTCGAGTATAGCTCCTCTTGAATGGTAGTTCCGACCATCAGAATATCATTCAAGGCCACCTGAGAAGACGTCTTGGACGACGCATCGAAAACGACACGAAGCTTGGTAGACCTACTTTGGTGCCTTAGGACACACTGATGTGAAATTACATAGTGTGGAGTAGAAGGAATCGAACAAGCAAATGAACTGCGATAATGCTGCTTGATTGGCACAACCTTGTCTTGATTTGGCTTCGTCGACTCTTCAGCAGACAAATATTGGTATCGACGATTTAAAACTTTCTCAAGGTCAGACCAAAGCGGCAACTTCTCATAAGTCAGTTGTTCGTCCCACTTTTGTTTAGTCACTGGGTCGACTCTGTTTAAAACGAGATGAATGAGCATTGCATTTGAGATGTTGGTATCGTCTCCTATCGATAGTAATGAACCATAAATCGATGATACAGTATCGATGGGGTTTCTGAGGGACGATGCGGACTGCTGCGAGATTTTTGGGAGATTGAACAATGTGGAAATATTGTTTGTGAAAATCAGGTACTCGTTGCCATATACTCGTTTGAGGTTATCCATGGCCTTTTCATAGTTGGCTTCTGTGACTTGGAACGCCTTAATTGTTCCTTATGCTTCATCCGAGAGGCACGAAATTAAATGATTAAATTTCTCGATCACCGGTATACTTCCGTCGCTATGAACTAGAGTCTCAAAATGCTGATGAAATTTTTAAACTCCGAATGCTTACCACTAAATTTCTGTAATGCCAACTTCGGAAGTCGAGCACGAGTTGGGGAACCAAAGGCTGAAATCGTATCGCTTGTTACATCAAAGGCGCTGATAAGCGACATTACCTTTGCCTTAGTTACGATACATAACTCTTCCAACTCGGCTGCAAATTCATCGTGATTGCAGTAAACGATAAATAACTGTTGCATCCAAAAAGCGGTTCACATAGGTTATGATATGTGTATGTCAATAAGTAGATATGTAAGTGCGTATATTTTGGTGTTATATGTATGTACTTGAAAGAATATTTATTTTTTTTAAATGTATGCAATTCTAGCTCTACTATATCATACGTCAGTGCCAAGAATTGAAAGCGAGGTGCAATTTTTCCAGCACAAGACAATTAAAAGAAAGTTATGTCTTCAGCTCTAGCTTTCAATTATTGCACAAATACCTCTGGCTCTGCTTTTGGATCTTTACGTCCAGCTGCTACTTTCCTTTTGCAGTCCGTGCAGGGCATCCCTCGGCGGTAGCAGAAACGAAGAACGAAGATTAGGCTGGGGTATGTCGCGACCGACGCGATTTTTGAGCAAGTTTTTAATTGCTGTTTTTGTGATCACACAACAACACGACGCGGGCAACGATATGCTTGATTCTAATAAATAGAATTATGTATATGCATATTAGGCTAGGCCAAACAAATTTTTTTTTTTAATTTAAACGGGACACCCTTTTATATTATTGTCTTCTGTTAGATAGTATAATTAAACATTTTTTTTATATTTAAAAATTTTTTGTATAGGTTTTTTATGTTTTGCGCTATCTATTAGATACTGCGGTGAAATCCATTTATATCGATAACAATAATACTATCGTCATTAGCTGATTATTGGCAACAAAAAACCCGCATACGTTTTTTAAAATTTAACTAAATATACTAAACTAAGCTGAATATCCTGATTTTCAGCAATCGTTTCTTTGTTAACAGTGAGTTCCCGATGTTCCTTCTGTTGTGAGTATATTAGATTCAAACAAATATTCTCGGCAATGTACTTATTTCAGTTCCGTGTTATGACTACATATGTCGTCAACCAGAAGTAAGACACGTGTTTGGTTAACTCTTGACTCTTCATTTTCGTCGGAATCAAATAATACCTCCGAAGACAGCTTTAAAGAATCAAAACAGGTTCATCCTCATAGACTCAAAGTGGGAAGAAAGAAAATTGTAAGCGATGGATTAGCTGTTAGCCTTGATGTGGCCAAGCTGAGTAGCAGAAAAGCGGCTGTCGTTTTAACTTCGACGCTCAAAAGTGCAGGATGCGATCCATCTCAATATAGCGTGAGTACAAATACTCTTCGACGTCAATGAATATTATACAGGGAAAAATTGGCGGAATGCTTGAAAGCCGAATTTAAGCCAGAATGTATATTGACTGTTCACTGGGACGGAAAAATGATAGAAGACATAAGCGGTGACGAAATAGTGAATAGACTACCCATTTTAGAATCAGGACAGCTAGTCGATCAACTTCTTGCGGTCCCAAAACTTAGCTGTGGATCAGGAGAAGCAGCTGCTGAAGCTGTTTTCGAAACAATATTTTCTTGGGGCTTAAACGAAAAGATAAAGAAATGGAGCTTGTGTTCTGCTGGAAAAAAATTTAAAAAGGAGCAACTATGGCTGGCCTGTCGTCATCATATACTAGAAATTGTTCTTCAAGCGGTAGTTGACTTATCTTTGGGGCCATCCTCTGGTCCTGACATTGCTATTTTCAAACGATTTAAGAAGTTTTGGAAACACTTAAAGAGAAATGACTATAAATCGGTTCTTTCAGATTCATTGCTATGTAATCTCTTTAAAGATGATTCGAATCAAATAATTACCTTTTCAAAGGAACAAATATTGTTACATCAACCAAGAAATGATTACAAGGAATTACTTTACCTAATTATCCTTTTTTTGGGAGGTAAACCTGAAAAACATTTATCGATTAAAGCACCTGCTGGCTTACATCGCGCTCGTTGGATGTCGAAAGCCATTCCTTGAAAATCTTTCTATTCAGAGATCAATTTACAATGTCAAAAAAGGAACTAAAGGGTATTAAAGAAATTTGCACATTTGTTGTTCTAATCTATGTGAAACACTGGTATAAAGCACCGTCAGCCTCTTCAGCCCCAGGAAACGACTTGCAACTTTTAAAGGATCTCAAACAGTATGAAAAAATCAACTTAAATATAGCAACCGTTGCATTAAAAAAAATGCTACGTCACCTTTGGTATTTGTCTGAAGAGCTAGCCTTTTTCGATGAAGGTATAACATTAGATACGAAAAGGAAAATGGTGAATGCATTAAATAAAGACGTATCGAAGGATTGTCCGAAACGTCCAACACTGCTGACTGAATCAATTCTCGAAAAAAACCTTGAAGACTTTGTTACAAGCAACACGTACCGTTTTTTTAAATTAACTCGAATGTCATCGGAATTTTTAAAAATAGACGTGGAAAGCTGGAATAACGATGATGCTTATAACCGTAATATGGCGGTAGCTTGTAGCATAAGAGTAGTAAACGATATTGCAGAGCGAGGTGTAGCCTTAATGGAGGAATATAATAAATTACATACCACCAATGAAGAACAAAAACAGTATCTCTTATTGTTAGTTAACGACTTCCGCAAAAAGTTTCCAAACACTAATAAAAGTACTTTATGTTGATTATAAACTTGTTTTTAAGATTTAATATTATATAAAAAACTTAAGAAATCATTTTTGAAAAATGTACATTTAATAAAAAAACTTAAATTTTCTTTTTGTGGTAGCAACCCCTAAACATTAAACTAAAAATTTGAAAAAAATGGTGTAATTTTACTTACTAATAGAAAACAGATCAAGGGGGTGTCCGCTTGAAAAATTAAAAAATAAAAATGTTGGTCCAATTTTGGCTCAGCCTAATGCATATATATGTATGTGTCTTAAACCACTGTTTTACTTTGCATGCAATTTTCTATGTGTCACTGTCACTTTTATTGTTGCCTTTATTAACTTTACTGTCCACCCGGGGGTGCCATGAAAATTTAGAATACTTTTTCTAAAAGCAAAACCGAAAACTTTGGGTGGCTGTAGTTTTATTAAAAGGCGGGACGAGAAAATAATTGTGTGCGCTCGATCAGAGTCAATTTTATCGAATGTATAATTTCAATTTATTTCTAGCCTAACTAACCTACGTTGGCAAAGCGGGGCGAATTCGCCAAGAGCGAGAGAGAGCTTTTATTGCGCTCCCGCCTTGCCCTAAACTAACTTACACTAGACTTCAGAATCATTCAAATTAGGATGGCAAAGATGATTAGCGAGAAACGACGAAACACATGTCTCTTAAGTGTAATGATTGTTCTCTTAGTTCTCTTAGTAATAATTGTTTGTATATTAAGTGTGCAACTAATTAACTTTCTCTTACATTTTCTATTAAGTGGTAGGTAACTTCAGTACAACCAGAGCGAACAGCCATGCAATGATTAGGATTCTGGGCAAGCAGAAAATTGGTGCCGCAAAAGTGAACGCACAAACGTTTTTGAACTCGTTAATCATATAAAAGTGATCGAATAATACACTCCACGTCAACAGAATATAGCAAAAACTTTGGGCACGAGGAAAAATAGTAGAAGGAATGAATAGTTTGCTATGGGAAACGATAGAGATTCTGTGGCACTTGGCGCTGCTCCATCTGGTGAAAGTGTTAGTCCGAACGCAGTCAGCACACAATAACCTGCATCTCGGTTTCTTCATGATGCTGAAAGCGGCGTTGTGGCATACACCAGTTTGGAGGAAGTGGATTTTTAATCCATGTCTAGTCCGACTCGTCCATATTATCATTGACGACTGTTCTACCACGTGGGTTAAGCAAGCGTTCTCAACTAACGCATTATTCCACGTTTTGAGTGCATCCAAATGATTCTCAATCCCTTTTGTACATATCAAATCGATCCCGCATGCCATAGCTTCAGCTGCACAAGTTCAGCGGAGAAAACACAGAGTGGACAAGCTTCTATTCCATGTTCACAGCTGTCATAGATAGTGAAGCTGAGTTGACTTCTATCGAGAAGCTACAATAGCCGAATGTCCCACTGTGCGTAGTTCTCGTTACAACAGCACTGGAACCCTCGTGCCACGTCCCGCAATTTTGGACTTGGGATCTGAAGTGCATTTCGTTACTACTGGTCTAGCTAATCAGCTTAAGCTTCGCAAAACCAAATCGCTCACATCAGTTACTGGCAAAGGAGATGGCAGCTTCTCAACTAAAGGTATCTCGGTATCTCGTTTTTCAATATCTGAGTTAAGAGTTCACCACTAGCATCGCTGCCGTCGATGCCCAGAAAATTACAGATAATCAACCTCGTGACTCGATTATCACGGCTAATTGGCAAACAGCTTCGCATATCCAGCTTGCTGGCCATAAGCCGCTGATTCATAAGCCGCAGCAAATTGATCTGTTCATCGGAGCCGGACTTTTCTTCGAGTTGCTGTGTGAAGGAAAAACTTAGCTCTCGGCTCGATGACTTGGTTCGTCAATTTTGGGAAGTGGAGCACATCTTTGAGCCGATCGCTTGGGTAACAAAAAAAGAATTTCACTGCGAGGAACATCCCGTGAACCATCACACTTGTTTACCCTCAGGGGAATTTTCAGTCCGCTTGCCTATGAAGCGATGTTTGGAGTCTTTGGGCGATTCCATTACAAGCAAAGCAGCGCTTGGAAAATTTGGAGCGTAACCCAGTTCTTTATGCAAATTATTTGGCATTTGTGAAGGAGTACCTGTCCCGCGATAATATGTCTCTGGTACCCAACGAAGATAGGCACAAATGCAAATATTTCTTGCCACATCATTGTGTTATTAAAGAGGAAAGCTCCACAACATAGCTGAGGGTTATGTTCAACGGCTCTGCAGATACCAGATGTGATTTTTCGTTCAATGATCTGCTCATGTCAGGTCCCACCAATAAAGCCAAGCTGTTTCACAAACTCATCGGTTTTCATCCATTTTCCATTGCTCTTACAGGTGATATCGGTGAAATGTATAGGTGTGTGCGTGTTTTAATGGTTGGCACCATGCTTTAATGCATATTTTTGCAGGACGCTCTTCCCAACGGCAAGGATCTTCAAAACAAACACATTCACCCTTCGGACTAAGCCTTCATTGTTTTTAGCTATTCCAGTTATATATCAGCTAGCCATGGAAGAGTCGTTTTCGGGGTCAAAAACCTTTCTACAGGTCTTCTACGAGTTGATGAAGGATCACAATTTAAGCTTTCTTGAGTGTCCTCAAACGCTTCGTTGCTAAGCGATGCATTTGGCCGGACAGTGCCACCGATTTCGTGGGCGCAAGGAATGAATTGGAGAACCTTCGGCGACTTTTTATGAGCGAGAAGATTCATTGGGGATTCCTACCGCCCCGCTCGCATCATTTCGGGGGCTGTAGGCAGCAGTAAAGATGGCCAAAGAGCATTTCTATCGCTCCATGGGATCGTCACTCTTTGGCTTTGACGGACTGCGGACATTGGTCTGCCGAATCTAGGCTATAATCAATTCGCGTCCTCTGTTCTCTATTTCTCAAGAAAAGCCTGAAGATCTTGGCGTCCTTACGTCAGGACATTTTTTAATTGTTCGTCCGCTGATGGAGTCTCTCGTACCAGTTGTTACGGGACTTCTACGTTAACTTCTGTGCTGTGCGTACTTCCCGTTGAGGATCCTGTTAAAAGCCTTGTTCTTTCAATGGTCCGGAGTATGTTCGGAGCAACTGCCGTCAACGATTCTAACGATTCTAAAAATTTGTACAGTAAGCACCATAAATGCAGAGTACACGGCCTCTATAAAAAATAGAACAAAACAAACTCGAAACAAAAAACAATACAAAAAATGTATTTCGTAAATGTGCAGTCAGAGTTGTTGAAGCTTGGCAGCTTCCAACAAATGTACAACAACATTTTGCTTGTATATAATTGTTAAATTTTCTTTTATCTAAGTTCAAAGACTCCTTCTGCGCGTCGGAGCCGTTTGGCTTACAAACGCATTCAACAACAACAAACGAACAACAGAAAAAACATGATTTTTTATGGGACTTCAGACATGCGACAGCCTTTTTTTTGCCTGTTTTTCGTGCGATGTTGCCTTACCTTTACAAAATCTTATTTTTAAGGCTCTGGAAAATTCTCTTTTTGATGCATCTATTCATTTTATTCAAAGTGCTGTTTCTGCTCTTCAATTTTTTATTTCTGACATCTGACTTTTGCCTGTTGCTCCACTGTGCGTCAGGAAATATGTCAACAATCGGGATCGTGGCCTCCCATGAATTTTCCCCCTCAGGGTAGATTGAGGCAGAAACTTCAATAGAAAAACGAAAAAGTACTCACTGCTTTCACTTGTGTCAGTGGTGACAGTGGAGTGCGTTGGCTTTGCACTTCAAAATTATGGCGATGTGCTTGGCCTTGCAATCTCACAACGATCCCGTCGTTATATTTAAGTTTGCTTTGTTCTTCCGTTTGGTCAAAATAACCGCAAAAGCGTTACCGTTACCCAGCAAACATAAGCTCGCCCCAATTTATAGCGTACAGATAAACTCCAGAGGGATAATGAAACACAGATAGTTCAAATTTCCATTCGAATAAAATAGAGACGCTCCGTTTCGACCGCATTACTATTAAAACAACCAGCCATATCCCAACATATCAATCGATATACATATTTATTCTCCTGAAATATGAATTCGAACATAGCTGTAGACCAAAAATGAAATGATTACTTATGAACATCGTTGAATTGACCATCCTCATATTGATAACTCTCTTCTCCACGACAGAACATTGAGGGGTATTAAACTGAATCAGATGACCGATGAGTCTCGTACACGCGTTGCAGTCGATCACCATCCTGATGATTTAGAACAATATCGCGTGATTTCATATTCTCGCCAACAATAACAACTGCAACTGAATTGAATTGTATTGCATAGCCTCCAGCGGGTCTTTTGTCTGCTCTAAGAAAGATTTTATGGTCGTCCGAATGCAGTGTACAATTTGAACAATTTGACCAATTAGTTATGCTCCTGCCGAAGATTTGGCAATTGCTCTATCACTCACGTTTAGTCGCAATAAAAACTGCACAACGCTTATAATGTTTAATTACTGAATTAACAACGCAGTAGATATGAAGGAATTTATGATTTTTGTCTGCTCTAAGAAAGATTTTATGGTCGTCCGAATGCAGTGTACAATTTGAACAATTTGACCAATTAGTTATGCTCCTGCCGAAGATTTGGCAATTGCTCTATCACTCACGTTTAGTCGCAATAAAAACTGCACAACGCTTATAATGTTTAATTACCGAATTAACAACGCAGTAGATATGAAGGAATTTATGATCTTCGTTTGGTGGTGGTAACAAAGCGCCGGATCGATGGTAAATTTGCCCTTAAATTAACATTTTTGGAAAAAATTTCGAAAAAAAAAAAAAATTAGAAGAATTGTTCATTTTGGTAATAAGAAGACGCCATTACCGTATAACCTTATAGCAACTTCGGCCAGCGGGTCTAAGGGTTACTCGGCCCAAAACAGACCAATAATATCATAAAGTTATCACCTTTTGCTTAAGCCGGTCGTGTTTCACCTCATTCCTGCATTCTCTGCTTTCACTCTGAATTTATTAAACATTAATTTAAGATGTACACGATTATGTTAATCACATTAGAATTTAACATTAATTGTTCTGGTTACAATACTCAAAAAAACTACAGATTTTTTCCCGCTGTTGCCCAAACCAACTTTTTCTGATTGATTTGGAGACTTAAAAAATTTTATGCAATAATACTTTTTTTATGTTTTAGTTTTTTTAAAGAATTTTTTTAGTTCTGCTGTGTTTTTTTCAAAGGTAGAGCTTTTTTCACATAACTAAATCATCTTACTGCATCTGGCTGTATTGAACTTTGCAATTCTGAAAATCTGACAAATAGGCTCTTATTCAGACTCAAACACTTTTGTCTTGCAGCTCACCGTCTCGAATATATTAGGCTTTCAAATTAATATTCGATAATTTTTTGCGGTATATTTTGCCAAAATGTTGAAAATTGATGGAATGTAAAAAAAAATGATTTATTGGGCAGAATTTTTGGTTTTAGACAGATACATTAATTCGGCGTCGTGCCGAATTTTGCTGTTAAATTTCGTAAGTCGACATATAACCATTATTTTTCTTAAAAATAATACCAGAAATAATTGTTTGTAACAGTTTTAACGGTAAAATGGAATTTCTGATGGTACCGAACCAAATTGAACAGTAAAATTCGGCATACGAAGGTTTTGTCAACTGGCTGCAACTAAGCCGTTTATCTATCGATTTAAAAAAAAAATACCTTTAACAACACCTAGAAAAAGTACCTATCTAAAACCAAACATACAGCACAAGAACAATTTTTTTTTTACGTTTCCTGAGTTTTCAATTTTAAAATTTCGGAAAAAAAGAACAAAAATAATCCAATTTTAAATTTAGAGCCTAATATTTTCGAAACGGTCAAGTACAGCTGTAAGGTTTTTGGGCCCGATTTTTAGCTGCATATATCAGTATTTCAGAATTGCAAAGTTCAATAAAACTAGTTGTAAGATACTTAAGAAATGTGAAAAAATCACTACTTCTGAAAAAAATATAAAATTAAAAAAAAATGTACAGAGCTAATATAAATTTAAAGTTTCGAACTTGAAATCAGACTTGCGTAAGCAATTTGTTAGTGCTTTTATCCATTTCGCTTTAGCTCACCGATCTCTGTGCTAACCTTTCGCGTGCTTCATCAACTGCACACACTCTATGCAAAGCATAAGCGAGGCTGCTGCTCGCACTCTTACTCTCTCTGGAATTCACCTGCCTCTGTTTTCGTAAGATCACCGTTTTTTTCTGTCACTTTGTAGGATCATCTGTCCTGCAATATAGCCGCTGCTGCTGATTGGCTGGCTTGCTCTCATATCAAAACGTATGGGTCTGACTTGGTCATGTTTGGCTAGCCAATAGATTGAGGCCAAAATGCGCACTTTTTTGCGAAAAAATCGAACAGGGTTTCTAGATGTCCGGAAGCAACGAGAAGTTCCTGGCATTGAAATCACAATTCCTTGGCCTCAAACTCTTGAGCAAATCTCCCAGACGGAAAATCCCGCATATTGGAAACAGCAATCTCTTACAACCTAGACCAACTGGAACGAAAAGGTTCACGTTCCAACATCGAGAATTACCGACGTATTGCAAAGCTTTCCGCCATCCCTAAGCTCCTTGAGTTCTTGGTCACCCGTCAATTGCAACCTCTTTGCTTAAGCCTAATATCTCCGTCACAACACGTTTTTTTAAACATCGATCAACATCGACTAACTTTCTCGAGTTCTCTCCCATAATCAACCGTGAATTTCTAAGTGGTTTGCATACCGATGTATTTGTTACAGTCTTTCGCAAGGCATTTTTTCCGTAAAACACACTCTGTTAATTCAGAAGCTGTCCTAAATCATCTAGTTGGTTTTATGGCTTTATTTACTAATGTGTTGTCAGATAAAGTTATTTTTACATCTGGAGTGCAACAAGGAAATCAATTGAGTCCACTTGTCTTCATTTTATTTGCGAATGACCTCCCCAAGGTCTACCCTGCTCTAATTGGTACTTGCACACACACCTTCAGCTGGACCTAAATGAACTGCTAATGTGGTGTTCAAATAATCATATTTTTTTTAACCTTTCTTTAGGAAATCAGTTCCTGGATCGAACTTCGAGTTCAAATGACCTTGGCGTTCTTTTTGATAGCAAATTTTGTTTTAACAGTCATATAGCCGAAACAGTAAGTAAAGCTAAGGGTGTTCTAACGTCCATCAAGCGTTGGTTTAAGGACCCCTGTAGAATCTTGCCACTTAACCGATCTGGGCTACAACTTATAGACCTACCTTCATTGCACCATAGCAGATTATGCAATGGGGTAATATTCGTGCACAAGCTCCTTCTTGGGATGGTGGACTCCCAAACACTCTTGAGTCTGATTGACTTTGCGGCTCCCTCACGTCCTAATCGTATGCCAAAATTGTTATGATTTTATGCCATAATTTTAATACCCTTTGCCATATCGTATCCCCTGAATTATCCATTAACAGTATAATACTTAATATTTACCACCACGTAAATACAGCTAATCTTAAATTTGTTTTTTTCTTCCTTTTCTATATTTGTAGTTAGTTTCGTTTTAATTATTAATTTTAATTAAATTAAATAAATAATTAATATCATAAAGCATAAGATAGACCTAACTTTACTTATAAACCGAACCCACCAAAGCCTATTACTTGTCGCCCAAGCAGCAGTACAAATTTGTTACGACGGGGTCACTGACCGCTGAGTGAACCTAGCTTGGTATTTATCAACTATGAGCCTAGAATTACCCTTATAACCTACAGCAATATTTGAAGCTTCGGCAGCCGAAGAAAGCTTTCAAATAAAATATAAAGCTTATGCACTATTTTCTTTCTTTTCATACAGGTGATCATCCTGCTGCCGTGCAAAAAGCCCATATTTTATTCCCCTATAGTTATATTATGATAATTTTAATCATTTTTCATTTGCATTCGTTTAACTAAGCATTGAAATGTGAAACATATTTTATATGAGCATATGTATCGTTTTGTAAATAATAAAGAACTTGCCACATAATTAAAAAAAATTAAACAAATTTTAATTTTGTTACTGACTTTCAGTATATTAACGGGGAACGGTGGGATTTATTGACAGATCTGAAACCTCGATTCCCACAGGCCACCGTCCACCATATATTGAAAACACAGCTGACAACAACAAACCAAAAATTTGTGCTCTGCATTTTTTCAAAATTAAACAACAAATATAGAAAATGTAATTATTTTTTCGACTGTGGTTCTACAGCAACAAATGTTGTTGCAAAAATTGATGGTGAGAAAAAAAAAACTATGAGGTGGCAAAAAGTTGGTGCGTCTATTCGATATATCCGATTGTTTTTGCGCTCAACAGCACAAATTCGTAATTTTCTGCCTATCAGTGAATTTATCACCACTAGCAACAACTAAAAGTAGCTCATCGAAAATCAAATTTTGGCTCGCTAAAATTATTGCTGAGGGAAAAGTTAAAAATATACATATAATCCTTAAATATTCTGCTGGCATACACTCCTCAGCGAGTTCAAAAGTCACTTCCCGACAAAATTCCATAAACATCCTACCCACAATGGCTTTGGACACACCGAATAGATGTCCTATTGTGCGATTGTGCAGAAATTCCCAGGCAATATAGCGCTATGGGTATCCTTTTCTCCAAAGGGATTGCCTGTCGAAAATTCGTATCCCACAAGAAGGTCGAAAGTACTCCTCTTCATGCAAAGTTGTCTTTAAAAAGCGCGTCGGAGTTGCTTACAACATCTTCCTCCCAAATGAACCATATCGTGACTATTGCAATTAAGAAAACATTATTTAATTGAAAAGAGAACATTATCTGCCCTTTACTTACAAGAGTCCAAGCGCGTGGAGGACATTGCAGTTGCAAGACAAATTGTGACTTCACTGCAGATAACCCCGGAGCTTCCATGCATTTAAAACATTGTCTTCATTTTGCACCACCGCAGATAAAAGAATCAATTCCTTTTGTGTTATTTTGCTCATAATTAATTTTTTTAAATTAAATTTGTGCCACATAATTTCTGCTCTCGTCAGCTGTTCTCAAGACGCAAAGTTGCACATCTGCCAATTTAAGCGACAATTCTGCTTCTTCGCGTCTTTACCGATATCAATAGGAAACGTGCCCAATTGTAACGCTTGTAGCCAAAAAGGATAAAATTGTTGATTGTCGTGGCGCCATCCAGCGGTCAGAAGGCCTGGGCGAATGCTGGCCAGAAAAGGAAAGGGGTGCGCGTACAGGTTGAAATGTCAGTGGGGATATGTGGGAAATTCCTACATTGATCTGTTAGGAGGTTTGCCGCCCAAACGCCAGCGTCCCTATCGACGATTCCCTTGGGAAGTTCGCTCTCGCCGGTGGTGTCTCTCGTTGGTCATATACTCAGAGATAAAAAAAAAATAAAAAGAAAAGAAAACCGAAATTTTAAGGTGTGTGGTGAAGCTGAACCTGAGTCAGATAGACTGCGTTGGCCCGTTTATTTTTGTTGGCGCTGAGTCCGTTTGGGGGTAAGTTTGAATTGAAAGTGGGAAGAAAGAAAAAATTGAGTTAGCAAATTGCAGGCTTGGCGCTTAAGGAGGAAACTCTGAACACCAAAGGTGCCGTGTAAAGGGCATATGTTGCGGACGCAACGCTTTGGGAGAGGCCAGCAAGCAGCAGTAGCAGAAACGCAACGAACAATTTAAATCAATTCAATTCGTTGTTGTTGGATAAGCAGAGCGTCTCGCGAACGACGGACCGACCCCAAATCGGCTGCATCGCGGAAAATATATTAGCGGAGAGCGGGCTGATTTAGTTCCCGAGCGACCGGCACCGTCGTCGATGCATAGGGCTTCGAGTCGCATTGGAAATCATATTTTTACCCTGGTCCCGCTGACTGATCGGCAACGGAGGCTGAAGTAGTGCTTAGTTTAGTGGAATAGTTTAGGTAAAAAAAAAAAAAATTGAAATTAATTAAGATAAAGTGATTAGCGGAGAACCTATTATTTTGTTTTTTGAAGTCAAGAAAGATCCGTTGGAAATAGTCAAGAATAAGGAATGTAAATAGAAAAAAAATAGCCAAGTGAAGAGGAGAAGAAAGGGAGGAACAATTTTAGTGAAAGTCGGCAATAGAGCCTTGCAATATATATGCATGCAAAAAGTTCTTTGTGTCCAGCCTTGCGTTTTTTTTGCCGATCAGTAAATAAGTTTTTCCCGTCCCTATGCCCATAAATTCGTTTCCACCAACAGCATTTCAGGCGTTCGTCGAGAAAGCGCTTTCGTCGATGGAGCACCAGGCTGAAAAAAAGGTATGAGTGGATTTTTTAGTTAGTACATAGCGTACGAGTAATTATAACGAAGGGGATTGAAAGAGGTAGAGAAAGCAAGCTACCGAAATTTGAGCTGGGAAAGAGCAGAACCGATTGGTAAGAGGGAGAGAGAGGCCTGCGAGACGAGGACGCTGAGTGCGGCTTTGCCTTTTGGCGGCGTTATTTCCACTCAAGTTTGAGTTATTGCTCAGCTGTACGCTCTCCACTCAAGATGCTCGAAGTAAGCTCAAGCTTCAGGTGGTTATCCAATTTCCTATTTTATTAGTTGCTTATTTTTGACCGTATTTTCATACGCTTCATATATTTTTCCCTAATTTATTTATTATTTATTTATCGTTTAGTCGTAACATTTATCCATAGCTATACTTCTATTTTTTTTGTTCATATATAGGTTTTGAGGTAATAATGGGTAGTTTTAGTTTTGAATTAGTTCGTAAATAAAGTTTATAATGTTCTAATTGAAATTATTTGACATCAGCTGCCCCATGCCTTGGGAGAAATACCCTTAATTAGGGGCCTTTCGGATGGATGCCAGGGGGCAGAAGGGCCAATGGAAGGGAGGGCACAAGGGGCCTCGAAACACCAGAGGTCGGGATAGGAAGCCAACGGGGTAAACCGGACGTCTCTTCCCGCGAAATAGAGGTGGTTGTTGTCCGAAAAAGGTGGGATTCTCTATCCCGGAATAGCTTGTCCCTAGCACGCAAATCATTTAGACTTTATAGCCTTTAGCCTTTAGACTTTAGACCCCTAGCCGACGAGCCTGAGCCGGAACACTTCGCGTGCGCTCCTCTACCATGCCCAACACCGCGCCTGAAGAATAATAGTTATAGATGTGGTTTGCTACATTTATAATTTATTATTTAATAGATAATCATTATCATTAGAAATTGGCGCCCAACGTGGGGCCACATCGTACTGATGAAGCTCACACACCCGCTTTCTTCGAGACAACATCCCTTGCTCTTAGTTTTGCTTCAACCTTTTCTCAGACGCTTCGGAAATGGAGCTGTTCAGATATCCAACTATCAGGCTTCCAGCCACGGCTGAGGGAGGAAGACTGCAAACAATACATAGGTACTTCCATAGATTTTCCCAAAAATAGCTATCCCTTACATTTCTGTTGAGTCCGTAGGTTCGGTCTTTCAGACGCATTGGATTTGCAGACTTTGAGTTTTCAGTAACGCATTGTCTGACCATGGATGAAAGTCAACCAAGGGACTTTACCATTAAAGTTATTAGGCTCAGTCAGTTCTCATCTTTCGCATAGGAAACCAATTCATTTCGTTTGCAAACGATCGATGGGCCACGGAAAATGAAAATAAAAGAGGTACGCCTAAAATTCCTTTTGCAAGGTGCATAGATTAGTGGTTTGGATTACAGACGAAGACGATCATCTCGGTCGCTCGCTGTCCACAGCTAATGCAGGTGTTTGTTGGTGTTGTTTGGCACGTGACCGACGCAATGCAATGTACAATGTAGTCTCTGTTGTTTTTTTCATTCCGTTTTGCGCTATGTTGGTTTCATTTAAATTAATTGGGGATTTCTCTGTGTTTTTGGGTATGCTGGATGTCAAATTGTTTTATGATCTTGTTTATCTTCTTTGTTCCGAGCGTTGCAGTTTTGTTTGTTTCGAATTCTTGCGTTTTACCCATTTCTCTCTATTTAGTTCTAATTCCCAGTTTATTTAGTCTGGCGATTGAATTGAATTCCGCAAAGTAGACGATTGAGTTTTTTTTGTTTGTATTGCTTTTATATGAGCTTTTTAGTTGAGTTTAGTTTGAGTCTTTCTTCGTCGATGTTTATTGTTTTTGATTACTTATATTGATAATATTATATAAATATAATAGATTTTTTTAGATAGTAGGCCAGAGATTAGCGTTTCCGACCCCATAAAGTATATATATTCTTGATCAGCATCAATAGCCGAGTCGATATAGCTATGTCTGTCTGTCCGTCCGTCCGTCCGTCATCATTAGCGCCTATAGGTCAGAGACTATAAAAGCTAGAGGAACACAATTTTGTATCCAGACTCCTGTCCTATCACACTGTTACAAGTGTATTTCAAAATTTCACCCCGCCTCCTTCCGCCCAATCCAAAGACGAAAATCTGTGGCATGCACAATTTTAAAGATACGAAAAAACTAAAAACGCAGAATCGTAGAGAATGATAATATCTATCAGAGTGTTGAATCTGGATCAGATCGGATCATAAATATAACCACAATGAAGAAAACCATTTCGAAATGCATCGTTCCCTCTCGCTCTCTCGCACACACAGGGGTAGGCGCTATGCCTGATCGAATTTTTTGACGCCTAGTTCTCAGAGGCTATAAGAGCTAGATCAACCAAACTTTCTATTCAAGCTCCTGTGATATCAAACCGAGACGAGTTTGTTTCAAAATTTGGCCACGCCCCCTCATCATGACCATATCTATCAGAGTATTGAATCTGGATCAGATCGGATCATAAATATAGTCAGAAGGAACAAATGAAATTTCAGTGACTGAGTACCGGGTATAAAGTAGAGCCGCGGCGGTAGACGCAGCTCACAACGTTCCCTCTCGTTTTTCATTATGATGGTACGATCTGATGGACGAGGGGGAGTCTAACGCCCCATTTCCACCTCAATGCGCACTGTGTGATATGAGTCTTCTAGAAGGCGCTTTATACAAAACAAAATGTGGGCATGAGTTCCATAAGACATGCCACCCATGCTCAGTCGAAAAATTTTTGTCCCATATGCAAAACAGTTTGCTTTGAAAAGGCCGCGACCGCATCGGAATCAATAGCCAAGAATACAAGGCAGCAAACTAAAGCTAAATCACCAGCTCGTAGTAGTCAAGTTACTAGCATGGCCAAGGAGTCAACAGAATTGGGGGTACCACAAGCTGAGCTCATATCCAGTGCGAACATGGCGACACTCCTTAGGCCAGCTGAGACAGCTTCTCACAATGAGACACAGCGTCAGTCAAATTTTGACCGGCCACAGTCAGCTAAGTCGGAAACAGCGGGATCGAGAAAGCTTCGATTCTTTCTACGACTCCATAGTGCTGCTGATGGACAACCTGGAGACTCCTCTGTCGGAAAGGGAAACTGTGGAGACAGTGAGGAGAAACCTGCGCCCAGAGATAAGGCATGAGTTGCTAAATCTCTCAATTCCTTCGGTAGATCGCCTGAGGGAGATATGTCGACGCAGGGAGAGCTTCTTGGACGATGTGAGGAAGAATCAGGGGTATCAGAATGCTGTCCCGTTCCGCAAGCAGGTATCTGAACTCATCGAGGAGGCTAGCCGGATGACGCGACTGAGTTTTCGGATGTAGATGGTGAAGAAGAGGTCGGTGCAATGGCGCTAATATGTTGGAATTGCCGCAAGGAGGGCCATCGGTACCAAGATTGCGAAGCTAAGCGCAGAATTTTCTGTTATGGGTGCGGGACACCAAACACCTATAAGCCTTCTTGTGTTCGTTGCCAAAAAAACGGGAAAGTGACGTCGCCGACGTCGAGAGAGCGGAGCACAACGACGCTATCAAAGGCGAAAGAGGAGAGCGAAAACCCAGACACCGACGCCGCCGACAACGAGAGAGCGAGGCCCAACGGTGTGATCAACGGCGAAGCCAAAGGAGAGCGAAAGCTCACGCACGTACGCCAGCCAAGGAGGGCGGAACGCCAAGAGAGTGAAGTCGCCGACGCCGACGCTGAGTCGAGAGAATCAACAGGAGGCCGGCAGAACACGAACCGATCGGAGTCTGGAGACTGGCTGAAAAACGAGAACAGAGAATAAATTCGCGAGAACTGAAAGTGAAAGGACGTGTCGACGGAAAAGTGACTAGAAGAAGCAAAGAAAACGGAGAGGAAAGTAAGAACGTCGCGCGAACTCCAAAGTGCCAGAAGATCCTATATCCTAGAAAGCGATATCGACTCCTTTCCTCTTCTCCAGGAGGCAGGATAAGGATCGGTAAGCAGGGGTAAGCGGCAGTAACGGCAAGCAGGGAAAAGAATATAAACAAGTGAAAAGAGAATAAAATGAATTAATTTCGCACGCAAATCGTCCGTGTTAAATCTTCTGGGACCGTGGGGTGTTTTCGAGTATAACAATCGGATTTACATGTACTATACACCTATTTTCTCTTTCCTTTAACGTAGTATGTAGACCAGTAGATTCTCAAAGTGTCGTCCGGTGATTACCTCGCCTATTTGGCTATATCGATTGGTTCCTCTGAATGTTCCCCACCCCCTTCCTCCATGGTTGTGCTTAGACGCGCGAGCCCCAAGGTGCCGTCCGACGCTTGTCTCGGCCCTTGGAGACACTGACTGGTGTCCCCGTGCGTTTCTTCTCCCTCTCCCTTGTAGCGTTGAGTGGACACGTGAGCCCCAAGGTGCCGTCCGACGCTTGTCTTGGCCTTGCTGACTGGCATCCCCGCGTGTCGACCCTGTCGATCGTAGGGCCATTGAAATTGGGGACCACTCTTTGCGTTTTCTCTCCCGGTCATTGTGCCGAGAACAGTTGGTGTTCCCGCCCTATTCTCGACCCAAAACTCGGAGCCCCGGCAAATTATAAATTTCGCTGTAATTTCGACCCTGGTGAGACTGAGAGTTTTACCCCAGCCTGGATCGCTTCCTTACAGATGCCACCCGAGCAGGGACTCCGAGATTGCGTTTTGTTTTGTGTGGCCAAGGGGTTTTAGAGCATTTTAAAGGGTAAAGGTGTAGAAACGTGGTTTCTTACTGGAATCGACTCGGAACTTTTCGAGTGGCCCCACTTGGCGTTCAGAAACGGGATAACCAGGCGTGGGCAAGCGGCGCCCAAAGGAACGAGCAGAAACAGAGAAACAGAAGTGGAGGAAAGCAAAGAAAAGAGTAAAGAGAACGTAGCGGCGGTGCTGTACCGCATGCCCAACCGCATAGATGGGCAACGTCAATAGAAGAAAACCGTTATTGCCTTTGCAAAACCGCACGTACAGTCATGTACAGCCGAGGCTGGCTTGCCTAATCTTCCTAGCCATAGCATCAGCACGTGGCCACCACGCGCATAGTGTAGAGAGGGGGTACGCACCGATCAACTCACCTGCAGCAGCGGAGCAGCAGCAGAAGAGCAGCAGCAGCGGACGCCCACGGTATATATGACGGATCCCGAGCCAAAGGGAGGATAGTTAATCCGCAGCTACAAGCCGAGACAGTTCATCCGCAGCTTCAATTCGAGTTCATCCGCAGCAAAAAACCGAGACAGTTCATCCGCAGCTAAAAGCCGAGACAGTTCATCCGCAGCTTTAATTCGAGTTCATCCGCAGCTACAAACCGAGACAGTTCATCCGCAGCTAGAATTCAAGACAGTTGATCCGCAGCTACAAACCGAGACAGTTCATCCGCAGCTTCAGTTCGAATAGATCCGCAGCTACAAACTGAGACAGTTCATCCGCAGCTTCAATTCGAGTAGATCCGCAGCTACAAATCGAGACAGTTCATCCGCACTTTCAATTCGAGTTGATCCGCAGCTACAAACCGAGACAGTTCATCCGCAGCTTCAATTTGTGTAGATCCGCAGCTACAAACCAAGAAAGTTCATCCGCAGCTACAAGCCGAAAGAGTTCATTCGCAGATCAACACAGTTCACCCGCGGTTTCGGAACAGGGCGATTAACGACCAGGACACCCGGCAATATACTAAGGATCAACGACAAGGAGCTTCGTAAGTACCAGCGATAGCAAGGATCGTCCATATACAAGGATAAACGACAAGGATAAAACCGAACCTCGGTGGACATACACAGGGCCAGTCCATCTGCCACCAAATCAACGCCATACGCAAGCAGGATCAACGAAACTCTGACGGAGACGACTGCGACACCGCTGGACACACCCAGGGCCAGTACGTCTGCAGCCAACTCAACGCCAGACGCCAACAGGATCAACGGGACTACGCCGGAGATAATTACGACACCGCTGGGCACTCCCAGGGCCAGTTCATCTACCCGCCAGCCCAATCTAGACAACGCAAGAACCCAGGGGACTTCAGTACAGACGGCTTCGACACCGCTGCATGATACCAGGGCCAGCCGGCCTATACTGAAGATGACCCAAGGTGACACTACCAGGAACACGCACACAAGCACCGACCACGCCAGACTCAGCAGCACTACCAGGACAACACCCCCAAGCATCGATCACGCCAGACCCGGCAGCTGCACCAGGACAACGTATTCAAACCCAGAAGACAGGCATATACCAAGCTGTAGTACTTGGACTGTAGTCACACCCCGAGAATGCAACACCCGTAAAGATACCGGATGGAACGAGATCCGCTACTCCGAGCCCTACACTTCAACGAACTACCACTTAACACTTTTGCCTGACGACGCCACTGCGCCACGCGACCCGGACTGGGGACACTGGTTCTCCACCTATCCAAAACAACTGATGGTTTCGCAGCGAAGCTAGCTCACAAATACGAAGGGCTCTACAGAGTAACCAAATTTTTAAGTAAGTAAATCATTGTACAACTTTCAAACAAGCATCACTCAAGCAGTATAGGGTATCATTTCCTTTTGACGGCTGGCGGTGCACGACGGACGCAGCTTCCGGATAAAACTCACCCGAATCCGGAAAGTCACTCTACGGCACCCCGAAGTGAGGAGGGCGTGTAAGGAAGCGCACGCTCCGTCACATTTTTCCTATGGGAGGAACCGCTGCACATTTTCTCACAGGTGGGAAATATCTACATTAATTACACGGCCCGAAGAGCCAATAGGAATATGAGCGTTTCGTGATTTAAAAGGGGGATTAGAATCACGATGATCACGGTCAAACTGTCATCTCTAGCCAAGCACGGGCCCACACAGACTCTCACACTACCAAAGAAGAGAGCGAATACCCAGACATCGACGCCGCCGACAACGCGAGGGCGTGGCCCAACGACGGTATCAACGGCGAAAGAGGAGAGCGAAAACCCATACACCGACGCCCTGACAACGAGAGAGCGAAGCCCAACGCCGATCAACTCCTGTAGTCACCGACGCCGACGACAGAACGGAGCAGAGGAGAATCAAAAACGCTGGCAGAACACGAGCCGATCGGAGGCTGGAGACCGGCTGAAAAACGAGAACAGAGAATTAATTTTCGAGAACTGAAAGTGAACGGACGTGTCGAGAAAGGAAGAAAGGAGGAAAGGAAGAACGTCGCGCGAACTTCAAAGATCCTAGATCCTAGAAAGCAATATCGACTCCTTTCCTCTTCTCCAGGAGGCAGGAAAAGGATCGGTAAGCAGGGGTAAGCGGCAGTAACGGCAAGCAGGGCAAAGAATATAAACAAGTGAAAAGAGAATAAAATGAATTAATTTCGCACGCAAATCGTCCGTGTTAAATCTTCTGGGACCGTGGGGTGTTTTCGAGTATAACCATTGGACTTACATATACTATACACCTATTTTCTCTTTCCTTTAACGTAGTGTGTAGACCAGTAGATTCTCAAAGTGTCGTCCGGTGATTACCTCGCCTATTTGGCTATATCGATTGGTTCCTCTGAATGTTCCCCACCCCTTTCCTCCATGGTAGTGCTTAGACGCGCGGGCCCCAAGGTGCCGTCCGACGCTTGTCTTGGCCCTTGGAGACACTGACTGGTGTCCCCGTGCGTTTCTTCTCCCTCTCCCTTGTAGTGTTGAGTGGACACGTGGGCCCCAAGGTGCCGTCCGACGCTTGTCTTGGCCTTTGCAGATGCTGAGTAGCATCCCCGCGTGTTCTTTACTCATCTCCCATACTGTAGTGTGTGTCTCAACAGATCCCTAGAACTGTCGTCCAGCGATTGCTTCCACAATTCGGGGATTCTAGTTGGCGTCGTTGTAGCGTAGAATAGTGAGTTTTGGACGCGTTGATTGGTGTCCTTATGAACTCCTCCCCCGCCGTAGCAAGTAGACCAACGGGTGCCCCAAAGGTGTCATACGGCAACTGCCTTGACATTCCCTGGCGCCAACGATTGGTATCTCTGTGAAATCCTGACCCGTACGTGTGCCCAGGGACGGGGAGATTGTAGGGCCATCGACTGGTGAGACTGTGAGTTGTACCCCAGCCTGGATCGCTTCCTTACAAGTGTAATTAATTAAAATACAGCATCTTAGCCAATTTTGTATCATAGTAGAAAATGTGCATTTACTCTTTAACATAAATTACCTTGATTTTGGATTAAGTTCGTATTCTACTGGTTATTCCACTCCAAATGAATTGTATTTTTGAGTCTTCGCTTGAAAATGTCGTGATTCTGGTGTTTCGCCACGAATCAAGGAGTGCAATGGAACAAATTTCCCTTTGCAATTAAAGCAACAAAAACCAGGCGTTTCTCCAGAAAACTTTAATGCCCCGCAATGCTCGCAAACTACGCCCATTAGTCTAATGCAAACGAAATGATGCGAGCTGTATTCAATTGTGCAATCTACGATTTCTCGTTTTCTAATCTAGCCGTTTCACGTGCTGTGTTTGAGAAGAACGAATTACTGTCACATCAATGCAGCATTCTTCTCGTGAAATTTATCGTTTTTTTTAGTTATGGATTCGCAATGATCCGTATCCTTATTGCATTACTGCTCCGTTGTATAATTATTAAATTTTTTTATTTAAAACAAATTAAAAATTTATGAACACTTTCCACAAAATTGTCTGACTTTTGAACCAACTGACACTTTTTTTTGTACCCGGTACTCGAAGAGTATTGGTGTGTATTAGATTTGTGGAGATAGTGGATGTGTGAAACCTAGAAGGAAGCGTTGCCGCCCCATAAAGTATATATATTCTTGACCAGCGTCAATAGTGCTAGGATTGCGATACAAATTCAATTAATGAGAACAGACAACAATTAACAGCAACGGGACTAGCCGTAATGGACTTCATTCGATTCGGCTAAAGCATAATTAACATCGGTAATCGAAAAAAACTATGAGGGTCTTTTTAAATCCTCCTGCTGATCTCGTCAGACGGGTGTATATGTTCGGCTGCAAGTCTTCTAGCCAAGACATTTGCATGATTCCCTAGCTTTAACAGGTATCTTTCGACTCGGTAATTAATAACGTCTCCGACCAGGGCGGAATACAAACCACTTCGCTCCAGAAATCATGCGAAGCAGCTTACTTTAGTCAGGTTGCTTTTGGCAGCAATACAGTAAACTTGGATGCCATATTTCCTGGCAGGGACTATGACGCCTTTGTAGATCTGTACCTTGCTTGCCAAGTTTAGCCTGTTTTTGTGCGTAAGCAACCTGAATAGTTTCTTGGCCTTGCTCTCTAGGCTGCGTCTTACGCTCCGGATGTGGCTGAAAAAGGTCAGTCGTGTATCTAACGTAACGCCAATGTACTTTTGTTCCTTGTGCTGCTCCAGAAGCTCGTCGTGAAGAAATGCAGATTATGATGATGGAGATGTTTCAGCGGCATGCCGAATTCTCTAATGCATTTCGGTGGCGCTGAAGGTTGTTAGTGGCATCGTAAACACAGTTAGCTCTAGACATTACTGCTGGGTCGTCAGGTCGCCACCATGAGTGCCTGTCCCGGTGGCCTGCGGACGATAGGCATGTCGTGTGTGAACAGATTGTACAGCGTCAGCTCAAGGACGCTGCCTTGTGACAGCTCCAGCCTTGATACTTTTTTCTGAGGAGAAAATGCTTTCTTGAAAGACCCGGAAAGACCTTTCCATCAGTTAGCTTCTGACAAGCAGCAAAAGTTGATGGTCGAGCAGTGTTTTTAGCTTATTTAGTCGCTCCTTTTTATACACGGTGGAACGCCTGAGCATGAGCGTTATGATACCCAAAAAAGTGTCATGTCACTCTTGAAAGTGTCATAAAGCCCACTCTCACTTTCACCACTTTTAAAAGTGACATAGCGCCCACAACTTCTAAAAACTTGTAAAATGCATCAAGAATCAATGAGATTACCGATAAACACCGTTCATTGTGTTATCTCTCTAAAGTAGGGGTCGGCACGCACACACTCACATGATTTAAGTGCATTTGTGTGCGCAGACAACAGGTACGAGGCATGAGTAAGCGCTTGGAAGGCCACTGAAATTTCATTTGTTCTTTCTGGCAAAAATAGTGATCCGACCTGAACCAGATTCGGAAATCTGGTAGATACGGTTATTTTCCATGATTCTGCGGTTTTGTTTTTCTCGTATCTTATAAGTTGAGGATTCCACAGTTTTTCTACCATGGTGGTGTAGAAGGAAACGTGAAAAAATTTTGAAATACACTTGTACTGAAATGATATCATAGGAGCACGGATATAAAATTTGGTTGCTCTAGCGCTTATAGTCTCTGAGATCTAGGCGCTCATCTGGACGAATGGGCACAGCACCCACCCCGGTGTGTGAGAGCGAGCGACAGGGAACGATGCATTTCGAAATGGTTTTTTTCAATGTGGCTATATTTATGATCCGATCTGATCCAGGTTCAACACTTTGATAGATATGGTCATTCTCTATGATTTTTCATTATCTTTTTTAGTTTTCTTGTATCTTTAAAAATGTGCATTCCACAGATTTTTGTGTTTTGTGAGGGCGAAAAGGGGCGAGGCGATATTTTGAAATACACCTGTAACAGTGTGATATAACAGGAGTCTGGATGCAAAATTTTGTTGCTCTAGCTTTTATACTCTCTTAGATATAGGCGCTCATGAAGACGGACAGAAGGACAGACGGACGGACAGACAGACAAAGCTATATCCACTTGGCTTTTAATGCTGATCAAGAATATATATACTTTATGGGGTCGGAAACGCTTCCTTCTGGGTGTTACACACATCTATTTTTACAAAAAATTTTATGTAGCCCTGTACTCTTCGAGTACTGGGTATAAATATATTCAAATTTTCTATTATAAGGAAATGTTTCCTCACAGGCAGGGGGCAGTATGCACTTCATATTTATCCACGTTATCCGGGAAAAGCCGGTTGCGGCGAATTCACGGAAGACTCTTCCCCAGAGCAATGTAGAGAAGATTGCGGAACGATCAGCGAAGTAATGGGACCGGACGAGCAGTTGTCTAGCGCATGACCAGATGTGGTCTTGAGATCACGCCACCAGCCTGATCCCATTAAGGATGGAGTGAAAAGGCACAGAGGCGACGATTGAAAAATACTGGCAAAAATAAATGGCGGAAAAAACCCTTGTTGCTAGGCAGAATCAGTCAGCGTCGGGAACTTAAAAGTGCATCAAGTGAACAGTAAGGTGATACAAGTATTTAATAGAATGGCCAGTCTGACGGGAAAAATATAAGCACGGATTGAGGATCAAGACCCAGGTTAAAGCAGCTACAAGTGTATAGTATCACACGCCCACCAGGTCAACCCAACGCGTTGTAAGCGGATTGTGAAGTGGACTTGGGCTCACAACTAAGAGTGCATAAAACCAACGTTAATATGTTTGAGGAGGAGAACGACAGTAAGAAGGCAACAGAGTGAGTATAGTTAGATCAAACGCGTCAGGCGCAAACTAAATGGCCGATCTGGGCTGTGATACGAGAATCAGAGGTTCCAGACCTTAGAGCCAGCAGTGCCACCGTTAGAGACGCCTTGGTACAAATTTGTTGCAACGAAACCACTGACCGCTGAAGAAGCCCAGCTTAGTATTTATCAACTTTGAGCCTGGAACTACCCTTATAACCTGAGCTTTCAAATAAAATATAAAGATTTTGTGCTCTTTCTTTCTTTTCATATTGCTGATCATCCTGCTGCCATGCAAGAAGCCCATAGTTTAGTCCCGTATAGTCTATATATAACGAGAGGGAACGTTGATAAATTGAATTTTACCCAAAAAAGAAAAAAATAATGAAGTCGAACCTTTTAGGAGATTTTTGAAAAGGTTCGACTTAATTCATTAGATTTATTAGATGATATTAGATGTTTCCATTTTTGTTTACATATGTTTTTTACATCTGTCTTTTCTACATGTCTACATATACATACACGGCTTTGTGCGAGAGAGAGAGCGGGAATGAGTCTGCGCTTGGAAGGACATTGAAATTTTATTTGTTCCTTCTGGCTATACTAATGATCCGATCTGATCTATTTATGGTCATTTTCTATGATTCTGGGTTTTTGGTTTGTCAGTATCTTTAAAATTGTGCATTCCACAGATTTTCGTTCCTTGTGGGGGCGGTAGGGGGCGTGGCCAAATTTTAAAACAAACTCGTCTCAGTTTGATACCACAGGAGCTTGGGCAGAAAGTTTGGTTGATCTAGTTCTTATAGTCTCTGAAATCTAGGCGTCAAAAAATTCGATCAGGCATAGTGCCCACCCCGGTGTGTGAGAGAAAGCGAGAGGGAGCGATGCATTTCGAAATGGTTTTCTTCATTGTGGCTGTTTTTATAATCCGATCTGATAAAGATTCAACATTCTGATAGATATGGTCATTGTCTATGATTCTGCATTTTTAGATTCTTCGTTTCTTTAAAATTGTGCATGCTACAAATTTTCGTTCTTTGAGTGGGCGGAAGGGGGCGGGCGAAATTTTGAAATACACTTGCATCAGTGTGATAGGACAGAAGTCTGGATCTCAAGCTTTTATAGTCCCTAAGCTATAGGCGCTAATGAAGACGGACGGACGGACAGATGCTATTGATGCTGATCAAGAATATATATACTTTATGGGGTCGAAAACGCTTCCTTCTGGGTGTTACACACATCCACTTTTGGCACAAATCTAATATACCCCTATACTCTTCGAATACCGGGTATAAAAATCTCGTGTTAAACAGCTCTGCAGATTCCTATGAAACTTTGTTGTATATTAAGGAGGTCTGCGAATAGATGACAAAGTATTTTTCATCTTCATATCACTACCCATTAACTTTAAATCGCGAATTCATACGTATATACGTTTTTTTGCATACATTTTGGGGCAGCCGTACTTTAAGTGCTCAAGTGAATGTAACAAAAGCGGAACACACACAAAACTAATTCGCGATTTTAGTGTTTTTGAATCAAGTAGTGTTTTTGTCAGCGTGTTTTGTGACATTTTAAAGTAGTTCCTTAGGCTGGGGTGGTGACTTAGGGTTGCTCAGGGTCTTTTACAAGAAATTTGTAAACAGAGCGACCTACGAGGAATGAAGGCGCGTCTTGTGACGTTTAGATGGCAAGCGGAATACAAATGTAAGAAGCCTCTTTCGCACGTGGGTTGGTAGGAGCTGGGGAGCACGACTACGCTTGTATGACAACCGGAATTTGGGATCGCCGCACAGTGGGACATTCTGCCATTTCAGCTTGCCAAATTAATAACTTCTGAACGAATGAATATATCTTCATGCAGCATTTGAAAGATAAATCTTACAAAATTTAGTATGGAAGATAACATGGCGCTACATTGTTTAGAAGCTTACCCATAAAAAGCCAAAGTTGAACTTTGTTGCCGGTGCATATTTTCCTATGTAATGTGCTGAATTTAAATTTGTTTGGATCGATAAAGTACTTTTATTGGTCAATTTTACTATACATAATTATTTTATATCATTTTTTTCCCTCAATCTGATTTCTTAAAAAAAAAATTTTGTATTCTGGAATTTGGTTTAATTTATTGTTTTCTGTAAAATATGCCTCCACTTCCAATTTAGAGGGAGAAATATCTAATAAACTTAACATTTCTAAAGAATAACTAATTTCCGATTTTTCTTTGAGATCTCACATGATCTGAAAAGGCTGCTAATATATTGAAAAGATCCCTGTGTTGGGTTTTTCGTGATATCTTGCACGAATTCATGTACCTGTATTTCTTGTAATCCTTGTTTCTCGCTTCCTGTGCTTCCTCTGACATCTCTCCAATTGGCTCTGATATTCAATTAAAATTTGACCATGTGTCAATTTTTTATGAAGCGTACGAGTAAGTTTCTTTTCAGGATATTTTTCCTGCAACAGCTCTGCAGTCTTCGAGGCATATTCACCAAATTTGTGGGTGTTAATTTTTTCCTTGCAGTTTAAAACATTTAAAATGACACCCAATCTCTTGATTATGTCAATATCCACAACAGTTATTTCTGCAGTAATTTCAACTTGTTCAAAGAATGTCCGTGATGAGTTTCCATCGTTTGTGTTTTCATATCCTTGTTTGGGGCAATCCACCTTCAGTGATAGTTTTTCAACGAATTTTTCTTGAATAATTTGTTTCCTATTGTTTTGTTTTTCCTTAGCTGTCGTGCTGTTGTCAAAAGATTCTCCCTCTCGCGGAATGGTATATGCAAGTTTTAAAATGAACTCTGTTGGGTTACGCAGCCCAAGCTTGCTCCTAAAACATAGTCTTAGTCAGTGGTGCAGCAGTAGAGTAAATTCTATTATTGTTCGTCGTTGATACTGCCCACTGTACCACATTGTCTACATATTGTCATACATATATAAGCTCCCGCACGGCAGCAGCCTATCCAGCCGTTCTCTCTCGTCTTCTTTCTTTACTTTGCCTTCTACATCGCTCTCTCGATCTGTCGTCTTCTATATTGCTCTCTCGATCTTTCGCCACCTCTATCGCTTCCTCGATGCATCGCTCGCTCTCACTTGCATTTTGGGCACGGGCAATGGGCCCGCCTGCCCTTGGAATCAGTCTAGAATCTCGTATCGTCGTATCGTCGTCGTCGTTGTATACATGTAAACTGTCTTCACCTAGCATCTCGTCTCGAATCGTCGTCGTCGTTGTATACATGTAAATCTCGACTATAAGCTCTCGCATCGAATCGCAACAATCGCCTTGCATGGCAAATAAATCATCTTAAATCGAAACCAATTGTGTTTAAATAAATATTTGGGAATTACGCTGCTGAAGAAGCTCAGTAGCTCAACAAACTCAATACATCTTATTCTTGCATGCAATGGCGAAATACCATATTTTCCCCTTCAACTATGGAATCATATAAATTTTAAAAATCCTTTTGGGTTTTCTTGCAAAATGCACATTTCAAGGTAGATTTGATATTAGTTAGTTCGTTAAGTACTTTTCCATCAATCATTGTAAGGAAAAATTCAAAATCGACATTAATGATTTTTTCTTCCTTGATTATTTTTACCGGCCTTATATTAGAAATCCGGTTCTTAATATTTTTTACTATGGACTTTATTAACTCCGAAGATTCTTTGGCGTATTTGAATAATATAGGGCGGCAATAATGAGCAGACGACGGTCGCGGATTTTGCAAATATTCCGATGGATTTAAGCCGCAGGGGTACAAGAGAAGCCATTTATCGTCTGTCGATTTTGCTTGCTAATATTCACTTTGCCCAGAAGATCCATCACAGCGTCATTTGCTGAGCAATGTGAGATTTTGCGGAAGACTCTTAATCTGATGGTTTGATAAACTCTCAATGAGCCGTTTCGCAGTGTCTTCCATCAGGTCTTGAAAATTTATTTCCGCTGATATCTCTGTCGTTATTGTTGATTCCGGCACTGCATTTAGTTTTCCTTGTGTAAAGTTTCTGTATTCAGCCTCTTCAAATATGTACTTTCTCTGTTTTAATTAGGTGGCGTGAGGATGCTATCCTTGATCCTGTCAAGTCTCACCGGGCTTGCATTAGAAACAGCTTTTGTAATACACGACCTCTTGTTTCCTTGTCGTTCGTATATTTGATTGACAGTGCCTCTGATAAATGATCCGTACGTATATGACATGTTGCATCTACAAGTTTTCGCTTTCTTGTATAATCTGAACAGTCATCCAAGATTTTTGTTGGTCTTCCTGTGTCTCGTCCTGTGGAGGTGGAGGGTCCATCAGCTGTTTTCAATCAACCAGTTTGCGTTTTTGCTATTAAATAAGTCACTTTTACGGAATGCGCCCTCCCATTTCTTTTTATACCCGGTACTCGAAGAGTAAAGGGGTATATTAGATTATTGCAAAAAATTAATGTGTGTAACACCCAGAAAGAAGCGTTTCCGACCACATAAAGTATATATATTCTTGATCAGCATCAATAGCCGAGTCGATAAAGCTATGTCTGTCTGTCCGTCCGTCAGTCTGTCCGTCTGTCCGTCTTCATTAGCGCCTATAGCTCAAAGACTATAAAAGCTAGAGGAACACAATTTTGTATCCAGACTCCTGTCCTATCGCACTGTTACAAGTGTATTTTAAAATTTCGCCCCGCCCCCTTCCGCCCACTCCAAGGACGAAAATCTGTGGCATGCACAATTTTAAAGATACGAGAAAACTAAAACGAATCGTAGAGAATGACAATATCTATCAGAGTGTTAAATCTGGATCAGATCGACTCATAAATATAGCCACAATGAAGAAAACCATTTCGAAATGCATCGTTCCCTCTCGCTCTCTCTCACACACAGGGTTGGGCGCTGTGCCCATTCGTCCAGATGAGCGCCTAGATCTCAGAGACTATAAGAGCTAGAGCAACCAAACTCTCTATCCATGCTCCTGTGATATCACGTCAGTACAAGTGTATTTCAAAATTTGGCCACGCCCCCTTCCGCCCCCACAAAAGACGAAAATCTACAATTTTGAAGATACGGGAAAACCAAAAACGCAGAATCATAGAAAATGACCATATCTATCAGAGTATTGAATCTGGATCAGATCGGATCATAAATATAGTCAGAAGGAACAAAAGAAATTTCAGTGGCCTTCCAAGCGCAGACTCATTCCCTCTCTCTCTCGCACACAGCCGTGTATGTATATGTAGGAAGTTGATTTAGACATGTAGAAAAGACAGATGTAAAAAACGTATGTAAACAAAAATGGAAATAATATATATAAATCTCCGAAAAGGTTGACTTAATTTTGTTTTGTCTTTTTTGGCTAAAACTAAATTTATCCCTTTTGCGAACATGTAATAATGTAATTTATTACAAGCTCACATACATATATACTGACTGAGTACCGGGTATAAAGTAGAGCTGCGGCGTAAGACGAGGCTCACAACGTTCCCCCTCGTTAATATTTAAATGAAGAATTTTAATTTTTTGTCTTATACTTGTATACTGCTCGGGGTTTTACGATACTAAATTCAATTCATTAAGAACAGATTCCACAAATTCGTTTATTCTGCTTGAAGTTCTATATATCTCCAATAACTTTGTATTATCCATAGCCATTTTCACGGTAATTATATTTACAAATTGTATTCACTGCAACTTATACACTATTGGGTGCTTTAGAAGTCAAAAAAAGACTAGAGTGTTAAAAAAAAGGAATGCAATATATATATATATGAATTCATTATTAACCATCAACATTCATTTAGGTAGCGTAAAATTGAAAATTATTAAAATGTGGAGTGTACCTGAGTATATGGATTCATTAGCATCTAATTTTTGGGCGTTTTTGAACTTTTGTCCGACTTTACAAAAAAACTTCATCAAATTTTCCCGAGATATTTTTTGTATATGTTTATTGAGTATTCTTTTACCTATGTTCCGAAGCCCTATTTGCGATTTTGGGGCGGATTTAAGTGAGGCTACCTCGCTAAAAAAACGGCCACTTAAGTCGTCCTAGAAGCCAAACGGCGCGAAATCGCAAATAGGGATTTGGAACATAGGTAAGGGAATATTCAATGAACATATACAAAAAATATCTCGGGAAAAATTGATGAACTTTTTTTTAAAGTCAAGTTAAAGTTGAAAAACAGCTCAGAATTATACCTAATGAATTAGAATTATACCTAATGTATTTTACTTTTAATTCATCCTCAAATATGCAGCAAGTGAAAAAAAGTTGAATACATATGTGACCACTGATAATTTTCAATGCTTTTTTGAATGCTTTGAATGCTTATATCTCCTAAATTAAAGTCAGATTATCTTGAAAATTTAATTTTTGAAAGCTCTGGGAAAATTTCTGTTATATACGTGTATTCATTTTATTCAAAGCTCTCAAAAAATTCGTCGACTTTTGCCACCTCTTTGCGATAACATCGATGGATGGAATCTAATGATGGGGTCTAACAACATGGGATCCCACTAGTATAACCTGCGCTTTGTTTTCCCTACTAACTAATTCACTAACTAACTAATTATATTTAAGACTACGGTTATGTTGTGAGGGTTACTCATCACAATCTAAAACCTAACACACAGCCCAAGAACAATTTTTTTTTTACTTTTCCTGAGTTTTCATTTTCAAATGAAACGCAAAAAATTATCAAATTTTCATTTGAAAGCCTAATATCTTCGAAACAGTAAAATGCAGCTGTAAATCTTTTGGAACCGATTTTTAGCTGCATATATCAGATTTTCAGAATTGCAAAGTTCAATACAACTCGTTGTAAGATACTTAAGTAATGTGAAAAAAGCAGCACCTCTGAAAAACACATACAAGTTACAAAAAAATTAAAAAAAAAAACTTTACTATAAAAAACGCATAATTGCTTAAATATTTGTAAGTCTCCAAATCGATCGGAAAAAGTCATTTTGGGCCACAGCGGAAATGTCGTGCTGACAAGTGTTATCAGTGGTTTCGGATTTTAATGGTTGAGCTAATTTAAAGTTCCGAACTTGAAATCAGCAACAAATCAAGCAATTTGTTAGTGCTTTTATCCATTCCGCTCTGGATCACCGCTCTCTGTGCTCACCGTTCGCGTGCTTCATCAACTGCACACAATCTCTGGAAAGCATAATCGAGGCTCCTGCTCGCACTCTTACTCTCTCTGGAATTCACCTGCCTCCTGCCAAAACTTTGTTTGATCGTCTGCGCTGCAATAAAACCGCTGCTGTTGATTGGCTGGCTTGCTCTGCTGCCTGCTCTCCCATATTGCATGGACTCTCACACTGCGCTTTCAGGGTTTTTCGCGCGTGGGTTTACACTGCTGTCAAATATGGCTATTTTTTGCAGTGCAAATATTATCGGCGATTAATTCCGTAGCCACTGGCTATGCAACAATTTTTCGGCTAAAGGATCTCACATCAAAACGTATGGGTCTGACTCCCAGCGCGAAAGTGTCCGAGCGCTAATTTTAGCTATTGAAGTAGTAAGCAATACTTTTGGACAGTTTTTTGAGGTGCTGAAATTACTGCTGCTAAACCGTCAGATTTGTGGGGTGAATGCTGATGAATTCTATGCTGCTCAACCGTCAGATTTGTGGGGTATCTGGCGAACTGATTAATTTGATGCTGCTAACCCGGCAGAATTGTGGTGCTTCTAAGTCGTCAGAATAGTGTTGTGCCAAATTGACATGACAATTGCATATGAAGCCTAGTACTCAGATAACATTTTCTGGCACAACTCAGCAAGCCGCTAGCTATTGGACTTTTCTATGTTGATGTCGATGACAACAGAATATAGAATAATTATATTTTTCAATCGAGCCCAGCAAAAACCACATTTTTTTCTAGTATATATCGTTGCCTTCCCAGTATTAATGGGTCATTTATTTTGCTTATCTGAGTACTCATTTGCAAAATTCTTGCGCAAGAAATTAACAGGCATGCATTTTTATCGTTTCCATACGAATATCATCCCTGATTATTGCGCAAGAAAATTTTGCTTATCTGAGTACTAGGCTTAACGTCGAAACTGATTCAAATTTTTTTCTCGATTTCGTAAATCTCATAAGTCATATTTATATCACATACATTCGGCTGACTACTTTTTATTTATTTCTATGTTGCACACTTTTTAACTGAACTTCCAAAGAAGAAAATGTTTAAGGCAACAACAACAGAATTCATCTCAGAAACACAAACCAATGCAAAACAAGAGCAGAAGTTAAACTGTATGCAGTCACAGAAAAATAAAATGCAGCACAACCAGAGCAAAATGTTAGCAATCATCAACCAGATTGTTAAGACCTTAAAGGAAAAGTCAAAACACTTGCGAGTTGAGTTGTAAATTCAAACTGTTTTATTTTCAAAACTTATGCACTATATATAGGAAAATATAAGGTAATTAAAACTAAGACCAACGCCACCAACTACATTCAAACAACATATGTTAATAGATTTGGGTTCGACGTGTATATGATTTTATGGTCGAACTCTATGTGTCCTTTTTCTCAAGTGGAACACACACCCTAGCAGTCATAAATTACTTATTTTATGTACGTTATATATAGATCAGTTCAGTGTGATAATATAATTATGTTCTGCTTGAACATTCTGCAAAGGGGCCGGAAGTGGCATGGTTTTGTTTTTATTTTACATTTTTATATATTTTCTTTATAGTTATAATTACAATTACCGATGATCATTTAAAAGTAAATTACAGTGGATAGGGAAGTGCTATTGTTTGCAGTCTTCGCGCTACCTTAATTCTTCTTATGGCATAGATTATTAATATTAACATCATTATTATTTCGATAATCAGGCTGCATTTCCAGATACATAATGGAACTTAAGCCCTTTTAATTCTTGATGACCTTCTCTTAACAATTTTAATTCGTTTTTCAACTTATCAATTTCTTCAGTATGGTTAATTAATGGTACATTCAAAGGATTCCAAACAATTTTTGGTATTTTGCTTATATTACTTATATAAGAGGATGAAATTGTCTCGTAGGTTTCTGTATGAAGGCTATGATGAGGTACTAATATTTTATCATCGGTTCGCACAGTGCAACCATTTATTATTGTTAAATTTCCTTGTTGAGGGAGATCAATTAAATCTTGATTTGAGTTACTACATTGAATTCTAGCATAAGTGTTGACTGGAACTTTGAAGAGCCAACTACCTTTCTTTTCTAATTCGACCCAAAATGTTTCTGATATCTTTCTATTAATACAATGTTATCAATGTTATAAATTTCCTTCAATTCCGTACCTGTTCTTTTTCCTGGAAGAACTAATGTTTCTAATAACCTATCCTTTATTTTTGATATCTCTGCCTTTAACTGCAAAGGTTTTAAAATATTTGTATTCAGTCTACCATGATTAATATCTATCAGTAGACTTATTACTCCTGCTTTTTCTCGCATTCATCAATCAATGAACTTAGTTGCTTTGTTACCATAAAGAAGTCTATTGATTATTTGCATACAAAGTAACTTCCCTTTAACGCTTCCGTTATGTTTTCTATTCTAGTGCTCATACTTCTAAAATTTACGTTTATTTCCCCGGTAGTTCTTTTGAGAATATTAACCGTTGTCTCTACTACTGACGTTTGCCTTTTAATTAAATCGTCAATATTATGTTGGTTTTCTAACAAATTTTTCATATTTCCTTCCAAAGTTTCCCTATCTTCGGCGTCCATTATTCCGAACAATATATGATAAAGGGAGCCCATAAACTCGAAGGGTGCCATGAGTCCTAGTTTGGGTATTCGAGGTCTACCGCGAGTACTTCTTGCTTCTTTTGGAGGCGTTTCTGAGTCCTTTTCTTCAGACTCAATTCCAGCTAATGGACAAACTTAAGTAATCGGTCTTTTAATCGACCCATCCTGGTGTTTGATGGTGACTACTCTGACTCTATCGTCCCTACTTTTATGTATTTCTTCTATTTTCCCCAACGGCCATCTAGCTGGATGACAGTTTTCATCTTTTATTAAAACTATCTGTCCTTTTTTAATATTCTGTATTCCTATTTTCCATTTATTTCTTTGTTGAAGAGTGTGTAAATAAACTTCTTTCCGTTTAATCCAGAAGTCTCTCTTTATTTTTTGAATTAATTTCCACTCATCCAGATTTCCAATTCTTTCATCTGACACTGTTTCAATAGGGCCGAATATTGGCCTTCCCATAATAAAATGACCTGGTATTAATACATCCAAATCGTCAATATCATTTGAAGCGGTATACAACGGGCGTGAATTCAGTACAGCTTCAATTTGACATAAGAGGGTTGCCATTTCCTCGTAGGTTAAATTATTGTCCGCAATCACTCTTTTTAAGTGATATTTCACTGATTTTACCCCAGCTTCCCAAATACCTCCAAAGTGAGGTCCTGCTGGGGGGATAAGGTGCCACTCGATTTGTTCTCTTTCTAATATTGAAACCACTTTAATATTGTCCCTAAGGGCTTTTTGGTATTCTTCGTCTAATTTACGCGAAGCTCCCACAAAATTGGTTCCATTATCCGAAAAGATTTTTGCACATTTTCCACTTCTTGAAAAAAATCTTCTAAGTGCAGCTAGAAAGGCATCCGAAGTTAGATCACTGACAACTTCCAAATGAATAGCCTTTGTCGCCATGCACACAAATGCGGCAATATCCCTTATAAGATTTCTGCCCACGGTTTTTTGAACATCGGATATGGTAAGGTCCGGCGAAGTCTATCCCTGCGTTTGTGAAAGAGTGTGACATATTTGTTCTGTATTTCGGCAGATTTCCCATAATTTTTTCGGCCGTATTCTGCCGATACCTAGCACAGGTAACACACTCCTTAAGCTTTTGCTTTAAACTGTTTCTTAGCCCAAATATCCAATACTTTCGCTGGATATAATTTCGCATCAGATTAATTCCACCGTGTAATGTTTCCTTATGTGCATTATTGATAATTAAAGACGTAAAGTGACACTTATTTAAAATCAAGGGATGTTTAACCTTAAATTCTGCGCTGAAGTTTTGTAATCTTCTTCCAACGCCCAGTAATCCATCTTCATCTAAAAACGGATTTAAGCCCAATATTTTACTTTTTGTTTCTATTTCCTTTTTATTAACTAGGCTAGCTATTTCAGAACTGAATTGCATAGCTTGTTGTTTTTTCAATATCAATATCTTGGCGATCTTAATCTCATTGACTGTCAAATACGATGGAAATTCTTTATTTTCGGTTTTCATTTAAATAAACATTAATATATATGCAATGACTCTTTCTAGTTTATGCATACACGAGTATGTCTGTAATAACTCATTAATTATGTTAGCTTTATTGAATATTAACGTTGTGCTAACAATTATTTTTTCTTCAATCTGCTCTTTCGGCCAATCTTCTTTAGATTTCGCTAGCCACTGAGGACCTTTCCACCAAATTTCAAAATCTTGCAGCTTATCTGCACTAATGCCCCTTGATGCTACATCAGCTGGATTGTCTTCAGATTTGACATGTCTCCATTTAATTTCTTTAACTTTTCTAATTTCGTCAGTTCTACGCTTAATAAACTTGTCTTTATTGTCTCCATTCTTTATCCAGGCTAGAGTAATCGCAGAATCACTCCAAGCATAACTTTCTGCTTCACTTCCAACCGCTATTTTCACCCGTTCAATCAATTTTGCTAGAAGATGAGCTGCACAAAGTTCTAATTTGGGAATGGTTTTCCGATTCTTCTTCGGATTAACCTTGCTTTTGCTGGCTATTATAATTGAAGAACCATCTACCTTTGCATACACTACGGCAGCATAAGCTTTCTCAGATGCATCGGCAAAACCATGAATTTGCCTCGGATTACTATGCTGAGAATTAAGCCATCTTGGTATCCGAATGCTCTCTAATGATGTTAAATTGTCTTTAAATGCATTCCATACACGAGTATCCTGATCTGATAGTTCTTCATCCCAATTTTCGTCTGACAACCAAAGTTTTTGCATAAACAATTTTCCAACAATTGTAACTGGAGACAACCAGACTAACGGGTCATACATCTTTGCTAATGTAGATAAAACTATTCTTTTGTTAGTTTTTTTAGTAGGTTCATAATGGAAGTTGAACCTAAACTCGTCTTTAACTGGCTCCCATTGAAGTCGTAATGTTTTGACGGATTCATTCTCTTCAATGGTTAATATTTTATTTTCTTCGTTATCTCTAACGTCCTTAACAATTTCTGGGATATTTGTTATCCATTTTCTTAAGTTAAACCCAACCTTATCAAACTCCCGGGTAACTTCCTTTACATGCCATTTGGCATCTTATATGTAATCAGCACCTGTCATCAGGTCGTCAATATAAAAATCATTTTTTATGATATCTCTAATTGTTTTATTTCCGCAATTATCTGCTGTTGCAACAAGCACCCTAGTAGCTAAGTAGGGAGCTGAAGCTGTACCGTACGTAACGGTTGTTAGTTTATATGCAGACTATATGCAAATAATGCTGATCTTCTTCATCAACATTAATTTGCCGGTACATTTTTTCAATGTCCGCTGATACTACAAATTATGTAATTTTCTTTTAATTTTTTATTTTGGCCGAGTTTCTTTTGTAAAATCGCGCTATAGCTTGTGCCTTTGAATCTCCTAGATCCTTATATTTTTTTAATGGTATTTTCACCACATACCTTTTCATCTCTTTTTGTAGTTTCCAAGAAATGCTTCTCACAAACATCTTCTTCCACGTCAGTACTTTCGTTTTCCATTTCCCAGAAACGCTCTAAGTCCCCGACTTCAATTGTTGTCGCTACAATCAGTTTATCACCTTTTGACTTGGTGCAACCGGATATAATCCATCCGAATTCTGTATTTTGACCAAGTAGTCCATCTATTTTCACTACTCCGTCTTTTACAATATGGGCATACAAATCTACCCCAATTATTATATCCACCCTACTTGGTTTATTAAAGTTAGGGTCAGCCAACACATAATCTTTCCATTTCGATTTATCAATTTTGAACGACTTTGCAGGTAAAGCCTTCATAAGTTTTGGGAGAATGATTGCTTCAATATTAAGAGGTTTTTTATCGGCATCCCGAGTTTTTACTGTTAAAGTTACCTTATACTTTGAAGTGGAAGAGTCTTTCGATGATACTCCACTCACCTCGGTGTTTTCCCTTTTGCGTGCAACTTTAAATATTTGTGCTGCTTCCTCTGAAATGATGGTGCATTGTGACCCACAATCAATTAGAGCTCTAAGTGCTGTTTCTTTGAGAAACAAGTGTTAACATTTTCCCTTTTTTATAGGGAATATGGAGCATCGCGTGATGGGATTTTTTACAAAACACACATAACATTTCCGAGGAGCATTTCTTATACATGTCGTGCCTACAGCATCTTTTGCACAGGCGTTGCTTTTGAATAACCTGGCCTCTCTCTATCGGACTCATTCTCTTAAACCTATAGCATTGCATTATTGTATGGCCTGCCATTTTACACAGCGGACAACTTTCATTAATGCTACTATATTGCCCCACTTTTTTCAGCGGTTTTTTCTCTGCATCCTGCGATGAGTACAGAAAAGTATACCGTAGTTCCAGAAATTCCATTACATCGGGCAATGTTTGAATCTCTTTTTTCCTTTTTATATGACTTTCATATAATTGAAGGGCATCTTTATTAAATTTTCTCAAAATTATATATGGGCAAAAATCACACCAACTTCTTCTGTTAATTGTGACTTTTACTTTATTAAATGTATTGACTCATTTATCGAGTCAGAAAACAATTTAATATGTTTTGCTGAATCGTTGTCTAGCATTGGCAAATCTAGCAACCGATTCAGCTGATCAGAAAATATTTTCTTTTTATTTTTATACCGCTTGGTCAGCAATTCCCAAGCGGCATTATAATTTTCCAATGGCCCCGTTAATAAGTGAGCAACCATACTCCTTGCTTCACCCTTTATTGCCATTTTTAAATAAGCGAATTTTAGAGATGTACTCAGCCGATCTCTATTATGAATTATTTCAGAAAATAATTGTAAAAACCCATCCCATTCTTTTTCTTTTCCCGAAAATGTGGGTACTTCTGCCTTTGGTAGAACCGGAAAATCTTAATCTTCCTTCTTTGCTACTGACGCTTTACTAAAGCTAGCCTTTTCCTCAATAACTTCCTGCATCCTTATTTCTAAGTTGCTTAACGTGTTCTGAATATCAAAGTCTAGCTCGGCGATCTGTTCGTCGAAGCTGTCATTTGTTTCATAAACATTATAGAATTCCTCAACTTTTTTGTTTAGTCTTTTACTAAAGAATTCAATTTTGGCTTTTCTCAGGTTACACTCCCTTGTTTTAGCCAGATCTTACCTCTCCATACTTTCATTTAAATAAGTTTTTAGATTTTCCAAAAATGTATCGATACCGTCCAATATTTTCTCAAGACTCTGGTCAACTTTTGGCTCCATATCTTCTTTCAAAGTTCTAACTTTGCTTTTTCTACTTTCCCTTTCATCGAAGTTTCAGTTGTAGTTTCATCATAGCTCTTTTCTATGTCCTCTATATTTTTCATCATTTTAACAAATTGAGTTTTTTTGTAGTAGTCATGATCGACTACTCCAAATAGCAATAATGCATTGTTTTTTGCTGCAGCCTTTTTTTTAAGCTCTCCTAGCCTACAGATTACGTCACTGGTCAATATACTAGCTTCAATCGCTTTAACTTCATTTGCTATTACGGCCTGAGCCTCTAGTAGCTTTATGATTTTATCCGACAACATCTTATTAAGTAAATAAGAAGTAATATCTATATATAAAAAAAAATTTCTGACTTAACTGAGGACTTCTTCTTCTGCTGGTGCTGCTGCTGCTGCCGCTGCTGTATTTGCTTTTGCTTGATGCCGTAGTTCACGCTGCCGGGGATGCTGCTGTTGGTCGCTGCCGTCGTTGTTGATGCCGCTGCTGCTGTTGGTTGCCGCTGTTACCGCTGCTGTCTTAGTTGACGCTCCCGTGGATGCTTTTGGTCGCTGCCGTCGTTGTTGCTTTGGTTTTGTTGTGGCTTTATTTTTGAAACACACAAAAATGTTTTTTTTTTGTTCACTCAGTTATTTTTCCCTTTTTTATGTATTTTTTTTTATATTATTCGGCCGTTTGCGATTTTTTTTTTTTATCGCTGGCCTCCACTTCACCTTGCACTTCCGATGTTGAGGATTTATATTTTTTCTTTTTTCAAATTTTTGTTCGATGTATCACGCCTCGAACACGCCACTTTCTCGTAATATTTTGTTTTACACGACAAAAAATACTGCCTGTACAGCATGTATTTTTTTTATTAATAGAAACTTACGTTTCATTAATTTTGTACTCGGTTTCTTACTCCAAGAGGGAAAACCAGAGTTTTTTATGTTTGCTACCTTTAGCTGTAGGTGTACTTGACACTTCTGCAGTCTTTAAGGAGCTGGTTTAACTCCTTGCTCTTACCACAGGGGGGAAACAACGGAGAGTCTCGAAGGACCAAAATTTTAAGCATCAGACGTACACGCGCATAATTAAGAATTCAGTTAATTATTACAAATTGTAAAACTTGGAGCTAAAACTACTATTAAGTTCAACATACTTATTCAATAAACGTTAATCGTTGCCATCAAGCAAAAGAATCTACCACATATATAGAGACTAACTTAAAAGATAATAGTATCTGTTTGAGATGCCAAGCTTTTTTGGCACCTATTTATGTCCAGTAACAAAATGAGGAGGATTGTTTAAGGTTTATTATATTTTTTTATACCGGCGGCTAGCAGACGCCGATTGCGTGTTCTTTGCCCAGCCAGATAAATGTTCACGAGATCGATATGCAACCAATGCGCATAGAGATTAGCATAGCACTTAATTTCGCAACGTCGGCAGATCAATGCTAGATCAGAAGCGGCGGCTGCAGAGAGCCCTAAGCATAGAGAGAGCGCCGCAGCGCTGCCGAACGTTAGCGTTCACATATGTTGTTGTATTAATGTTAAGTACATTGGGTTTGAATTACGATGGAAATTAATTGCATTGTATTGTTAGGATGAATTGGCTGCTGGCCCGAACAAACTCCCCCCGTTGGAAGCCAGCCTTTCAACAGACTCCCTAAGGGGCAGTAGACATAGCCGAGTAACGGCCCTTCTGATGGTTCCTGATGCGGTCTTCAAGTCCGCTACGCGGCACACGCCATCCTTGCCCTGGACGACATCAACAACTCTAGCCATTGGCCAACGCATAGGAGGAAGATTCATCCTTCACCAAAACAACATCATTCACGCAGAGGTTTTGCGTGGGAGTCCGCCACTTCGACCGCTCTTGCAAAAGAGTGAGGTACTCTTCGCGCCAACGGCTCCAGAAGATTTGCTGCAGTTGAGTGACCCGCTGCCAACCATCCAGACGATTGTAGTTGAGCTTCGTTAGGTCAGGCTCGAGGATTGCCTCATTTGGGCCACCTAGCAGCAGATGAGCAGGGGTCAAAACATCTAAGTCATCAGGATTATCTGAAAGCGAGAGCAAAGGGCGAGAATTAACAATTGCCGTGATCTGGCAGATCAGAGTACGCAGCTCGTCGAAGCCAAGCACAGAGGGCCGAACTGAGCGGTACAGGTGATGTTTTGCAGTCTTCACGGCCGCTTCCCACAATCCGGCAAAGTGCGGAAAGCGTGGTGGAATGAAACGCCAGTCGATCGAGTCAGCCAAGCAGGATTCATGGACCTCCTTCACATGGGAGTCGCTCATGAAAAGCTTCTTTAGCTCCAGCAGCTCGTTCGTGGCGCCAACGAAGTTTGTCGCATTGGCTGACCAAATTTGACTTGGCCTTCCTCGTGTGGTAGTGAAACGCTTTAATGCGCCGAGAAACGAAGCGGTGGTCAGGTCCTTTACGAGCTCCATGTGTATTTCCTTGGAAGTGAAGCAAATGAATATACTGATATACTTGATCGGAGGCCTCGTGCGGTTTTCTGATCGGTAGAAGAAGGGCCCACAATAATCCACTCCAGTGACTTCAAGGTGCCGAAATCCTTCTAAACGCTCCTTAGGCAGGTCTCCCATGATGTGCTGAGCCATGCGCGGCTTAGTCCTGAAGCATCTCACACACTTGCTGACTTCCTTTGACACTGCCTTAATTCCTCCAATTGGCCAATATTCCAGCCGAATTTTGGCAAGCAGGGCGCGAGGTCCGGCATGAAGGTTCCTCTCGTGATAATATCTTATCAGAGCACAGTTTATGGGATGTCCCTTTGGCATAATAAGCGGGTGCTGAGCATCAAATCCTAGCGATGAGTTTCCAAGGCGACCTCCAACTCTAAGTAATCCAGACTGATCGATGAACGGAGAAAGTGAGCTGCTGGAACTGGATTTCGTGACTTGACCGTTGCGTTGAATCTCCTTTATGTCCATCCAAAAGGTTGCCAGCTGAATGTGTCGAATTAGGAGGTGCGTTCCTCGCTGGATATCGGAAACGGTGAGTCCAGAGTGCCGCAGACGATGTGCAAATTTATGCATGTAGGCGAAGGTGCGCTGCATGACAAAAAATGTGTTTGCAAATTGGCATCCTGAGGTGAGATCGGTATGTGGAGACGCGATCAACAATGCTCGCTTGCGGAGCTCCAAAGTCGATGTTTCAGGAACAGGGAACACAGGCCACACTTCCTTGGAATTCACACTTACTTTCACACAATTCTCGACTTCCCAAAACATACGAAGTGTTTTATCCAACCTTGAATCCATGTTAGATTCCGGCTCCGGAGAATTGTGAATTCCTAAGAGCGCCGAGCTTGCTACCCTTTGTCCACCGCCAGATACGTTCCAACCGAGCCGAGTCTTCTGCAGAATAGGCAGGCCCTCAATAAGTTTATTTGCCCTACGCAGAGGAGATCATAAAAAATGCTCGCACCAATGAGGAGATCCACTCGCTGAAGGTTAAAAAAGTCAGGATCGGCAAGCTGAATATTAGAGGGAATACTCCAGTCGGATACATTGACTGCGAGACTTGGTTGGCAATCGGTAATCGTAGGGGCAATGAGAGCAGTAAGAGTCGATGTGTAGCTGGACGTGCGAGAATGCATGCAAATGTTGACGGTGGATCCCTCAGTGGACACGCTGGTATCGCCGAGCCCAGAGACAAGTGCAGACGATTGAGTTCTCCTAAGCTGGAGCTGCTGGGCGAACCTGGATGTGACGAGGTGAAGTTGTGAGCCTGAATCTAGTATGGCACGACAAGGAACTAAAACGCCAGACCGATTCTTAACGAGGACCACGGCTGTAGCCAGAAGCACAACATCAGAGTGAAGACCTTGGGCAGCAAGAGAGGTAGACGCAGGTGAAAGAGAACTGCTAACAGAATCCTGAACTGCAGAAATAGCTTCCGATTGAAGCGCTAGATCCGGGGTAGATGGTGGGGAGCCTTGCGTTATGGATTGCAGATTTTTAAAATGGAGCAAACTATGATGCCTTCCGTTGCATACGCGACATTTTCCACTGTTGCATGCGCGGGTGCGATGCCCTGACTTTAGGCAATTAAAGCAGAGGGAAAGCTTCTTCACTTCCTTGTGGCGCAGCGACGGGGACAAGTTTCCGAATAATTTGCAGGAGTATATGCCATGGCCCGCTGAATGGCAAAAGGTGCATCCAGACGGGTCGGCGGGAGACTTGGAGGCAACAAACGTTTTCCTTAAGTGAGGAGCAGAAAGGTTTTTTCCCACCTGAGCGCTACAAGCGGGTGTCGCTGTAGCGTATTCCAAACTCTCTATTTTCCGGCAGCGCTTATCCAAGAATTCGTAGAGCTTGACTGCGGTAGGAATGACGTCCGACAATGTGTCCTCCCATTTCCTTTGCGTCTTAGCATCCAGCTTCTGCAGCAGAACGTCGATCACCATGCAGTCAGAGATCTCCTCATCCTTTCCCAATGTCGGCAACGCACGCATATGCAAATTGACTGCGTCCGAAAACTCCCGTAGCCTTTTCGGCGATGGCGAATCTACCATCTTGAGCCCCAGAATCTTCCTGATGTGTGCCTGAAAAACAAGTCGTTTGTTATTAAAATGGCTATCAAGAATATCCAGAGCCGCACGATAATTGGCACTAGAGAGCTCCAATGATCAAACCGAATCCAAGGCCACATCTGCGAGACACGAGCGAAGATGCTGGATTTTCTCGATGTCGCTAAGGTCCGCATCCGATCCAATGACCGATTTGAACATCGCCATAAAATCCGAGTATTCCACGTATCCACCGTAGAACTTGGGTACCTTCAGTTCAGGAAGCCGATGCTTCTGAGCCATGATGATGGTACTGTGTCCAGAATGGCCTAGCAGGGTGGTCGAATTGGCAGCGGCGCGTGAGTGGCCCATTTCGATAGCAGCAAGCAACTCAGCTTTCAGCGATATGAAGAGCGCATCGAAGTCGTCGCGCATCTTACTCACAATCTCATCTTTATTGAGAGCTTCCAGCTCATTGTGGGACTTATTGTGACTCCCCTCGCATTTCTGCCAACATATCGATGCGAACGTCGATTTCCGCGGCGGTTAATTTGTCAAGTTTATCGCCTGCGAATGATTTGCCAAGCCTTTGCAGCCGATCATATACCGACTGAACTTTGCGCTTATAAAGATTCAGTCTGGTATCAACCGTCACAATATTTCCGCCCGCGCCTGCTTTCGGATCTCTGTCCATGGTAAAAGGTTTGCAATGCTACGAAACGGAGAATAGAATACCGCTTAAGCGACGGTGTGCATGGCTCGTTTAGACTTCAGGTACGCTGAAAAAACTCCACTACAAGTAATAACCCAGGAGTTGGGTCTTTTGAGACAAGGAGAACTTACTCTTCTGAATTACTACGATGAAATGCAAAGAAAGCTCACGCTTCTTACTAATAAAACCATCATGACTCATGACACAGCTGCCGCTGCCGTCTTAAACAATAAGTATAGGTAAGACTCCTTACAAACATTTATTTACAGACTTAAAAAGTCCTTGAAAACAGCAGTTTTTCCGTCAAAGCCTCATGATTTACCGACGGCACTGGCTCTAGCTCAAGAGGCAGAGGCTAGTAACAAACGCGTTCTACCCGCGGCCAGTTTTGCTAGACAAATCGTGGAAAAAACCCAAAAACCAGCTGCTTATAGAGGTCAGAATTGGCGCAGTGGTTTTCAACAGAACAACTACAACAATAATTATAATCAGGGGACCACAAAAAAAGTCCCCATTATACAAAAACCCAAGAAGGCAGCCAAGATAAGGCCTTCTCCCTAAGCTCTTACAGCAATAAATAGCGTTTCCACACTCATTCCCCTAACACTCAAGTAAGCTCCACACCAGAACCCATATAGGTCGACTCGTCCTCCCGCTTTAAACAACCGACCAAATATCAGCAAAACGATAGGTCAAATAAATTTAGAGTTCGTGCTAAGAACGCCCAAAAAATTAATTATACTTCAAAAGAAACAACAGGTGACCAGGAGAATAAGTCGCAGCCATTGACGATGCACTTTCCGACGAAGAATGTTGCAATTTTTTAGGGGTCGCTCCCTGCTAACTTTTATCACACGAATAGTAGCGGGGCGCACAATCAGGTTGCTCGTAGACACAGGGGCCTCTAAAAACTATATAAAGCCTCTCCCCGAGCTAAAACATATTGTACCAGTAGAAAACCCCTTCCAAGTCAAGTCCATTCATTGTAGCACAACTATTGAAACAAAATTTCTCATTGATCTTTTTCAAGTCAAGTCTTATTTTTTTATCATAAATACTTTAAAAGACTTCGACGGCATTATAGGCCTCGACCTCCTCAAAAAGGTAAGCGCAATGAATGACCCTACAAAGAATATAATAAAGACGGATTATGGTTCACAACTTATGCTTTTCACACATTCACCAGACGTTAATTTCATCTACTTTGACGATACTGATGTCCCTGTTGCCGTCAGGGAACCATTCAACAATAGGATAGAAAGTAGAATAAAAGCATTCGCAGACCCTAATGAGGCTCTGCCATATAATATAAATACTATAGCAACTAAACGAACAAACGGGGAACCAGTATGCTCGAAACTATACCCACTTCTCATGGGCGTGGCCGGTTTTGTCAATGCAGAGGTTAATCAACTTCTAGCGAACGCCATTATCCGGCCCTCAAAGTCATCTTATGATAACCCGACGTGGGTCATTGATAAAAAGGGGACGGACGAAAACGGCATCAAGAAAAAGAGACTTGTTATTGATTTCAGGAAACTGAATCAAATTACGATTGATGATAAGTATCCCATCCCCACAATTTCGACTATCCTATCGAATATAGCTAAGGCCCAATATTTCACAACATTGGACCTGAAATCAGGCTTTCATCAGATCCGGCTAGCAGAGAATGACAGGGAAAAGGCAGCTTTTTCCGTCAACAATGGGAAGTATGAGTTTTGCAGACTTTCCGTTGGGATGAAGAATGCCCCAAGTATTTTCCAGAGGGCTATCGATGATGTCCTCAGAGGTAAATTAAGACGACGTGATCATTTTTTCTCAGACAAATGCAGATTCTGTTGGGGATATCGACTGGGTCCTTAAAAGTCTCCACGACGCAGGCATGAGAGTATCCGAAGAAAAATCCAAGTTTTTTAAAACAAGCGTGGAGTACTTGGGATTCATTGTGTCCGGAGGCGGAATAACAACATCACCTGAAAAGTTGCAAGCAATATTAAATTTCCCGACCCCGGTTACACTTTTCGACCTTAAGTCATTTCTAGGCCTTGCATGCTATTATTGATGCTTCATAAAAGATTACGCGAAGATCGCCAAGCCCCTTACGGACGCACTCAAAGGTGAAAATGGAAAAATCAGTAAAAACTCACGAAAAGTGAGAATAAAATTGTCCCAAAACCAGATACAAACATTTTCGAAACTTACAAATATATTGTCTTCCGAGGACGTTTTACTAACGTACCCCGATTTTAAAAAACCATTCGACCTTACCACAGACGCTTCTGGTTACGGTCTAGGAGCCGTACTGTCTCAGAACGGCCGACCCATTACAATGATTTCTCGTACATTACATGATAATGAGCTGAATTTGGCAACAAACGAACGAGAACTTCTCGACATTGTATGGTCCCTTAAAAAACTTAGAAATTACCTTTATGGCGTTAAGAATTTAAACATTTTTTTCGACCACCAACCATTAACGTCTCTGTGTCTGACAAAAATCCCAACGCTAAGATAGAACGCTGGAAAGCGTTTATCGACAAGCATGGTGCAAAAATAATCTACAAAGCAGGGAATGCGTATTAACGCATTGGAAGACAATACGTACTCAGAGGTAGAAACCTGTCATAGCGAAAAGTCACTCACCTATGCAATAGAGACTACAGATAAGCCGGTCAACTGCTTCCGAAATCAAATCATTATTGACGAAGCAGAGGTACCATATACAAAAACATTCATATTCTTTAAAGAAAAAACCAGACATATCGTAAAACTCTCCAGTCGGGGCCCGTTACTTCAAACCCTACTGGATGTGGTAAAAGCCGACGTAGTTAACGCAATCCATTGCGAACCACCAATACTAGCATTCATCCAACATTAATTGGTAGAAGTATTCCCTTCAACTACAGTTAAACACTGTAAGTTCTTGGTTACGGACATTACAGATACCTCCGAACAAGAGAAAATAATGATAACAGAGCATAACCGAGCTCATCTGGCAGCTCAAGAAAATGTTAAACAAGTCCTGGCCTCACCTGTCCTCAAGCTTGTGGCCTCCTCCTCGAGGTAGCGCTCCATAAGTTTCTCCATTTTCTTCTTTTTTTTTTTCTTTTTAACTCCTCACGTGTCTGGTTGAGCTGTGGCTTCCAAGTGATCGATGGCTGCCGTTTTGGCAGCCGCTTGGCCCATGTTGCAATTCCCTTCGTTCCGCCATACGGTACTTCCCTCTATTGCTGGAATATTTAAAGACGACTAGGGCTGATCGTAGCGAATATCCTACCCTTTTCCTTGTTTTTTTTTCTTAGATTTATTTGTTTGATTTAAAAATATGAAGTAGTTTTTTTTTATTTAATTTTAATCAGGGTCGCACACGACATTTTTTTCCATCAAATTTTTTTTTTTTTACTGCTTAACTAAATATACGTGCAAAAGATGTATTTAAATGATTTTTAATACACTCAATACATTTTATTTACATTATTAATTAAAAACATAACAAAATAGCTTCAATACAGTAACACAGAAATTATTTTTTGTATCTTATATGAGAAAAACAATATATAGAGACTAACTTAAAAGATAATAGTATCTGTTTGAGATGCCAAGCTTTTTTGGCACCTATTTATGTCCAGTAACAAAATGAGAACAGTATCATTAATGTCAAACACAGTTTTTTAATCGAATATGCTGTCCTAGCTGATTCTACTTATTGGCCATCGCAACCAAACCAATGCATCTGACATATACCTGGAATACTTTGCACATCCTTCCATTTTTCGTCTAACTTGTAATGTAATGACAAACTTTCAATTTGTGCAGATGACATAAAATAAATTTTAATTCCCTTTATGTTTTTTTCTGCGTGTTTTCCGTGAGATCTGGCTAAAAAGTTCCATTCAATATTTTTACATCCAATTTTTTTCATGATATTGGTCAAAATATAATTATTGTCTTGTCAAAATATAATTATTTTTTAATTGTGTACAGCTGCTATCAGAAAATATTAATATTTTTGAAAAATGTCCATAAACTTTTTTAATTTTTGTAATAAGGTTTATAATGAAAATATATACGTCATTTTTATTATGCGTAAGTTTATCGCTTATAACGGCGGCGCTTATAACGCCGGTAAAGATCGTTACCTGCCGGTAGCTGAAATGAGCCTTTGTATTTCGTTTTGGTGCGTCAACCGAGAATTCTCGGCAAAATCAATTTGAAGAACAAGCTCAGAAGCCTTTAAGCTAATTTGTTTTTTCCTCAAAATATATTTGTTGTGCTTTTTTTTACAAAAAAATGAGTCTTAAATGTTGATAGCTTAGCTTCCATATCAATGAATAAATCAGATACTGTTGAAGTTGTATTTGAAAGCACTACGTGGTTATCTATTTTACGCCATTGTTGCCAGTTTACTTCGTCTTCCATATTAGACAAATATGCAAGTGGAATAAATTGATCTTTTTAATCTGTAAGACACTTCTTACAACTGCTTGTCATGCAATATTCATTCTGAAGATCACAGCAAACTGCTTTAAGAAATGTTTCAAAATCGCTGTTAAAAGATGGAATAATTTTCGAGCAACTTAAAAAAAAAAAACCGAAATTAGCATGATACATGCAAACACACATATTGTGCGGCATTTTATTTGCCAATTGGACATGGCGAGGTCGCACTTTAAAGGAAGTGGATTTGCCTACCTTTTTGCATGGAAAATCTTTTTTGAAAATCTCATAGGATTCAGACACTGTCATTAACATAAAGCGCTTAGCTACTAATTTGCCCTCAACTAGAATGGTGTCTTTCTTTCCTGAAGCTTGCACACTTATATTATCATTCTGATAAAAATCGTTGATGGCCTTAACTACGCTTTCTGACACTGTTCTGCTGGTTGGTGGTTGAATGGTTTACGTTTTCTTCAATCTGCTTATATTTCCTTACCAGGACTTCGAGAACTTTTATCTTTCTGCGAATGTCTTTTGGCATCGCTTTCTCCACTTTTTTAACAGCTTTCGCTCAGGTTTGCCTACATTCGTAAGGCTCGGTATGTCGTAAACCTGCTATTTCTACGAGTTTTTGGCGCCTCTCCCGTTGTCGCATGCGATTATATTTCCGCTTTTCTTCATTTATTGTTTCATCACCTTCCGCCAGTGCTCTCTACTTCTGTCTATTATTCCACATTCTTTCCTTGTTTTTTAATTTATAGTTTTGCATTTTCGTTTCGTCTTTCTTTAAGTTTTCTCTCCACCGTCTGCATTTGGACTTATTTTTTTCGACGTTTTTTCACTCATCTATATTTAAAAAAATTTTATATTTACATAAACAAAAGAAGATATTAAAAAGAAACAACAATTTTGTTTTTCGTTTTAACTTACGGTGTTGCACGCGACAAACTTTAACAAAGCCAAAGTTTTTTTAAATTTATTTGTTACAATAATATATGTTTACACCCAATATTTTATGCGCATTGAACAAATACTTTGGACGCACTGATAACAAGTGTTCTTTTTCGGTGTCGCACGCGACATTGAAATTGACGGTTAAACATATAAGAAATTCACCGTAATACGCTATCATAAGCCGAGATTTTAAAGAGCAAATATCAATGCATAATGGGTCTCATTAAGAACATAAATCAAAAGAAAACTGGCAATAGAAATGTTCAAAGCAGAACTTTTGCACTTGTTCGAATTTGCATTTAAATATTTCAAAATGTGTTATAAGTAAATGTAAAATTTGTTTAGATTAGTCAAATCTAAGATTCCCTATACAAATTCGTTAAAACAACATGCTTTTATAGACTTTGAATTTATTGGCTGCGGTTGACATTTCTATGGAAATGCCCATATATACATTTTTTTTTTTTTTAATTTTTTCTTTGCAGTTTTCTCTGACCTCTATTTGCTTTGAGGACTGTTCGGACTGTTCGGCCCCCATCGGCCCAGGTGAGTACACAGGTTCGAATTCTTCCTCTACTAACTTCGGCCCCTCTTCCAGCCCGTCCCGCGTCCTTAGTTCTGGTTATCGAACGCCGTCATCACCCGCAGCTAGGAGGTCATCTGACCTCTCTCCCGGGTACACGGCGCCGGTCGTACCCGACCCACACCTTCCCCTCTGCCTTTGGTTCGGCTTCTTGCGTGACCTCTGCGCCAAAAAACCACCCCGGACCCGGGGATCCTCCAGGATCCTCCCGGGGCTCGGCCGGCGAACGTTTGGCGCCGCCAGGTATGTCTTGTCCTTTTTGATGACCCTGCTTAGTTTTTGTCTGTTTTCTTTTCAGACTTCTCCTCGCCGTTCGTCGTTCGCATGCTGCTGCTGGCTCCATACCATATCCTGCGTGCCACACCTTGGGGTCGTCAGCAGTCGGCTATACCCCTGAATATTCTTATTCTTATTCCTGTTCATCGCGTCCCTCTATCTCCGAATGTTTTCCTTTTGGTGTGTTTTCCTCCTCCCCTTCCGGTTGAGGCTTCAGATCGCCAATCTGCGCCGTCCGGGTGTGCTTATTGCCTTCCTTCCTTAGTTTACATAGCACTGGCGAGATAAAATCCACTATTTGGTATGGCCAAATAGACAGGTGGTGTTGTTTAGCCCACACCACTTTTCCCACCTTCGGCTTCCATGACCTTCTTCGCAAGTTATTATGTCTTGCTTGGTCCTGCGCCGTCTGCTCCAGGTTGCGCCTCACCAACTGGAACAGCTCCCGTAGTTTGGTCACGTTCTTATCCGGGGTGTGGGTCTCCTGCCCGGTGCCGAGCGTCTCCTCATCGTATAACGGCTTCGGTAACCGCGGTTCTTTTCCTTGCAAGATAAATGCTGGTGAATATCCCGTGGAATCTGAGACCCCCGAACTTACAGCCAGCATTAGCTCCGGCCACTTCTCGTCCACTTCGGTAAACTGCGCTTTCATCGTTTTCACCGTCCTGTTGGTCCATTCCGTCGGGTTTTCTTGCGGGGTGTATGGGGCCGTGAATTGCTGCCGGGCCCCGATTTGTTCCAGAAACTTTTTAAACGCTCGACTGGTGAATTGGACGCTATTATCGGTGACCACCACCTTTGGTACGCCAAATCAAGACACTATCCGCTCTCTGAACGCCTACGTTAGCGCTTCCGCCGTGGCCTTTCTCAGCGGCACCAGTTCGGTCCATTTCGATCCATCAGCACCAACAGCATAGCATTCCCGTGCTTAGACCTTGGCAGTGGTCCCACGAAATCCGCACAAACCGTTGCCTACGGCTCTTTGGGCACCTGCGTCAGCACCTTTCCGGCCGCCTGCAGCTGACTCGGTTTAAACCGCATGCAGACTTCACACTTCCTGACGTAGCTTCTCACGTCCCGGTGCATCCCGGGCCAATAATACCTGGCGACTATCCTTGTCATCGTCTTTCTGCCCCCCGCGTGCCCCGCTTCAAGGATGTGGGGATTTTCTTTCAGAACCCGCTCCCGATGATCCTTCGAAACGCACAGCTTCCACGCTGCCACCTCCTCGTCTCCGGCTCTGTGAGGTATGTGCCGGTGCACCCGGGCCTCCTCCATGTAATCGGGATACTTCGTCGGCTCCTTTTTCATATTTTCCTTGATCTTCTTGATCCACGAGTACTCGGCTTCCACCTCTTGGTCCTCCCGTCTTAGGCATCGCTCCGCTAATGGAGCGATCGTGTCGTCGATTTCTGTCAATGAGGAATCATTATTTAAGTGGATCAGGATGGAATTTTATAATACACCTACATATATTATTCCTGAAACTTCCAGTTTGCTCACCAGCTAGTTACATTTTTCTCCGATAGAGCACGCTGCTAAGTAGGAAGTAGGGTGGTGGTAGTAGGGTGCATAGAAAAAGCGCCATCTTTGGAATCTTATTATATTTTATCATAATCATTATTACAGGTATTTATATTATTTTCAGTAGTTTTTATATTAATTTTGATGGCGCAAATGACGTTTTCTGGAGCTAGAATTCCTAATGGCCTATTGAAATTACGGTTGGATCTTAGCCCTTATGATACACATATAACTTACCTTTATAAAACTTCCGAAATCGGAGAAATAAACTAGAACTTAATACCAGCAAAATGAAATGAACATTAACATCAAAAATTTGAATCCGTATTGCCGTATTGACTTTTAACACTAATATATACAATTTTAGTATTTTTGGTATTTTGGCACCACACCTTTCTGACGGCTTAGAAGCACCCCTTAATTCAGCCTATATATGGTCTGGATTGACCATCAGGTCGCCAGATACCCCACAATTCTGCTGGGTTAGCAGCATAGAATTCATCAGGTCGCCAGATACCCCACAATTCTGCCGGGTTCGCAACAGTAATTTCAGCAGCTCACAAAACTGCCGAAAAGTATTGCTTACTTTATCAATAGATAAACGCAGCGCTCGAACACTTTCCCGCTGGGATATGCCGACTAACGGAATTTATCGGCAAAAATCGGCATACGAATGTTTGGTCAAACGACTTCATCTTAGCCGTTTATCCATCGATTCTTACAAACGATACCTTAAATAACGCTTAATTTATTTATTTAAAATCAAAATACTGGCCAAGAAATATTTTTTTTTCTACTTTTCCTGAGTTTTCAAAATCAACATTTTCGAAAAAATACCGCAAGAAATGATCAAATTTGAAATTTAAATCCTAAAAACTTCCAATGGTAAGCTGCAGCTTCAAAGTTGCATTTATCACCTTTTTAGAACTGCAAAATTCAGTACAGCCAAATGTAATATGTTTAAGTTTTGTGAAAAAAGGAGCACTGCCTCTAAAAAAAAAACCACATTTATGAAAAAAACCATAATTGCTTATGCCCATATGAGACAGACACAGACTTTGCAAAATTTGCTGCGAAAAGAGAGATAGAATGATAGACATCGATAAATTAGTGCTGGTAAACGTCGCGCAGTAGTTGAACATATGTTTTACTTTACTGCACAGAAAATATTTACTAAAAATGTTGTGGACGGAGGAAGCTACTGTGTTTCTTATTAATCTCGTTAAGAACTCCCCTCACGTTTGGGATTCTTCGCATACCAGATATAAGAACAAACACCTAAAGCAGGCTTTCTGGGTACGAGCGCTGCTAAAATGGAGGACGCATTCGAAGAGACAGTAGATGTTTATTTTTTAAAGCTGATACAAAAAAGAAGTAGCAAAACGTAAAGACGTACTATTTTGCTGAGCGGAATAAGGCTATTAAAACCAGTCGTAGTGGGGCTGCTGCCGAGGCTGGAGAAGCCGTACGTTTTAATTGGAAGTTTATGGATGAGATGAGCTTCATGGCAGCCTGTAGTACTCCCACGGAGTCAACTACAAATTTCTCTGAGTTTGTAAGTTCTCTAATCATAAACATAATGATAGATTATTAAAGTGTGAATTTTTCGTTTTTATATGTTATCTGACCCCGAGGACCCTGAGATGGCCAATAGCTCCTCGTGCAGTGAGCACCAACCGAAAGCATTGCCGAATGTGTCGAAAAAACCACGCACCGAGAAGGCTGCAGCAGGATCGTCACATGAGGACATTATTTCGAAGGCGTCTCAATGCTCGCAAGAAATGCTGTCGAATGTCCTCACCACGCAGCTTCAGAAGCCGACCCATGAGGACGAGTTTGGGACCTTCGTAGCAAGCGAACTGAAACAATTGGACTTCGATTTGAAAAAGAAACTGGAATTAAAATTGTTGACAACCATTACCGAGCTCAAAAGTTTGCAATTGGAACGCGTCATTGACGACCAAACAAATGAATAACGAGGAGGAACGTTGTGAGCCGCGTCTACCGCCGCGGCTCTACTTTATACCCGGTACTCAGTCAGTATATATGTATGTGAGCTTGTAATAAATTACATTATTACATGTTCGCAAAAGGGATAAATTTAGTTTTAGCCAAAAAAGACAAAAAAAAATTAAGTCAACCTTTTCGGAGATTTATATATATTATAGCTATAGCTATATATGAGCTATAGGCGCTAATGAAGACCGACAGACGGACAGACGGACGGACGGACGGACAGACAGACATAGCTATATCGACTCGGCTATTGATGCTGATCAAGAATATATATACCTTATGGGGTCGGAAACGCTTCCTTCTGGGTGTTACACACATTAATTTTTTGCACAAATCTAATATACCCCTTTACTCTTCGAGTACCGGGTATAAAAATAATAAAATTCAAAATAAAAATACAAAGATAGGATATCTTTAATTTATAGAGCCTAAATGCAATTCATGAAAGTATTCCCGTAGACCTTCCCTTATTTGGCGACCATTACATGACGACATTACAATGCGATTATCTACTTTGTGTTCTATAAAATGGTCTCCTACTATGCGCTCCAATTTCCCATTAGGGATAACATCAAAATGGGTTTTTGAGTCTATTGCATCTTTCCTCAACAAGTTGTGAAGACAAATGCAGGCTAGAACGATTTGGGTGCATTCAGCTGGAGCACGATTAATAGCAGTAAATAGCACTTGAAAACGATTGGCCAGTATGCCATATGCATTCTCAACAACGCGGTCACTCTGCGAAATCATATAATTAAAATGGATCTGACTTTCCGTAAGATTTGCATGGGAGTACGGCTTCATATTGTACTCCGTGCGAGCAAATGCATCGGCGGACAGCAATGTATATGGTGATATACGGTTCGACCACGGAAGAGAAGATGGTCGCGGTACATGGATAGTATTGTCCTTAAAAGCATATTTTAAGTCGGAGTGCAGCCACACTCCAGCGTCTCCAACTCGGGCATTTTTTCCAGTCGTTCCTCTGGACTAATGCAGTTCCTGAAAATAGTATTCTTTTTCTGAATGAAGGGCCGCACCTTCTCCAAAATAAAATTAAACTGAGCCGGCGCCATTCGCAGTACTTTCCCGTATAGTACAGAGTCTTCGTCCACAATTTCCCTCCCCAGTTTGTATGTGAAGCCTGAAATGAATCATTTTAGTCAAAGTATAGGGAAAAAAATTTGTTTGATATACTTACCTTCTAACTCGCGTTTCAATAGCCATTTCGCCGACCAAATCTTTCCCTTTTTTTTGTTCTGCTGTTGCAGCATGTGACACGCAATCTTATTATTATTTTGAACTATTAAAAAAGCTGCATAAAGCATTTTTCGTCTGCTTAAATCCCATATGCTTGGCATTTTGTTAGTTGTTTAAAATATTTATATATAATTTATAATTATATATAATAAATATAATAAATAATTATATAATATAATTATTTATAGTATATTTTGTTATCATCTTCGAATGCCACTGCCAACAAAGTGTACAGTGAAGCTTTAATCCAAAACTTTTTAAAATAAAAGTAATCTACACTAATATTATAGAGAAGAAAGATTTGTAATTTTTGTGTGTATGTGTGTGTGTGGGAATGTATGCTTGCTGAAGCAGCGAAGCTCGCGGATCTGCTAGTCTAATATATAAAAATTTTCGAAAGTTTTTGACTCAATTTTGTTCCTTCATTTTATTTTTTGGCAATAATTTATTTTTTAATAAATTACATAAATTGTAGGCTCACATATATACTGACTGAGTAACAAGTATAAAGTAGAGGCGCGGCAAAGGTCGCGGCTCACAACATTCCCCCTCGTTATTAATAGATTGGTAACAATTTGATGTTAACTGATTTAGTTTATTTGTGAGCAATTTACTTTTGAGGAATTAGTTTTGTTTGAGACATTCGAGCTATAAATTAATATTAAAGGTCTATTAGGAGCCGATTTAGCACTTGCTTCTGTTTTATTTCTGAGAGATGTTGGTATATTGAATTGGGGATAAAACTTGTATTTAGTTTTAAGAGAACACGGTCCTATTGTTTCGTGTGGTAGATTCCCACTCGCTGTCTCTCACATACCGGGGTGGGTGCTATGCACTTCCGCATTTTTTGACGCCTAGATCTCAGAGACTATAACAGCTAGATCAACCAAACTTTCTATCCAAGCTCCTCTGATATCAAATCAGTACAAGTGTATTTCAAAACTTTGCCACGCCCACTTCCTCCCCCACAGAACACAAAAATCTGTGTAAGCCACAACTTTTAAGATACGCGAAAATCAAAAACGAAGGTCATGGAGAATGACCTTTGATTGCCAAACCTGGATCAGCTCGGATCATTATTATAGCCAGAAGGAACAAATTAAATTTCAGTGTCTACGCAACGCCCTCCAAGCGCTTACTCATTCCCTCTCTTTCTCACACACGAATCGTATACATATATGTAATGTAATATAGAGAAGACAGATGTAAAAAACAAATGTAAACAAAAATGGCGACAGATCTATACTATATATTTGTGTGTACGGGATATCGCCGCAACGCGTCCACCAAATTGCATGCTGTTTTTTTAAATGATAGCCAGAGTTTGCGGCAAGGTTTTTTTAAAACAATTTTTTTTTTACTTTTCTATAAATAAGTTCCTCAAAAGTAAAAATTAGTCCAAAAAAATTTAAATTTGAGCCAAACACACATTCTGTTTTAACACCTATTTTATTTAATTTTGTGTCATTTTGTAGAACGGAACCATTTATGATAAGCAGCGGAGCGCGCAGGTCTGCTAGTAAAATATAATATATAAAAATCTCCGAAAGGGTCGAACCCTTTAATTTGTTTTATGCATTTTTTTAATGGCAATAATTTAATATTTTGCCCTTTTGCGAACTTTAAACTTTAAACATATAATACCCGGTACTCAGCCAGTATATATGTGAGCCTACGATTTATGTAATGTTTTACATGTTCGCAAAAGGGACAAATTGAATTTTAGCCAAAAAATAAAAAAAATTAAGTCGAATCCTTTCGGAGATTTTTATATATTAGATGTTTCCATTTTTGTTTACAAAAGTTTTTTACATCTTTTTCTCTACATTTCTACATCTACTTCCTACATATATGTCGCAGATTTGTTATTAAATCTAAATAAAATTAAAGTTATAATGATTAGTCTGTGGTTGTCGTTATTTGTCCCACGTTACGGTTCATTTCTTTCCTTGAGCTCGCAGTTTACTGTCTGACGCAGCATGGTGCGTGCATGAAAGGGATGGAGATATCTGGAGACAGATAGAAGAGAGAATATGAAAACAATACAGTCAAGGCGTACTGAGGTTTCGTTGAGTTCGCTTATGTGTGTGTGTGTGTGATGCGACGGAAAGAGAATAAGACAAGTTGACGGAGACCGGCGAGTTGCAGTGTTGAGTTGGAAAGGAAAGGGAATTGTCATGTCACGCGCCTGGAAGCGTTTTCCTCTCGTGTTGGCACCGGAGGAAGACCTGGACACCGAGCAGGAGGATTGCCTGTCCAAAATCTGTGTCCGCAAATAACTCTCCGATATATACATACACGGCTGTGTGCGAGAGAGAGAGGGAATGAGTCTGCGCTTGGCAGGCCACTAAAATTTAATTTGCTCCTTCTGGCTAATGATTCGATCTGATCCAGATTCAATACTTTGATAGATAAGGTCATTGCCTATGGTTCTGCGTTTTTGGTTTTCTCGTATCTTTAAAATTGCGCATGCCACAGATTTTCCTCCTATCTGTGGCCGGAAAAGAGCGGGGCGAAATTTTGAAATTTACTTGTAGTAGTGTGATATTACAGGAGCCTGGATAAAGAATTTGGTTGCTCTAGCTTTTATAGTCTCTGAGATATAGTCGCAAATGAAGAAGGACAGACGGACGGGCAGACAAACATAGCTATGTATATCTACTTGGTTATTGAGGCTGATCAAGAATATATATACTTTATAGGGTCGGAAACGCTTCCTAATGGGTGTTACACACTGAAAAGCTATTGTTGTGCTAACACATTAGTTTCGGCACTGTATGAATATATGTACTATGTACGAATTAAATTTCAAAATTTGTTTGTATAAATTTCAATTAAAATTGTATAACCTGACGGACGATAGTATCGTGGTTTTCGATAAAGATCGATGGCACATCAACGTCTTCTATGAAATCAAGAAGAGTTATACCACAAACCATACAATATATAGATATGCCATTTCATACAAACGGCTGTCGCAAACGAAGTCTGAGAAATGCAGTACCAAGCGTTCGGCTCGGTACAGCAACTGTTCGGCTCATGACGCGGCGCTAGCAGAAACCGACAGGAACGAAGCAATTGCATTGGTGTATGTGTTATAATACACACAACATTTTTAATTGTATGCATCGTCAGTTCTTGGGCTCTTGGGTTTTTGGTTTCGATTTTATTATGTTTTGCTTCAGTGTACTTGGATGTATGGGTGCACATATATGCTCACGTACATTGTTTAAGTATTGCTGCTGGTAGAACGAAATTTATGTATCGTTTTTGTTTTGGTTCTTCAGCTTATGCTTATTGAACGGACATGCCCCCCGCAACAAAATAATTGAAGAATGGACTGGGTGAGTGGAGGTGCGGGACATTTGGGCGTGGGAAAAAAGTTAATTATGTTATTTGTTTGATTTATTATTATTATATATGTACATTATTATACATTATTCTAAATTATTATAAACTTAATACAGATTATGCAAATGCCGTCGGCACTTTTTCGGCATTTTTTTCTGCCGTATTTCTTGTATTCTTCGTTTTTATGATAAATATGCTTAATTACAGTTACCTATACTTAGTACCTATATTAAGTAGAAAGTATACCTAATACATACTTATATAAACATAAATGCATATTTACATAAAGTCACCGCTCAAATTTGCTCCCGATTGAAGATCGGGACCCAGGGAGCACCACGAGGAGGCCATTATAACTGTAATGGGGTCAAATATAAATCTAACCTTTGAGTCGACTTGATATGACTTAATTTTGACACATTTAAATAATTAAGTCACATCCATGTTCCCCGCCTAGAATTAAATCTATTAGATATATGCACATCAAATATATACAAAATTTCTGGAATCCACTTCAAATAATTCTTGGACTATTTTCCATGAAACAAGAGATCTCTTTTTAGAACGATGTTCCTAATCGATTTAATCAAATATGGAACATCGAAAATCGCAAAAATTTCTTTATTTTAACATTAAAGCTGGGGTTCTCTATGTCAACCTTCAGTCTTTTGAAAGCAGCTCTATTATTTGGGCCCTGGTCGCAAATAGCTGCTCTTACATTAAGCCCTAAGGCTTGTGCTTGTTCAATATTAGCCGTCACTTCATTCTAAAGGGCTTCGTGTTTTATATCGTTTGCAGTTACAGTATAGCTTAAAACATATTTCCAGTTTTCAAATAGGCCTCTAATCATGAAAACACAGACTTGCTGCCCTAAAAGGCTTTTTGTATTATGGCCATCATTTTCATAGCCTTGAATTTCATCGATTGCAATATTATAATGAAGACCTCGTCTGATCTTAATTTCGTCAAATTTAAGTACTGCCTCTCTTCCCTTAGCACTCATTCCTTCAACAATTGTCTTTAAATTGCTGAGTAAATCCGGATTAAATCCTGGTCTCATGTTTTTTAGCACAGCCCATCGCGCTAACGTGCGTTTTGATGGCAGTTTTAAATGTAGAACATCTCGAAGATATTCATAAGTCCGTAACGAGTAAAAGATAATATTTTGCGCAATAACTTTTTCTGCGGGACTATAGCTCAATGTCTTTTTTAAAATCATGATACATATCGTTTTTGTCTCCGCAGAAACATGAGACATCTTGGATATTGTGGATATACTATTTGGTTTTGAGTTAGTTGTTCTAGTTCTGAAACTTTTCTATAACTACTAAGGCATGAAGAAATAATGAATTTATAACCGCTACTTCGCTTGGCTGTTTGATGAGCGGACGACATAATGAATTATAAATAAACTAACTATGTAGGTTAATGCTTTATAATAATTGTAATAGTTTGTGAATAATAATAATATATTAATATAAATATGGTTAATATTAATTATACCTAATTATATATAAAATATAGAATTAAGTAATGATATAAATCACCAAAAATTATTCAGCAGCAAATGCACTGCATTGCACAAACCACGCACACACGGAACGCACACACGGAACGCACACACTCCAAGCTTTCACTAACCGTTAAGGCTAAAGTGTCTAGCACCGAAACGTACAATTTATATACCTATGCAGGTCCTACAATAATTTGCCTTACTTCACAAACACTCACACGTGGATATGCATATGAGGATCTCTTAGTCCTACTAAAATATGCATCTATATCCACAAAACACTCACTAACTAAGCAAATGCAGGTCTATTCGTCCTACTAGCATGTGCTGTTTTCTGCACAAACACTCACGCACACGTAGATTAATAAAAAAGATATAACGTCAATTTTTTGTCGTCTAATGTTATTAATTGTAAATTAAATCAACGCACCAACGGAAAATTCGAGCACTTGTCTTTCTAACAAAATTCGCGCGCGCTTTTCCTCTATCCATCTAACACGCATACATACGAACACACATACTATACAATTGCGCGCCTTTTTAGCGTATTAACACTTTTTAAAGAATCTTGCCACCCAACATAAAGAAAATTTTAATTATACCCGGTACTCGAAGAGTAAAGGGGTATATTAAATTTGTGCAATAAATTAATGTGTGTAACACCCAGAAGGAAGCGTTTCCGACCCCATAAAGTACATATATTCTTGATCAGCATCAATAGCCGAGTCTATATAGCTATGTCTGTCTGTCCGTCCGTCTGTCCGTCTGTCCGTCCGTCCGTCAGTCCGTCTTCATTAGCGCCTATAGCTCAAAGACCATAAAAGCTAGAAGAACACTATTTTGTATCCAGACTCCTGTCCTATCGCACTGTTACAAGTGTATTTCAAAATTTCGCCCCGCCCCCTTCCGCCACTCCAAGGACGAAAATCTGTGGCATGCACAATTTTAAAGATATGAGAAAACTAAAAACGCAGAATCATAGAGAATAAGCATATCTATCAGTTTGTTGAATCTGGATCAGATCAGATGATAAATATAGCTACAATGAAGAAAACCATTTCGAAATGCATCGTTCCCTCTCGCTCTCTCTCACACACAGGGGTAGGCGCTATGCCTGATCGAATTTTTTGACGCCTAGTTCTCAGAGACTATAAGAGCTAGAACCACCAAACTTTCTATCCAAGCTCCTGTGATATCAAACCGAGACGAGTTTGTTTTAAAATTTGGCCACGCCCCCTTCCGCCCACAAAAGATGAAAATATACAATTTTTAAGATAGAGGAAAACCAAAAACGCAGAATCATAGAAAATGACTATATCTATCAGAGTATTGAATTTGGATCAGATCGGATCATAAATATAGTCAGAAGGAACAAATGAAATTTCAGTGGCCTCCCAAGCGCAGACTGATTCCCTCTCTCTCTCGCACACAGCCGTGTATGTATATGTAGGAAGTAGATAAAAACATGTAGAAATGGCAGATGTAAAAAATTTATGTAAACAAATATGGAAACATCTAATAGATCAAAATCTCCGAAAAGGTTCGACTTAAATTGTTTTTTTTTTTGGCTAAAATTAAATTTTTCCCTTTTGCGAACATGTAATAAATTACAACAAGCTCACATA